>NHOR01000421.1:15000-385989 GCA_002287245.1 Trypanosoma congolense | reverse complement strand
TCCATGGCCGCCTTGAGTGCGGCCCCGGTGCCGTTGCAGTACGTCTTGCTTTTTGAGATTTGTATGCAGGTTGTGAGGGGTTTACTTTGACTTTCATCCAAATTATTGTTCGTTTCTTTACAAAGCGTTTCCACATTCAGGTTACCCTCCGGCTGACTGCCTTTCACATGGCACTCGAGAATACCAAGAGGGATGAGGCCATGTGGCAGTTGCCTTTGACGTACCCCTCACCCAGCACCCACGCGGTTGAATTCTTCGCCTACGCATGGGTTTGGTTGTGTGCATCCATGGCGGCTTTAGACTTGTTATGCTGCTGAGCATTTTTGATATGGCATCCCGATAACTGTTGTGAGCTTTTCGGCGTCCTTCGCCGTTAGTATTTTTTGGCTTGAGCCTCCTCGATGAGGCCGGGCAACTTGTCTACGCGATAATCTACCTGCTCCTTATGCAAGGCCACATAGTCCCAGGTGTCGTGAACATCCTTGTAGTCATAATGGTTGTGTGTGATATTATTGGCCTTCTCCACAAGCTTGGCAATGGCACACAAGAGGCCGGCAGTGTCGTCATTGAGTTGGAATTCACCGTTACTCCCATTACCACTGTCCCCATGAGCAACCCCTCCCGACACCATCAGCATCACCAAGCCCTATCCATATCCATACCCCTAGCATCCTTAACCAATGTGTAACTCTGGGTCCCTTTTTTATTAAAAAAACGAAGGGAAAAGAGCTAGTGGGAGGCCTAGGAGTCAGAGGGAAGGGTGGGTGGGATGGAGGGCTATGTGACGTTTTCCCATCTCTTTTCCCTCCGGGGAGTCCAGCGTGGGAATCGGCCCCCTGTGACCAATCGGGTACAGCGCTTCTAGAATTCCACTGGCCTGCGGTGGCATGCGACAGGTCCCCCATACTAACCCATCGATGATTTCAGGGTCGGTCTTATCCACGTTGATAAACTCCCACCACACATCCCATTCCCGTGGCCCCAACCTTCCGGAGATCCCGCATAATCCATGATGTGGGAGGTCAGCACCGGGAATTACCACAGGAGGCGTGGGAACTGGGCCCATACTTTCTCCCCTTCCCTCGGGATCTCCTACGCATCGCCACGGGTTCCAGAAAACTGTACAAGTTGATTTTTCGGGACTTCCAATGCCTTGCAGGGCACTTCGACGACATCTCTTTCCATTTCCCACGGAGGGTTGTCTCCCCCTCGGGCCACACCTTCTGCCATGCCTTCTTCTCCGGTTGCTTGCGGTGCTCGGTTCCTGGGCATGCGTGACTTCACTGGCTTTCTACTCCTTAGCCTTGTGTCGTGTGTCGTGTACCTACTAGAGAAGTAAAAAGGTGTGCGCATGTGTGTGTTACGTGTGGAAAAAGGAAAAAATATGAAGGAAATGTTTCCTTAAATTTTGCTTCTATGAAGTCCTTTTTTTCCCTCCGTTAATCACACCCACATCCAGCGGTTTTTGTCTTAGATTTTCTCGCAGGCGGCGTCCAGGATGGACCGTTTGACCCAACGCACCTCCAGGCTGAACGTTCCCTGCATGCAGTTCCATTGATCCAGGGTGTGGACTCCGACATGATGCACGTACTGGTAGTCGCGTATCACAAGGTTATTCAGGTTTTCCACCTTGTGCGACATGGCCAGTTGGATGTCCTCCCGCCTTTTTTCATGGGATACATACCGGGCGGCCGCCTTAAGAAACGCGGCCAGAGAGGCTGTGAGGCGGTTTCCCTCTTCAAAGTGGAAGCTCCATCCCTCCGTCAAAAAGTCAGCAAGGGGCACGAGCTCCCAGGACCAACACCCCGCCGCAGCACCTCTTGGATTCGGGTCGACCATTTCAATATCACTGGCCCCGGCGGTGGACCACTTCCATCCAAACGAGCCGCGTCACCGCAACGGTTGCCGCTGGTGGTGCTGTTCCAGTCCTCCTCGTCACTTTCGGCGTCGGCATCGCTTGCATGGCGGATGGGGCAGGGGGGACAAACGGCGTTGTGGGCACGTCTATAGCCGTCTCGAGGGCCCACCGCAGGAGGATCGGGGGGTTCTTTCCAATGGGGTGTGCTCCTGCCAGTTCGCCCAGTCCCGAACGTGGTGATGTTGCGTCAGGCCAAGTACCGAATGGTCGCGAGCATGTGGATCCGCAACCGGGTCCTCAGGTGGGAGAGTTGCTGCATCACTTTGTCCCGAAAGGCGGTGTCGGGGAGGCAGCGGACGGGGTTCTGAAGAAGGTCGTTCAGAGTACAACCGTGGCGGTACTTCGACTGGGGGTCGGGACAGAGGGGACGCAGAAAATCGTCCAAGAAGACCCAGTGGGGGTTCCGAATGCCTTCCAGGAGAACGATGCCCACATCCATCTCCAAGGTCCACAGGGAACGACAGGGTGGGGTCAGGGTGCCCAAACTCCTATCCAAAAGCCGCGTTTCCGGAAAACGTATTTCCGAGACCCGTGTTTCCGGATGAACCTCCAGTCCTGTGGGAATCTCCTGTCTTATGGGTGCTGTGGGATCGGCTCGTTTCCTCCGTCTGGGGAGAGCCACGCCAAAGAACTCCACATCGGGAGAAGACTCTTGTTTCATAGACTCTCTTCCGGGTGGATGGCTTTCTTCTTTCTTGCGGGGGACTACTCTCACCACCTCCACATTCTGCTGAGGGCCTCTCGACTCGTCAGTGTCACCTCCTTCTTCCCCATTACCTTCTGTGTTACCACCATCACCACAATCTCCCGGGCTCCTTCGTCATTTGGTCTGACCTGTTAGAGTTATCGTGTGGGGTCCGTGTCGTTTTCGGCTTCCCGACTTCGCGCGGCACCCGTTCCCGGCGATCCGTTCGCTTCCATACTGTGCCTGGCTTCACTTAACTTTCCTTGATTCTGCATATCTCCCTACCGATGCAACAAGAAACTGATGTGGAAAGTTACCTCTTTAACACAGAGCAATTTGGGTGGTGGTATCTATCCTCCTTAGCCTCCTTCAACGGAATTCCCACAGGGGTCTTATTTTTTGACAGTCCTTACCCCCTATCTCTCTAAAATCCCCTTGAATGTGGAGTGTCTTTTTTGTGATCGTTTTTTCCCTGCCACAGCATACCCACCAGGGGCCGGGTGGCGGATGTCTATTTTTTTGGAAGCCTTCTCCCCTAGAAAATCTATATTTCCACGCATCAAATAATTCACCTTCTTAGTAGTATGTTGTGATTGTTATATGAGATTTTTCTGACCACCTACCGGTGCACACAGCCCTTCCGGTGTTCCCCACCTCCGACCTGCTGCTCCACAAGGGTAGAGCGGGGAAAAAAAGTTTCTCACCACATAATTTCGCATATTCCATAATTTATTCAACTATAAATAATATTTTGTTAGTTATATAAAGGTGCAGCTTCTTCCTCTATCCCTAGGCCCTCTCCTCTACCATCAGCTAACTTCTCCAGAAGGGCACGTGTTCACAGAACACTGTTGGAACAGTGAGCGTTTACTAGCAGGCCTACAGTAATGGTTGCGGTTGATGTCCGATAACATTATACAACTAAGAGTCCACTACCGCCTAACGACAAAAGAGAGAATGCACTATGGAGTGGGGTACGTAAAACGATATGAAGAACGAAAATGCCAGCAAATCCAACAGCAGAGAGTAATGCCAAGCTTTTCTATCCAAAAAGGATACCAAGCAGTATTAAAAAGGGTTAGACAACGCTCATGGAGAATTTAGAGAAAGGAAAAGAATTCCGAGGACGAATTTAGAACGAATGTGTTATGTTTTTAACAAAAGATTGTAAAGGGATAACAATGGAGTTTTGATTTCCTTTAGCGCAACATTAGAAAATCACCAGCTAGCCAGTGAAGAGGGTTATTTTTAATTGGTGTGTCTTTCACGAATTGCTCCATTTGAGGCGGTTAAAATGCATATTTTAAATAGAAAAAATGGTTGAATTTGGTGAGAGAACGGTAATTTTCTGAGTTTTTGTCACTTTATTATTTTTGTAATGCTGCTCTGAATTTTCATGTGTGATGAAATCGTGAATTGTGTTTACACATTTTGATTCTCGTATAACTTGTTGTGGTGGTTTCATATTTTTTTAGTTGTTATTCTTTATTTTGATATTTTTTATATACACGTTTATCCGTGTATATTGTGTTTGTTATATACGTTTTTTTTTATTAATATGGTGTCAGTTTAAGATGGTAAATCGTTTGGTGAATATATATATATATATATATATATATATTGCACACAAATTCATTTTTCAGTTGATTGGTTCCTATTAGTAGTAACGGAGAAAACGTGTATTGTTTTGTTGTCATTATAGATGTGCCGTGCGCCGATTTAGGATGCTGAAACTGTAATGAGATTTTTTTGTTCATTGTTTTTTAATGTGCACGTACCCTTCTTGACGGCCTGTTAGGTGTTAAATTCCCCCCTTAACCCACAAACAGGCACGCAGATATTGATAGTAACACCTTCACAGCTTCTGCTTCCTTTAGTATAGCTGTAAAACTGTTCGCTAGCAGTGCAAAAACTTTTTCGTGGAAATTTCCGCGCCATTCATAAGATGGGGCAACAGCTGCGCAAAGGGGATGGGACATGCAGCTTGTTGGGTGTCCGCTCCATTTACATCCAACAGAATATCCATGCACTTGGCTCCTTCCTAGAGAGAATACTAGAACATAGCACACCAGTGATGTTTCCGGCATCACCAAGAAAACATTTCCTCAGAGAAAATTAAAAAAGGGGAATCAAATAAAGTAAGAAGCCAAAAAGAAGGCAGTACGAAAAAAAAGCAAACAGAAACAAAAGCAAATCCGTTTTCGCATCCATTATTTAAGATGAGGCCATTTTCTTCGGGTGAGCAAAGCAACGTGCATGGAAGTATGTATATGATGTGTCTCATACAAATAGACTTCCCCTGTGCGGTGGCAAAAATATGCCACGGTTTATGTCAGTTGGGAAGGGTCAGGAAAGCCTGTGAAACCTAGATGTTCAATGTTGCATTCATTTTTCCCGCGGAGGATCAGCAAGTAGCCGTTCATGCCCCAGTTCGTGTCCCAGGTGTTGGCCACTTTCCAGTACGGCGTACCATTGAGTGTACCCCATCCGACAATTCTCACGGCTTGCCCGCCCAGGAAATCTCCATCAACATTCCGGTAAACCCCACTTTTGTAAGCAAAAAGGTCTGTGTAAACAAAGAAAACCGCCACAAATGGCCCGTTGAAGTAAAGCTCACGTTTGTAATCCTCTTCGCCATGCAGCAACAGGTACGTCGCGTTACCACGGTATTTTATAAGGGGAATAGATTTGTCGGTGCAGGTGACGTTGCACTTAGGCGTGTCGAACTTGTACTTGGAGCAGGGTGTTTTGTTCCCCTGGGCGCCGCGATGCTCACAGTGAGGAAAGGGGTAGGGCTGGCATTGACTCGAGGTGATTCCGTATTCGACATAGTACCGCCACGCAAACCCGGGAAACCCACCTTTGCAGCCGTCGCCGCATTGTTTGCAACACGAGAGGAGGTCTGCTGCAGAAATACGGAGATGCTTACCGCCGCCCACCGTGCAGTAGCGATCGGATATGGCGGAAGCCGTGGAGACCGCCCAGGAGGCCCTGCATGCAGACTGATCAGCGATCTCGCGTATGGTGGGACAGTGGGGCCAATGCTCCGCGGCGTCAAAGGTCTCTGGGAGCTTCGTCCGGAGCTGCTCCTCGGTGAAGCGCGCGGGCGGTAGGGTCCTTCTCTTCTGTATCCACGCGCCCGTGAGTCGCTTAGCCTCACTGAATGTGATGTTCTGCATCTTTCCGTTGTAAACGGCCTTCCACATTCCTCCATTCAATTGGTTGATGCGATCCACAAACTTTTGGGTTAGAACAGGCCCATCCTTCGCCCGAAGGGCTGATGTGCCAAGGGCAGCCAGGGCCGTGGATAGCAAGCAAAGTGCAACAAATGCACGCATGGGTATCCTAAAGTATCACCTCAAGGATGGGGCAGGGTGCCGCTTAATTGCACACAACTGTACGTGTCAAGTGCCTTTGATGTATCTCACAGAAATAGTGAACGCTGGTTAGTGAATAACTTTTTCTGCGAACCTTGTGTTAAACGATAAGAAAGAAGGGCAGTGAGAGACAGTTGCATGAGTTCACACAACCCCCTCCAGAGCTGCCGCAAGGCGAAGGATTAGAAAACTGGCTGTTGCACTTTACAGCAGAAAGCAGAGGGGGAGAGATCCAGTAGCCCTCGTTCTGGCCAAGAAGCACAGCCACTGGGGGGCGCATGCTCTCTTCCCTGCCACTAGACCCAAAGGCACCTCTCATTCACTTTGCATTTCTGCAAGTCCACTGTCCTCAACAGTGACTCTGGAAAACCGCCCTCGTCTTTTACATTGTCGCGTAGACTGAAGTAGTCCGGCCAGCGTGGTCCCTCAACCATAGCGCGGTACGTTATCGAGCTGCCAGTGTCCTCATCCTGGCGTACCTTGCGTCTATTGTCAACATGGATATAAACTGCAGACTCGGGTGCGGCGTTCGTAGAGCGGGAAAACACAAAGCGGTAGAGCCCGGGTGTGCACGGGTGCTCGGAAGCTGTAAAAGTGTAGCACATGCGCTGGCCATCGAATGCAGCTACTAGCTGTTGCAGTTCGCTAAGTTCCATGCCTGTTTATTGATACACCAATGTTTCGGTACGCTGAATATTATAACTAATTCAGTTAGAGGAAAAAAAGAAATGACAAGGGCCGTACGCGTCAAGATGACAACAACAAAGATAGAGACACAACTGAATGAATGTGGTGTTGAACTCACGTCACACATGGCGAGCCCAGCTAGCAGGGGAGGAAAGTGTAATGAAGGGGAAAAGATTGTTCCTGGACCGCACTGCCCCTCGTAATTGAAATAAGAAATAGTGCAAGAAACGGAGCCGCGTACCAACAGGAGCTGAAACAAAGTCCGATGCAGTGTATGGAGATGAATACCAACCTTCAATAAAGCGCCGTTTGTGGCCTTGCGAGCAGGCCAACTAAACAACGATTGCAAGATTCACGGCATTGCCCTCCTCTGCTGTTCTGTTATCAGCTTCGCTTCGCGGGATACCACAGTGCAAGAAAACGAACTAAAAATCAACAACCACCCTCGGTCGCACAAGGTGTATAATCAGGCTCCATACTTTCCTCAGCTTCATTAGCCGCATATCCGCCGCTGTTTTGATTTCATACACATGTTTGCTCAGTCCCTTGTGGGGCTGTATTATCAATCCCAGTAGTTTTCGCGATCGCGTTTCATTTACAGCAGTTCCGCCCACTTCCAGCTTCAGTATATTTTTGTTGCGGGATCCAAACAGCGTGTACACCGTCCTCTTCGCTGTGGCCTCCATAAACTGCTCCTCTGACCAACTGGTGATCCAATCCATGCCCTTCTCCGTCGTCTCCTGAATCTCCAGCATAACTTGGCGTGTACGCATATTATCGTGAGATCATCGACAAAGAAGCCATGCATGAAGCCTGGAATCTCATTAAGTCGTTTACTAGGCGAGTCTACCACTGTAATCAACAGCAGCAGTGACCCAAGCGCAGAGCTTTGAGGGACACCGCACATCATTTCGATATCCTCTGATTTCGTGCTGCATACTCCGGCTTGCGCTGTACGTCCCTGCAAGAGCCGCGCCATCCATGCCGCGACATGCACTTCTACTCCAAATGCCTTCAGTGCCTCGATTTGGACATCAATGGTCACCGAGTGAAACGCCTCTGCATAACCAATGAACACTGCTACTGCCTTCTCTCCGTTTTTCCTTCGCCGGACGGCACTTATCACCTGCATTAACGTATCCAGCGTTGAGCATGTGGGGTTAAAGCCAGATTGTTGCGGCTGCTATTTTCCTTCAATGCGGTCACGCACTCCACGCGCAACTAGTCCTTCCATGAGCTTGCATAGCGTGCTGGTTGGCGCCACGGGTCTGAAGGAAGCCATGCTACTCGCGGGCTTGTTTGGCTTCAACAGTGGTACAATAATTCCATGATGCCATCTTTCAGGAAGTTGACTGCACCTCAGGCTGTGATTTGATAATCGAAGTACGCACTTCTTGTCAATCCTGTCCATGTGTTGGAGCTCTTCACAATGAATTCCTTCATTTCCCCAAGCTGTGCCTCTTGAGAGGTCTCGCAGCGCTACTTCCAGTTATGTTTCCGTGATTGGCTTAAATGTCCCATGCCTGGTGCTGGGGATTTGCATATCTGGCGCTTTCGGTGCTTTCGTTAACCGCTCCATGCACATCCTTGCCTGTGCCTGTGCCTGTCGACGTTTTGTCAATGTATGACCGTCAACCAGTGGCGCTGGTGAGGTGAGTGGAAGAAGAGCATAAATAGACTTAACAAGATTCCAGCCGATTGGATCTGCGACTGCCAGCCTTGACACGTTATCCTCCCACCGCCCGATTGCCGTATCTTCCAGCACCTTCCTTCTCCAGCGGATCCGCGCATCTCTCTTCCTCTCATCCCTGCACTGCTGCACCATCACGTCCAACTCGTTCAGCTCGGGTGTCCAGAAAGGCGGCACCACTCCATTGCCTTTGTGTATCGCCTTTTTCGCCGCTTGCCTAACGCCTTTTTTAATGACCTCATTAAGCGCATCCACACCCTTCACTGACCTCTTCATTCTTTGGGAGGTGGGCTTATCACTGATCAGTCGGAACTCGTCCTATCGCGCTTTGCCCCGCGCGGGTAGCACTCTGACAAATTTTGAAGGCGCAATCACCTCCATGCCAACGCCTACAATTATATCAAATGAGATCCAAAAGTGATCGGTGCCCGGGCTCAATGCGGACTTTCAATGAGATATCTCACTGTCTCTGCACAGCATAATGTCCGGTGACGATAGTGCTGCCGTGCATGGCTGCCTCCAGGTGGGTTCACCGGTGTTAGCGGTCTTCAGATCGTTTTGCGCACATTACTCAACCATACGTTCCCCTTTGGCATCACTTGGCCGCAGTGGATCCCACAACGTGTGGTGTGGGTTGACATCAGCCCCCATCACTAGAGGCCAGACTTCAACCTCCAACTGTTCTAACTTTGTGCTGGAAACACCTGCCTTTCTGGTGAAGCAAGCCGATGTGACTATCCAGTTCACATCAGCTGAAAGCCATAGGATTTGACGGAGGTTGACTTGAGAGAAATGGTGTTGATGCAGATCCCGTGGTTGTTGAAATACCATACTGCGGCCAAGTTCTGATAAGTAGGTTTCACTGACGTTCACTCTGTACGTGTATACCCTCTTTGATGGTGTGAATAAAATTTATTTTTTATTTTTATTCCTAAAACACACAAACAAATAAAGTCGTTAATGACATTGTTTTCCCGAGGTGCTATGACTCCTTCCACTACAGGTGTACAAAGGCTACACCTTTAAGTATGTGTTTCCTTTTATTTTTCGAGTCTGATAATCGTTCACTTGCGCCGCCGTCCACAGCTAGTTTCCAAGGATTTTTAACTAAGTTCGCTTCTTCTTTTACAGTGGCTATGTCACCTTCAATATGGTCACCTCTTTGAGAAATTTATTGATTTTTGAGTATAAAACCTTTTTTTTAACATTCCTCTTTCAGCCATCCCCCTTCGATACATCATCCAAATCTTTATAATAAAATTTTAATATTATTAATACGCATTGTTATGTTCTGACCCCTTTCTTACTGGAAAAGATCAAGTTCTTCTGTTTAATTTCAGTCAAGAAACACACCTGGCGGATGATTTCTGCATCACAGTATGTTAACTGTTGAGAAAAAATACATGAAAAACATTTAATTGGAGATTACGGTAAATAAAGTGGGACTCTTTGACTTTACGTAATACATTAAATTAAATATTGCAAGATATTTTAGGTGGTGTTGACAAAATGTGAATGTAGTTTGGTGAACTGTCTTTAAGAATAAACTTCGGAATGAGTGTGTCCAGATGAGGTAAGTCAACTGCATAAATATTAAATGATGTGTAGATACCCATTACTTTGTGCACATTGTCTTGGTATTCTTATCCATCACCTTTTCTTATTTACTGAAAGATTTTGGAGTTAATTTTGGTACTTTTAATGCAGACCGCTATCTTCAAGAGATGCTTTCTGGGTGCAAACGTGTGATAGAGTCAGATAATTCCGATCTAAGCGTCAGAAACGTTCCCTCAATTCACGTATACACTATTGTTTATATGATTCTTCTCCCGTTGTGTTTCCATAACGGCTTGTTCTGTGCTGTATTCTTTTCACTGATATTAAAAAAAAAAGATGAGTCAAAAGTTTGACAAACATTCACGGTTTTTTTATTCTCTTTGTTACTATGTTTGCTTCCCTGAGACACATTGAAATAACACAATGCATTTTTGATCTCTGCCTTCATGGTGTTTTTTTCTCTAGAAACGTGTCCGCATTCCTGTAAGCGAACATATCGCCGCCTGTGATGCCGTGTTTCTGATCGTTGCTATTGAGTTCCGTCTAGTTACTTGTACTTTATGCCGTTACCGATTTTATCTTCCTGATGTAACACTTCATCATCGTTTTCATTCTCCACACACTTGCAATTAAAATAGTTCATAAGCGTTATCCCCGCGTGATTTCTCCAACTTAACTGCATGTGTCTGTAAGCAGTGTTTTCAAACAAGAAATGTCATAACTATTTCTATCCGCCGTTACTAAGTAATCTTTTTGTTTTATATTTTTGAACAACTTATAACGATTGTACGATTTTTTCTCACATATCTATACGGAGTAATTTTCCTGAACGATATTATTGACGGCTTTCTTCCACTTTTCTCTTGTCATAAGAAACTTTTTTCTGATGTGTGTGAAAACTTTCTCTTCATCCACAAGTTTTTGATTGAGCTTTGAATCTCTGTTGACGTGTGATGATAGACTTTTAGGTTTTGTCTTATTTCCTTGTCTACCGATAAAGGGGTTCATCCCGATCTTGTGCATGAAATCTGCTGCACCGCTGAGACTATAGTTCTCATTCTTGTACTACATCCACGTCCTTTCTTATATTCTTCGGGATTGTTTGGTACCCTTCTCGAACCTTGTGCACCTTGTTAAGGACATTGAACTGGTTTATTTCTGAATCACACGCATGTGTTGAGGAGATGGTCGCCTTATTCTCCTAGATACTATCACAAATGCAGGAAAAAGAAATGGTAACCAACGGAAATTTCCTATACCGGGAGTTCTTTAATTTAGGTGTTATTTGACACAGTGGATCAGAGTGACGCTGGCGTACCACTCAAACTTCTTCACACTGTATGTCACAGTCCACTGAAAAAAGTATGAAAAGACATTTAAAGACTAAACAAGTATTAATATATTAAGCTGGAGTACCTTCAACATGTTACACACAACCACTTCATAGAGGCTATACCGATTCACTTCGCAAAACATGAGCTCCTCCTCCAGGATATTTTTTCTTACGTCCTTTTTGTCCAACTCAAGAAGCCACTGGGGCCCCGTCTTATGAGGCGTAGTTTTTCCTGCAGGTGATGCGTCCTCCCTATTTTCATTTTCTTTTTGTTTCCCCCTCTCGATATCTGAGTTGCTGGGTGTTAATAGCACCAACCGCATGCTTTCGTGTCATACCAGCTTCATTCTCACCCAATAGGCCTTGATGACCGCGTAAATTTCATGGACTGATTTCAGTAGGAAGACAAATCTCTGATAGCCTTGGGTGGCGTTTCGCGGGACGGTGACACCTTTGCAGGCGATCGCACTCCGTTAACTTTGATCATCACCTTGATTGCAAAAATTGCATTCCCCATTGGATGTCGTGGTAAACGGCTTTTTATCGACGTATCCACCGTCATTCTTCGTATTTGCTAAGGTACAATTATTACCGATTCTGCCGCCTTGGGTATTACTCGAAGAAAACGTGGCGTTCATGTACTCCCCGAGGTTCTTAACGCCATCGCCGTACTGCGTGTCAGTGGCATCCTTGGTGTAGTTGTTGTCGTTACCTTTGTAGCACGTGGCGAGGAGGCTTCTGTCGCCGGTCTTCCTTGTTTCCTTGCTTGGAGATGCTCATGAAGTCGTCCAGTCTGCCAACGGGGATGCCTGCGGACCCTACGGCCATAGTGCCGTCTTCTCGATTCTACTCCATGACTTGTTGCACGGAAACCAAACGCTCGTATGTATGCAGCAAGAAAGATTCCTTGCCACAATTGAGATTTTCACCATCCTGCATGAAGGCTTTGAACCGCACAATATCCTGCATCATGTTGACCTGATCGAATTTTTGCTCGTACCCCTCGAGCTTTTTCGAAACGCAGTTACTCACTTCTTTTAACTTTCTCGCAATGTTACACACAGACGTGACTCCACGCAAAGCGATCGTTTTTGGAACTGTCGTTGCTGGTGGTTTGACTGCCATACAGCAAATAACCTTCATCCACATCACCACCAGCCGCACAAGTTTTTCGCTCATGGGAATAATCCCCACTAATAGAGGCTATACCAAATTGGATGCCTACAAAACGATTATGGTCTATGTGAACAGGGCAATTGTTTACCATGCGAAAAAAAAAAGAAACGTTAACAGCTTTTAAAAATGATGTTTGCTTTTAAAAAAAATAACATAACAGATTGGAGAGTGAGTTTTACCCGTGGAGATGGATTTGGCCGGCGATTTGGCAAAGTTTGGTCTCGGCCGCAAGAAACCTTTTATCCACAATATTTATGTTTTACTGTGGCAACCAGGTTTGCTTAAAGTCATTTAGATCAATAAATGGCTCTCTTGTGTCACGCAGTCCGCGCTTGTGTTTATCGTGAGCACCTATTTTATTGTTGTCAATGGCCTTTAGGATAAGGGTGTGTGTCCCCCTCCGTTACAGCATGGCGACGATGTCGCCGCATTTCAAGTCCTGTTTCCACGCATGCATCATGATCGAGGAAATGTTTTTCATCCACTTTAAGAGGCTGTGGTGAGGGCTGTAATGATCGAAGAAGTTTTCCTAACCGTGCCAGCCGAAGACTGGCTTTGTTCCCACACGATGTCCGTGTTGTAAGGGTCTGTGGGCACACTCCCCATGAATCCTGATTTCTTCGCTCAGCTTTTGGTTACCCACAAGAACCCGTCCGCCTATATAACTCTTTCATATTTGTTATTTTCCGCGAAGCAACCTTGACGGATCCTTCCCATCGGAATCAACATGCAATGACACGTGTCGGACTTGCTATGTGAGTCTCCAACAATTTTCAGGAGATCATTGAACAAAGTGAGTATGTCATCCGTGTTCAGCTGGTGGACATCCTTCCCCTCAACCAAGAGAGAGCAATTGTCCTTGGACTCCTTGTGGTGCGTGAGGTCCTCCACAAGATTTATCGACTCCTTTGCTCCCTTTCCTTCGAGGCGGAAGCTGTACTTGAGGTTGTAAACTACCAAGAAAATGTGGATGTTTTGTATGCGCTGCGTATTCCTAAAACATTGAGAAACTTGCCCGGGAATCATGCCAAGCGCACCTTACAGCATCAGGTGTGCTTTTTCAGGCTCCCTAATCTTCCGTGTCAGATTCTCTTTCACTCTCCGGAAGCGCAACAAGAATACGTATGCGCTGTCACTCCTTCATGCTTCTCATGTTTTCTTGCTCGGCGTGCAAACGTCCTACGTTCAACATTCCCACAATATCTCATATATTGTGTACCTCGCTCGTCCTTATTGAAGCGCGCTCACATTAAGGTAATCCTCAACATTTAGCGCCACGTGACATCTGGCTTTCCTCCGTGATCCGTTAGTACAATGTATTCACTGATGTTAAATAAATAAATAAATAAATAAATAAATAAACAGATAAATCAATTCCATATTTTCTTTTCAGAAATGAGAAATGAGCGATGACAAAACACGTGCTTAAAGTGTTACCACATTGCAGTGCATTAGATCGAAACGGTGAAATGTAGTGATGTTTTACCTTTTACAACTATAACAACCGCCGCCACTGATTCATTGCAAAGCATTTAAATTCAACCAATCGCGGTGTTTGTTTTTTAGAAGAGTAAATGACCAATATGCACATTAATGTAGCGTATCATTCATAATTATTCTTCCGTGAGTTTAAAAAATAATGAACGAAAACAATTATGTTATTTTACTTTTGCACCCTTGTTAGTACTTAATATATTTTTTGTTTCTCTAGGGACTAAGATAATCTAAAATACATGTCACACATGATCAGCGGAAAACTTTTATTTGACATTGATTGTTCTCACCGTGTCCTGAAAGCATGACAGCAGTGCGATGTTTATATTTTCTGCCAGTCGTTTGCCATTTACTTCATCACACTGCCAATATAGCGTACAACAGACCTGTAACTTAATACCGAGAAATTAATCAAGAAAATGATAATTATTGTAAATTCAGCGCTTAGCTTGTGAAACCCGACGTTTAATCATTTCCTTTCACATTACATGTGATAAATTATTTCCATTTATTGGTAAACACACCTTGATTGCAATGGTTTGTCGAAGAGCCGACACGCTGACCGTTAAAACAAAACCAGGGTTTAATCGAAGTACCTTGGATAATAAGAAAATTTGCACTCTGAATAATGAAAACCTTACCGGAAAACATCTTCACGTGTCAAATTTGTTGACATTTACTCAAAAAAACTGATCCATACTACACTAATATTTGATACTCTCAGTTATCAATAAATAGTTCCGACCTAAACCCACTACTTTAATCATCATTTGAAAAGGTCCCACAGCGCGCGAGAGTTATCACATTGTTGTATGCTCGTTCTTTCCGTGCGCTGACGAAAAATATCACCAAAGCCGTGAACCTCAAATCAGCAACGTTGTGTCAGGTATGAGTAATTAAAATTTATCATGCACATTTATAATTGTCACATATGTGCCCGCAGCACCAAGTGGTCGCGTCCATATCTTGAAACTTTATTAAATTCCTTGTACATTTTACATCTTTGCTTTAGTTGTATTAGCTTGGCTTTATTTTGTTAATTTTATTACGTTTGAGTTACGCTTAGGATTTTCATTCTAACATTAGCACACAGTTGTCCATTATATTTTTTAATAAAAATCATAAATTGCCTAAGAGCTGCTGAGAGCTTTGTTCAACCCCCGTGGGAGTGGTAATCATTTTGTGTTTCCTAGAAGGGGAAGGAACTTTTGAAATTACTATTTCATGAAGCAGAGGATTCTGCGCTGTGCCAGTGCCTCATGAAAAATAACGCAGCCAAAGGCATATCCAAATACCCTTCGTATCACCTTGCATTTTTGTGCGCCTCTACTTCATATTTTGTTACTAAATCATAGTGCTTCTCGGGTTCAGTGTGTCTTGTGAGCGGTCGGTTTAAAGGAAGGCACTTGACACTCTTGTGAATACACTGATGTTGCCCGTTGATATTTATATATTCCCTTCCCTGCGATGAGACTTTTTTCACACTCCCCAAAGAAGTGAAAAAAGTTTTCTTTAAACGCACGCCATGGGGAAAACTGTGAGTAGTAATCAAGTGTCTCTTCAGCTTTGTTATTGACACTTGCGTTGAAGTGCTTTATCATCCCCATTTGTACCTCTGTTTCTCCATTCAGGATCCCTTGAAACGGTCGTAGCTACAGTGCCCGGAACAGTTTTATGACCTGTGAAGCTCATGCTGGCAGTGCCAAATGCCTTCTGCAAATCGCATGGGATACTTTGAAACATCTGTATCAACATACACACTTCATATTAAATACGTAGCTTGTGTTAATAGTTTGGATGCTTTACTAATTCGCTTCATAAAAGTAATGCGTTATCTGTGACGATCAGGGAAGAAAAGCTTCCATGTTATTCTCATTAAGCCTATTTCAGTTACTTCGTCGCTTCTTTTCGTTGGGGGCTATTGCCGTATTTTTTAGTTAGTGGCTTTCTTCTCTGTGGCTGCGTTGCGTGGTCTCACGATGCCGCACGCTCTTGTGTATGAAGCATGATATCGATAGTGGTTTAAGTGACTTCATGGATAATGCCTAAATATCCTTCACCATATGTGTGGGAAACTCAAAAAAAAAACTATACACCACGAAACCTGGCACCAGCGGGCGTTGCTTAAGCCTCCAGTAATTTCATCAACTATGTTTTAGGGGATCTTAAAAAAAAACTCCTCGCCGCCAAAGCATGTGGCACCCTGTACAGTTTAGGGTCCAATAACCTTATGTGTGGTTGTCTCCATCGTGGTTTTCTCCTTTAGGAATAATGTGTGATCCCGCTAACAGTTCTGCCATGCGGTCTTCGTTGTCTGTTGGTATGTTGCCAACTGACGTTCTCATTCGCTTCAATTCCTTCTCCGTTTATCGTGCGACCGTTCAGATGACTCACAATGCCATCGCAAACTCGCTTCTTTCCCCAATGCTACTTAAACTGGAGCCCTAGTACCTCTTTGTAACGTCTTTCATCAGCGACAGTCAAACACGCTCGTTGTGGATTGGCACTTTCCTTCATTCTTTCCTTGATAGCTTCCAGTTTCCATACGACACTGGTCCCTGTTTCTCCTCTAAACGTTCCCCGCGGCAACTCAAGGCATTACTTCGTGCACTGAACCCCCTTTGCGTAGCACTATCCCTTTCTTTACCCTACGGAATATTGAGCGTGAGCGGAATAAACACCACAGTGCTTTAAAAACATCACCCGAAGTTACCTAAACTTGAAGGAAGTGCAGTAGTAACAGCAAACCCTCCGTAAGAAAGTACAATTAGGGCTCACTGACTGAAGCTGCTCAACCTGGTATGTACCGCTAGGTTCTTTAACTCCCGCAATGGTCTTTGTATTCGGTTACAGGATTATCGTCTTACTTCCTGAAGGTCGGCGAAGTGTGCATATTCCGTGACAACAGGGCTTTGCGACAGCTTCAAAATATTCACTCAAATTGAAACAGCCAGCGGACGACAAACAAGCACTAAACCTCCCTACCACGCAAAGACGTGCGCAACTTAGCTGTGGAACATGCCTCAATCAGTTTCCTCGGACAATCTCAGCGGTGACGCGGCGGTCTCTCGTAGCTTTCAAGGGGGCACGAATTCTTTCCCAAATATCCACAAACAAGTCTCGCCAATCAAGTCTACATGATGTTCTTGGTGAAACTTTACTTGTAATTCACGCTTCGGTTTTAGTGTTTCCCGCCAGTTTGCATAATGTGCGAGGAGGAAACGGGGGAGGTAAGTCTCTGTATTACCGTGGTGACTCATTGGCACTGCACTCGGTTCAGTGTTGAGTTGTCCGCGTTCTCAGGTTTCTTCGTACTACATGGTGCGCGCCCCATGAAAGCCATTCCTTCTCTTACAAGGGAGAGGTGAAGTTTTGTGGTAAATTGTGGTACCTTCCTTCATCGTGTCAGTATCCGTTATAGAAACAGCTGAACATCTTAGAAACGGCGCCCCTCCCTCAGACAATTATATGAAAGGTATCTCGAGGGAAAGTTGCCGCTAACATTCCGACTTCAACATCCAACTTACGCCTTGTGAGGCTGCGGTGATTTACGGCCGCAACACATTCAGATCTGCTATCACTTGGATGCGTTAAAATGAGCGCCTTTTGGTGAGTAAAGAGGCCGTCCACTCTCACAAGCAATGGAAAAGGCGACGGTTTTGAGGAAGCAGGCGAGCTACGATAACGAAAAAAAGAAAAAAAGTGTTGTGATATTATTTGGTCAACAGGTTTGTTGGAAGTGAGAAATACGACAACTACGACTTTCTCCATGCCCGTTAAAAAGAGCGAAGTATCTCAGTGATGCGGGACTTGAAGCCGCACGCGCAGAAGGCAAATAACTCGCACACACATTTCAGCAACTCTCACCAATAAGGCTCGAGTTTGGCACGGATGAAAAAAAAAATCAATCGATCACGCAAGTCTGAAATGTGCTCTAGTAAAACATATAACAAAAAGAAAGCGAACACATAAGAGCGAGGTGCGGAAATACCCATTAGCATTTCTATTTGCAGTACACGTCGCTACCTTTCCTAAAACAACAAAAACAAAAAAGATAAACTGTTCCAAAATATATTACACCCTAAAAGGCAAAACTTTACTCAGTTTGTCTGTTGAATATATTACGTTTTCCTCTCATCATGTAACCAAACCAGGGGATCAAATATTTTCTCCCACACCGTTTCAATTTTCCTCATTGAGCTACCGCATTCTTTGAGTTCTTCGCCTAACACTCTGGCAATTTGTTTTTCCACTTTGATTTCTTAACTTTATTAGAAATCCCCACGAACACCGCCTGGGGCTCCTTTTTCCATCGTAGCTCCCGTGGCGGAGCTGTTTTTCCCGGTGGCGTCGGCCCCCTGCCCACGCCGCCGCACCAAACAGAAAACGAGCACCCCAATGAGGATAATGAAAAAAGGGACGAGTGTCGCCAGCAGCCAAACGCCAAGCGTGCTGATCCTCACGCTGCTCGGTATGGCTTCGTCGTCCATCTTCAGGTCGAGATCGACGTTTTCTTCCAACGTTGTGGTTTCCGCTTTACCGGTGCTGCTGCTCCCAGTTCCCGCGGCGCCATCTCCGCCGCTGCTGCTGTTGCTTCCGTCTGTGCCTGGAGCGGATTTGCCTGACGGAGTGCCACCTGAGGACAATTCAATCACTGCACCTTTCTTCCGTGCCTCCTTCGCTCTCTCGATGATGCCTTCGAGAGAATAACCGTATTCGAGTGCGTTTATTATATTTTGGACGGCAGTCACGTAAACCCCCGACATCAGCGTCGCATTGGAAATGACAGTAGTCAAATTATCCAAACTCCTCATCGTTACTGTTAGATTTCTTACTTCCTCCTTTCATTGCTCATTCGGTTTGCATGAGTACCCATAAGGCTTATGAGCGCTCGTCTTTAGCGCTCCCCACTCCCGCAAGACCTTCTCAACTTCGTCCCCCATGCTGCGATGGCAGTGTTTGTGTCGGCCGACGTACATGCATTTGGCCGGATCGGCCACCAACCCCTCATGCGCATCTGCCGAAGCATACGGGTGACATAAATCTTCGAGAGTTTGACATTTTGTATCGCCGCTTGTGGCGCTGCTTTCAAATACGGGAGTGTGGTCATCGTTGACTCCACATTTTCTCCCATCAACAGGCGCTTTGAGAAGGTCGCCCGACACTTTTTTCCCAACACGTGCCGTCTCATGATATGGCGATATTGCGCCACTTATTCTCACAAGTTGTTCCTCGTTTTTCTTTTGGATGTCCCCACACAGTTTTTCTATTTTTTCCTTATCACTTGCCGACAGCTGATGGAACTTGTTTGCTTCCCCCAGCAGGCCGCTGATCCTTCCCACTATGTGGTGGATTTTGTCTTTAAACAAATCGATGTCCCCACGCAGCTCCTCCTCTTTCACGTCCAGCAGCTTGTGGGACACTTCATGGCTCTTGTGGAACAAGCCAGTAAACCGGCACAGTACGTCTTCTCCACCCTCTACTGAAGCCGTGCATCCGCTATTTGCGCCGCCAGCAGTCGTAGTAAAAGTAGTTGGTGCTGTCAAGACAAACAAAAGGCAGAACACGGAGTAGCAATAACCAAGCGGCACAAGTTCACGCATCTCTGGACCATTTTGTAATATGTTTTTTTCCTTGAAAACTTTACTTCATTTCAGGGGAGGGAAACATAGCCAAAGAGAATATAGAAACAAACAACGTAAGGCCTGAAAGCAAACAGACATTATAATAAAAAGCGGGAAAGCGTCACTGAAAAATAATTTTCCAAGGTAGTTCTGCTCTTCAAAACCAAAACGCATAATGGACTAAATGATGCACGAAAGGGAAAACAAAAGCTAAGGCCTCTCAGTGGTGTATACCGAACCGGGAACGACCACGTGACACGTCAATGGGGATGCTGCATTACAAAAGAAACGGCAGTAGCATGGGAGAGGGGAAAGGAGGGGAGGGAGAAAAATTACCCGACACGCCACACTCATACATTATCATTTTTAGCGTAATACAAGAAAATTCTGTTCATCCCCCTCTTTCGCCTTGACCCTTTCTCTGAGAATCTTAACAGCAAATAAATAAATAAACGAGAAACGCCCACCGTGTAATGAAATAAACCACTCGTAACTACGTAAGGGTCAGTGTTGAAGGGAAAATAAGTACCAATCCTGCCGCAACATCCCTTGCTTCGTTGGTTTCTGATTTCTATTATTGCATAAAACGTGTGGGTGGGGTTAAATGCATAATATCAATAAAATGATAATCGAGAGCACCTCTTTTTTTAAACGTATGCCCCACCACGCACATCACAAAAAGGTCCACACGTGCCCTTTCCTCTGAAAAATCACACCTCATTGCAAACAAGAAACATAATCGGGTAAAACGCGCGAATACGGAGCACGGAGAACCGTTGTCTTGCTGTTATATATAAAAGAGAAAAACCTTTTGTCTCCGATACACCTCTATTTCTCACATACAGTTCCTTAAAGGAAGTCATTCATTACATTCACTCCTGTTTGGTAGCGAGGAACTGCTTTTGGTGATAAAAACTACAGCCATAATGTTTACGCAGCCGTTCGAAATCAGATGAGCTGTGGGAATTATCTCAGGGGTGCGCCAACTGTGGGCGCGGAGGGAACGCGGCAATTATATTTTGTTAGCAAAACCAGGAAAGAAATGTGATTTCACGATACCTTGGGCCCATCATTGGGTGTATTGAAAAGCCCGTGGTGTTTTTCGTGTCTTAAGTTTTTTCCAGCCTATGCGCCTACGACGGAATTCATCTTTAAGCGATGTCTCTTTGGTGGCAGCGATTGTCAATAAAAAAAGGGTACCATGAAAACCCGAACGGCACACATAAATCTTCGTATTGGCCGCCTTCCCGTTGTTGGTTGTCCTTTCGGTATCGTTAATTTGGAAGTCGTCAAACTTCACCCCTTCCACTTCTCTTTCAGTCGAGCGTTCAATAAATGCATTGGAAGTGATAGCGCGCTCCTTTGCCTGTCACCCAACCGATCCCGTTGCAGCAAAACAACGTCTCTGCACTTCTTTGCACTATCACTGCTGCCATGCGGCTTTAACCCCAATCCTAACCATCATTATCACTTCGAAAAGCCCACCCACAACAAAACACCTCATCAAAATATATTTTGGGGGATCTGTGTGGAAAGTAACGGGTTCTTGTTGCCTCGCGTTTTCCCAGAAAAGGCACGCCCCATACGGCAAACCACTTTATGAATCGGAAGAAACACACGTTGTAGCACCAAGAAATTTCTTAAAAACACATTGATTGGTCTCCTGAGGCTGAAAAGTGTGCAAAAGTGAAATAAGATGAAGCATATTTTTTATTTTGTGGTTGATGGAACGACACCTCGCCTTCCTTCGACTCTCATGCTTTCACACTCCTCCACCTGATCGAATCAAATTCCAAACACACTGTGCCAAACAATCTCATATCCGTAATGAAAGATAAAACAGCACCTCACACTGCCTCACTATTACTTTCACAATGAAGAATAACAGTAAAGTTGCTTACCAGACATGATCTCGAGGCTATCCAGCTTCCCAACTGCAACTTCAACCATCTTTCTAAGCCACCTGAAAAGTAATTCATGATAACGTTGTCATTTCTGATTTCTAATTAAAATTGATGTAAATTTCAATCTAAAGTCATAGCCTCAGGTAAATATATATATATATATATATATATATATATATATATATATATTCCCTTCCCTCTACCGACTAGAATGCGGATATTTGAATACAAAAAGCATCAGCCGTGTGGCAAAACAACACACTAACCCTAGGCAGCTGGCAAATGAGAGGTGCGAACGAAAGAAAAATAGAGACACTAAGTAGTCAAAGACCTCGGCTTCCACTTTAAATCGCAGCGCAGCACTACTGAAATTGAAAGGAGCTTTGTTGTTTATTGTGGTTTTGATGAGGAATGTTTTGGACAAGGAAGAACCATGCCATGAATATGCTTTTTTGATTGGGTGAGCCCACAGCGTTTAGACTTTGCAGCCACCCTGGTACAGATGGACCGAGCATCTCAGAAAAGTTTCCTGTAAGATGCGCATGGAGGAGGGAGGCCACATCTGCAGTGGACGCTGCCGTCTCATAAATTTCCTCAGCACGGCTTCGGAGCATTTTGAGCTCCGTGATATCGTGTCGGATGGGATTCGGTGGCATTTTCTATGCGTTCCAGCTGCTCGATGGCTTCTTTCAGTTTGTCAAACCATGGAATATCGGGCTCTTGGCTTGGACCGTTTTTAACCTTGTAGATGACGCAAGCACCTCCTCCCTCAAGCAATTGACTCCCATTTTCCCCACTGCATGCGACACCACTGCGGTAGCTGCTGGAGTCTAGCCATCCCAACACTTCATACAGCACGGGAGCTTGGATGTCTCGGTTGTCCGCGATTTCGTAGAGGAACGCGTGCAATGCATCTTCCAAGTTGATTAAACTAGAGGGTCTCTTGACCATTTGTGAACATTCATCTTTGATGCTCTTCCAAATAGTCTCAAGGTTTCCGGTGCCTCTATTATTCCCCTGCTCCCATTCCTTAGTGGAGGCCACTCCTCCTAAGCAGTTGTCGCCGCCTTCGCCGGTTTTTTTGACAGTCCCTTTGTTCGTGGCACAGAGACAAATGAAATCGTGCGTCAGGCTGTCCCTGCCAGATGTCCTTGTCCCTGTCTGTACGTGTCCACTTTGCCGCAGTTATCCACCCGGTTGCTGTACCGGTACGGTAAAAGCTTCCCTTCGCTTCCCTCACCGAAAATCGCTTCTTGGAGAGTTTTGTTCAGTTTCCCCAGGCCCGCTGATTCGCTCTTCTTCCGAATGTCTCGGAGGATTTCCTCCACTCGGTCTTCGATTTTTATCAACTGGACTCGGGCTATCCGTTCGACCGGGCTGGATGCGGGGAGTTTTTCGACGTGTGTCGGACCGCTAATCACCTCTTCTACTGCTTTTTTCCACCGAGGCCATAGGTTTCCAGCTTCTTCATATTGGGCATTGGATATTTCGTCCGGCTTTGCGTGGGGATCCACCTTGGCGATTCCATGGAACCACCTGTGCTCACCGAAGGAGGCGTTGATCACGTCGATGTCGTCTCGAATTCTGTCAACTTCCTCTTGATCGAAGGCACTTGTTGGGGCTGCCGATACCGCCCTGTAAATGCAACATGGGATGTTGAGTTGTTTTTGTTGGGGCCTTCACGGCTGGACGGTTCCACGGAGTAGGCAACGGCCGAGCAGACCGCAGCTACTAGGAGTAGTACTACAGGATTCATTTATTGGACTCTACTTAGCCCCTGCTTTAAGCCGGTAATTCTATGGAACTTTTCGGTCCAAGTAATCTCTGGGGGATTCTGAGCACCTCGCTCATTACTGTGTTTTAATGAGGGGATGGCCAATGCACACGGACTACTGTAAAAATGAAGTTGCTTTATGATAGAGGGCTTCTTTAAACTACATTTTCTGAAACCTTGAGAAGTGTTTCGGGTTGAATTCCTTGATGCTGGTAACGGACTCTCCAGGGCAGTCAGTCATCCAAGTTTTCCAAGCGACGAGAGACGCCATGGGCAACGGGTCTTCAAGTCATGGGCACCCATCCTGCTGGCCACACCATTCCAACGCTTTAGACACCGGCAACGACACCGTGCTTCGAAAAATGGAGATGGCTTACTTTTCGTTTGGCTGAGTCTCGAGAACTGTGGAACCTGGCAAGAGGTGTTCCTCGAAAGTGACAATTGCGCCATTTTCTTTCTCCAGCCACGCCTTCTGGTTATGGGCTCGTTTGATGGCGTCTTATTCCGTTTCGTGTTTTTTGGTGCCGACCCCGAGCTTGCCAAGCTGACTCCCAAGTGGTACACTTAAGATCCCATTGCTGAATCAAACAGGAAGAACTGTATTGTGCTTAAGAGGCTGAGTAGCCTACTGAACTACGTGAGTGAAGAAGACACACTTTCCCTATTACCTTGGTGGTTTCTTCTTTTCTCCTCTCCACTCTAGGTATTCAAAACATCATTCCTTCATTCCCCTCATATCCCATGAAGTAAGAAGGACATTTATTACATCCACTTCGCTGTTACGAATGCGGTTTAGAAACAAAAGCAAAACAAATAAATATGTTTATTCAAAAGGGAGTCCCTTAATTTCCTTTCATTGGAAGATGTTTGTAGTTTATCACCCTAAGATATTCCAATCGTCTCTCTGCTAATCCACATAGCGTCTATCTAGCCTCATCCCCTACGAAAGAAAGCTTCAGAAACACCCCTCCCATAAAATAAATATAATTACAATAATAACACTCTCCTTTGAGAGTAATTACTTAGGGATAATAGAGTAGGGTATAATGAAGATGATAAAAATATTCCACATTATTATTATTATTACTAAATCAAGTTGTTACTTTCGATGAAAGCAGCCACTTTACGGTATTAGGGCTCATTATTTACTGATTGTACCGTAGTGCACGTCGACTCGGTGCTGTTTAATGTGTCTTTACTGAAATCAGTGATGTCATTAGGCTTCCATAAAGAGAAAAATGGCTATTTATCTGTTTATATATACTAAAAATAAATAAATAAATAAATAAAGCGGATGCTGAGTGATAGTGCTATTGCATTCGTCCGTTCCGTTTTAAATAGGCATGACCAAAGTCGAATTGCCTTCAAGCAATAGAAATAAGACACATAAACAAGCAAAGAAGAATTGTGTCATTGGCAAATGGGCGAGCGCTTTTTCCGCCCATCCTCATTGCAACCGTGATCCTGAATTTCATAGAATTTTTTTCCTTTCCGGGTGCTGTTGGCCTTACGACCATAATTTTTCAATTCGACCATTTCAGCCTGAAATATTTTCTCCTTTGTTGTGATGGCTTCTGTTTCTGCGTTATTGCTAACGACACCTTAATTTTCCTTTGCCGCGGAATGTCATTTCCTTTTCTGAGAGAGTGTGTGTAGTCAATGCACACCTTTTGCTTCAATTGGCACTGGCAATCCCGACTATCATCCACGTCACCAAACCTTAGCTTTATTTCCCAGACATTTTTGTCAAACTGCTGATTAATTAAATTCACACCATGAAATGCGTCGTTCTTTTCCACCTTTTGCAGTAGGCAGCAATTTATCAATTTCAACCACCAGCATTGCGTCCTTTTCAACTTCCTTCCAATCTCAATATATCGTCACACGGCTTCATAATCGTTTCACAATTCTCAATAAGGCTCAGTGCTTTTTTGAAACCGTTCTGTACACTAACGGAGTCCAGTTTCCCCCATTTATATCAGTACTGCACTTAATGCTGCGCAGTCAACCGTTAGATGTTTGTTTTTCTCAGAGCGCTGGCTCTTGGTGCCGCGTTGAGGCGGCTAGCGCTTGCCAAGGAATGTTTTCGAGCCCACTGCGGGTGGAGCAGCGGTGGCTGCACCACACTCAGGAAGACCTGCTGACCGAAAACGGCGCTTTCGCAGTGATTGGAACTGCTCCCACTCTGCAGCGTCACTCGTAAGCTTTGGAAATTTTTTCGAGTAATGGGCTTGTTTTTTCTAACTCTTTTTTCGTAATCCTCTCTTATTCTTCTCGCCTTCGGGAGCACACATTTTTTCCCTACGCGCTGCGTGAATACCTTTCCTGTTGCTTAATCATCTGAACGCACGCTGGAAAACTTCAAGTGCTTTGATTTTTCTTCCGTAGGTTCGAACATTTTGTTTCACCTGTATCTCCGTGTGGATCCCGCTGCTTTGGACGTTGACCATTCTGTCGCGGAGGTTGGACATGTTAATTATTTTGCTCATCTGCGAAACTTGGCCTAAGGCGGATTTGTTTTGGTTGTGTTCGAGGCGGAGGTCCTGGTTGCAGATATTGCGTTGGGCATGTGCTTCCTTTCAATTTTTGACGGCGGCAGCATTCGCTGATTGTACACCGGGAATCGAAACTAACATCGCACGCTTGGCGACAAAACCTGGTCTGCTACACATTATGACTCGGGCCGCATAGAAATTTGTGCTTTTCGGGGATATAAACTGGCTTTTGTTGTATGCGCTTTCTTCGCTAGGTTGATATTCTGAAAACAAGATAATAATATGAAACTTATTTGACTTGTTCATGCGGAGCAGTCGTACTGTTTTATTATGAACTTTTTTTAAATTCTCGTAACGAAAAGCTAAAAAAAAAAGAATTACCAATAATAAACGTTTTTAAACACATAAGGCCACTACCTGCCGTCGCCTTTGGATTTCCCTCCATTTCTTATAAATACATTTGTCCAGCCACCTGAGGCAGTTGTTGCTTCTGCCTTGTAGATTTGAGAAGGAAGTTTAAAGATAAAAAGAATGGATGGATCTGCAGGAAAACGTCCTTCCACACATCTTCACCAAACCGTTACAAATCATCGGCTACATTCCATGTACCTCCAACAACTTCCCTCCCCACAATGCTTCACCCGTCCAAATCATCTCATCTCATGGTTCCACAGAGCGCTTGAAAGAAGCCTTAGCACACACTCAACAAGCTGCAGTTCCCGGTCAGTCATAGCCGTGTGGGCGGAGCTGCGATCGTTGGCGTGGCGGTACAGGGCCACACTTTTTCTAACGTCACACTTCCGATGGGAATCAAACTCGACAGCGACGAGGTATTCCTCGTCCAAGCCGCACGCCCCGAGAGTTAAGATGAGGCCTTCCTGAAAGTCATTGACCTCATCGGGTCGTTCTGCGCTTGTTTGAACGCCATGAACGTTTATCAAATGGAGCGCGTAGTCCGGTTCGTAGGAATACCACAAGTTACGACGAGCATTGGAGAGTAAATCCCTCCAATTTACATTTATGTGCGAAAATGGCTCCATAAAGTTATGGAGGGAAAGCTTTAAGCTCCGGGCCTGCAGCACGCGCAAGCAATGCAATGCATCACCCTCCTCGGTGTCTTCAGCACCATCTCCCGCGAAAGCACTCTTCCTAAACCTTTCCCACGCGAACTCAAGTTGACTTTGAAGTGCCTTTTCCGTGAGAAGGTTGAGAAGCGATTGCTTTGCTCTTAACGCCAGTCTGGAAAGGTAACTGTCGTGCTGCCTTTCACATAATGTAGCGTCACGCACGGTACAAATTAGCAGTAATAAACGCGATGACGACCAAAGCACCAGCCCACTGTATTGATATTTTTCCCTTGTGAATTCACATGTGAGCAAATCGCCCTCTTCAGGAATTAGTGCTTGCATGCTGCTTGCGCTGCCGCCCACATCTACGCCTTCCTTACTGGAGGGAAGTCTTCGTATTCGGCGCAGTCTTGATTCATCCAAGTCGTACATAGCGGCCATATTGACACTTTCACGCGGTGGGTTTGGATAATATTTTACTAAATTTTGTACCGCGTCGGAGGTTTACAGCTGCCCTGGAAGGTGCGTTGTGTACATCTGCACGCAGTGCAATAGGCGCAGCACTGTCAGGTCGTACAGCACGCTGCTGAACATAATTTTCTTCTTAAACCATGTGGCGGCGTGGGCCGAAGTGCTGTCACAGAGCGACGAGCCACTCACCATGAACACGTCGAGTGCAAAATGAACAACCTGAAATTCCATTTCCACAATAAACAGACCTCCCTCTGGGAGCCTGCAGGGCATTGCAGCACCTTCGCGTCCACCAATACCCATTATTTTCAGCACGTCTACTATTGGCATCAGGACGTAAAACAGGTGCGGGACAAACGCTACTTCATCCCCTTGCAGCCCGAACGTTTTACCGTAGCGGCACCGAAGTCGGCTCAGCAGAGTAGCATCAGAGGTGATCGCTGCACTTCTGGGATTTAAATCGATAACACGGGAGGCCTGGAAGACCCCGCAAATGTAGTGAACGTAGGACTGCAAGGCGGCGTTTATAGAAGGACAGAATTCCGAATGCAAACTGTTTTCCCGCGGTAAGGAGGGTGACAGAATGTCATAAGATGGTCTCCAATGCGTACGCGAACGCATGGTGAAGTCCGGTACGCGGGAGCCATATATTTGTTTGCTGCGGCTCTGAAGAGACACAACCACCTTTGCGAGCACCACCTCGTTCTCCTGGGAAGTAGGGCCCCGAAGCATTTCAATTTGTCGTAGTGACTCGGTATTGCCCCTGTGCCAGTGTTGTGACTCAATGAGTTGGTGGGCACTATGAACGTGCTTGCGGAAGGCACAAACGGTCACGACATCCTCTGATAAATCTATCGAGCCATCATAGCAAAAACTGAGCATCTGGTCCCTTACCTTGACAATTCCTTTGCGTATCATTCCTTGAAGTACGTTATGACACTCCTTTAAGGAAAGTGTGGGACATTCGTTGTAGAGGACTTTGACGGCGTCCCCAACTTTCACTGTGTTCCTCGACAGAAGCCCGCGGTTGCACAAGCCTTCGACAAGGACCGCTAGCGGGTCCGTCGATAGCGGAGGTTGACGTGGCAACCGTAAATGACTTTGGGTCCAACGGCAAACTCCACGGTGAATGCTCAGCCTCCCCTCACGCATGTCTGCCGGATGAATGCCGCCACACTGCTCCGCTACGGATGACTCCGACAAACACGAAGTGACACCGAATCCCATCCGCTGAACCGTAAGATCGTGTAACACGTCGGACTCCCTCTCCGCCTCAGCCAAAACATGCCCCACAAGGCGCAGCCAGACGTCCGAATTGTGAAGATCAAGCAAAGTTACTTCCAGCCCTGTGGTGAGGGATATTGGGATCAAGACACGGGGCTCCATCCGCGTTGCGACGTCGGCGGCATGCTCTAGCAGGAAGGGGTTCTGTGCTACTACACTCGCCTTCCCAAGAGAGAGATCGGCAAGCGATACCCGCAAAGCTCGTGTCGCTTTGACGTGCTTGTCTTTCGAATCATCACCTGTCAACAAAACCTGGTAGCCGCATTTGATAATCAGCACCAGATGGTCAAGATACGGGTCCGGCTGCAGTTGCTCATTCCAGCACCATGGAAACCCCTGTAAAGGGTTCGGCAGAGTGTTGGGCTTGCACTCGAAACATATGGGGCAAAGCGGCTCAAACACACCCGTAAGGCGCTCAATCAATGAGGGGAACACTGCGGGAATAACACGGTCAAGCGAAAATGTGCTGCACTGCAACACCACAGAATTCGCACACGCTGTACGAGCGCAGTAATTCACCATCGCATCCACCGCCGGCACAACCTGATCCAGTGTTAACTGGGAAAAATTCCGCGACATAACGAAAAAGCGCCAGCGTGAAACCCCGACGCCAATCACGTCGTCAATTTGTGAAAGATATAACTTCTCCGCTTCCCCCATGGTGCTCTGCTCCTCTGGTGCCTTTGTTACATATTTGTCGACACTTAGTTGCGCCTCACCATTCACAGACAATGAACACAAGTCAAGAATATCCGTTGCTCCCTCGATCACTTTTACAAAGCGTAGCAAGACGCTAGAGGAACAGCTATTTTCCCTGTTACCCTTCAACTCTTCTGTAATTTCAAGAGTGCCACCGGAATTATTGAATTTGTCGCGTAACGCGTAGTGCTTCATGAAGTTACTCACTGCGGCTTGATGTCCTTCTTCCACTTCCAATTGCCTAAACGTTTTCCCCTTGAAGCCCAGAATAATAAGCGCTAGGGCAAGTTGCTCATCGCACTTAGCTAGCGACTGGTTCTCATTTATTTGTCTTTAATCTACACAAGCTGACTCCACCAAGTTGTATTTCAAGAAAATGAGATCAACCGCGGAGATGACGTTGTGCTGGACGTAGTTTAGGTGTCCTTGAAGTTCCTGCACGGCCAGCAGGAAGAAGTCCTCCAGCTTTTGCAGCGGTCGTTGAGCGGAGGCACTTTTTGTTGGCACTGAAGAGCTACACAATCATCAAAAGGCAACGGTCTGCTGGGGACAACCGCGGAGACGGCTCACTTACTGACGGCTGGTTGGATGTCTCCTTGACAAAAACGAGCCGGATGTAATGAAACATATCTCGTTGAACGTCGTCCGCAACGAGGAAACACTGTTCTCTGTTGTAGATTGTTATCAGCTCTAGTTTGGAGCTCTTGCTAGTTATGCGGGAAAGTAGCCTTCTACATTGGTGTTGCAGTTTGTAGTAAACCGGTATCTGGAGTACTGTTTTGCCCTGGCAATGAAACGTCGTTGGAGGAGTCGTGGGCTGCACTGACGAGCCTAGTCCCTTTTTACTCTTATTGGTCTCCACACCCATGTCGAATTGGTTTCCCCACAACGGTGGTATAAGTTCATTATTTGCGCTTTGGGTGGCGTTCAGCTTCTTCAGCAACTGCAGCTGACTGACCTCACGTACTTTGGTTTCGACAAGACGTCGGAAGTGGTCCGCAATCTTTTTGCACGCCACCGCGTCTCCGCCACTTTCGCTGCACATGACGCGTACACTGTGTTTGGTAAGCACTTCCTCATTGCTTGTCGCCACCATGAACCACCATGAACCAAAGTGCTCCCCATTAGGAACAACCAGAAAGCACGAATACAATACAGGCATAATACATACGCGGTCCTCTGGAAGGAAGTGGGTAAAGATATAATGGAGGGCGTTGAATGAGTTCTCCGGGTCGTTGCAGGCACCCTGCGGCACGAACTCCGCCGTAAGCAAATCAATCGTGAACTCCGGGCCACCTCCGTCGCATCGAAGAGCGTGCAGGGCCATCCTTTCTGTGACGAAAGAACCGCCATCACATGTCGGCCGCTCACACCCGGCACCTCATCGCCTTCCCACAGCTCTTTGGGATCATACGGGACATCTGCCTGCGCCTCGGACCATAACTGGGGCCGTTGCCCTTCCGGCACGGCCAATGCGCCCATCCCAAGCCAGTTCTCGCTGAACTCATCCCCTTTCACGACATAACTCCACGTGGCGTCAAACACGGCATCGTACGCACCCTCCACCACTTCTACACCCTTGTTAATGTGTACATCAAGTTGTTCCTCCAACGCAGCTAGAGCTTTCTGGCCAATTTTTATTTTTTCCTTCATTTCCTTTATATCAGCCATAATTTGCTCGAGGGCATTTTCTGGGATCGTGCCTTCTTCCACATCCCGCACCTCATCCTTTTCCCTCTTCTTTTCGCCGGCTTCCATTCACCCAAAAAAAATTGCACTTATTTATTGCTTATTTTCAAGGCAAAACTTACCAGGAAACCCTAAATGAAACGAACGAGAAGGTGTTTGTGTGTGAGCCACGGGGTAAACAGGTTAAAACAAAGAGCCACCCACTGGCAATACGAAAAAGTAAGAACACACACTAGAGATCTCTGCCATTTGGTTTTTCTTAGGATAGAGTCTAGCGAAAAAGGAATCCCGCCCTTGCACGATTCGTGTGTTTTTTAACTTTACGAGTAAACGTTTGGAACCAATCCATGTCAAAAAAACAGTCAAAAAGATCTTATCCACAAGAGCCGACATGACGACTATAATTCAGACGTTTCTCATTCAAACCTACCCACACCTGCCTGATGAACATTATACAGGCCGCTTGGGTCGTCGCCCTCATGCAACTGGTCTCTTGTCAAGCCTCTGTCATAGAAAATAAAAACACGTCCATACTCTGACGGCGATGGGTTTGCATTTTTCTGTCACCCATGTTGCCTGGGAGAGGGTTCATGAGCTGTGTTTAAAAAATAAAGTGTCCTTCATGGGAGACAGTCTCAAGACCGAATTATTGTCTAAGATTGGTTGTCCCCATGCTTTTCCCGGAGGTGCCGGTCCAGCAAGCATTGGGTTTTGCAAGTTTTATCACAATGCGGACAGGCTAGCAGTGGCTCATCGATGCGGGGGGTTAATTCATTCCTGTGCTCTGCTTTAAGATAGTTCTGCAGCCAAGCGGGCGTCGCATACGATTTGCTACAGTAGGGATAGGCGTACCTGCCGTCATCCCCGCGTGTGACCCTTGGACGGCTTTCAATCGAGCCTTCCTTGTCCAGCCTGTCGTTTCCGCCACCTTGTTGCATGACTTCTCGCGCAGGCTCCTCTTCAGCTCAGCGGCTGCCCCCGTAAGTTCCGCGCCGTCTGACAAGTCCGTTAGCCGCTTCCGAGAGCGTTCCAGCCGTTCTAGGAAACGTTTTAGGCCCGATCACAGACGGTCCGATTCCACACATTCCACACGACTGCCACGTTCCACCAAAATTTCCTCAGGAGCCCCTACTCCTCCACCCGCTTTTCCAGATCACGGGCCTTGCTCATCTTCCAAGACACTTCAAATGCCCCTTAGATCTTTCTTATCCTTCCTCCCTTTCATTCAAATGGAACACAATAAACAAATTCATTCATTCAAAGATGGAATAATAGAGAACGTTTCTGGAAATGCAGTTAGTCGAATGGCTTGGGGAATGAGTAAAACAGTGTAAAGGAACATAAGGGCCACACCTTCCCGCCGGGAAGATGTTTCCACCGCCTATCCCACGGTAAGCCGTGCCTCCCACGGGGGCAAGTTTCTTGGAAGTTAAAAGATGACCCCCCCAAGGGCCAAAAGGGATGCCGGGATCGAGCTTTGCCGGGTGGCTCGTTGGTGGTGGCTGAGCAAAGGTTCTCTTGGAGGCGGCGAGATGGTCAATGGTGTGGACTTTGGACCCGGTGCTGGTGCCGGTGGTTGCAATGGCGCGGGGGCAGTCTTCGTCAAATTTTGCGGTGGGGGCGGTGACGGTGGGGTTTGGTTACGTGTCGTGGTGCTTCCCGACGTTTCCAGGGTCTGTTGGTCGGGCCTGTTGTCCGGGGCGGTGGACGAGGGAACCGAAAGGTTTGTCCGAGCGGTCTCCTCGAGCTCTACCAACACATCATCGTGACGCAGCCCAGCCATTTTGACGAAGGTTTCGATTTCGGAGAGGAGGGACACCTGCCGCGTGTACAGCTTTTCGTTTCCTTTGAGTTTCTCGGCAGCCTTCTTGACTTCAGCGATCCAAGGAATTTCCTGCCCACTGGCCAGCATACTGGCGTAGTTCACACAGTTCCCACCGCTGTACAAATTTTGTGGTGATCCGGTAGCCCCGTCGCATTGAACCGTACCGCTTCCGGTGACGAACACTCCGAGGATGAACCGTGCAAAGTTCTGGCTGCTCGTTCCCGTGGAGGAACTCCCGTACGAGCTCCCATACGAGTACCCGTTCGAATACGAATACGACCCGGTTATGCCTTTGTTCCCCAGCATCCCCCGAAGGCGGGTGACGATGGCATGCAAGGTTACCGGTGTGGGCATCACCCTCGTCACGTTATTTGTGTACAGCCCACAAGCATTTTTGAGGGCCGTCCCGGCATACGCTAGCTTGGCCTGGTTAAAGTCGACGCTCACGTCCAGTTGCTGGCCAACGGTGTTTCCACAATATTGGCCGGCATAATAACGTTTGTTGCCGCCCGACAGACACAGGCACGTCATGTCGCTGATAATGGAAGTTCCTGGGTAGTTCCCGGCCGTACCCGCGCCCCCACAAACTCTCGCGTACGTTCCCTGGCCGTCTCCAAATGAATCCTTCTGCGGCATGACCTCTGAAAAATAGTCCATGTTCAGGAAATCCAGTTTGTCCGATGGGCCAAAAATATCAGCGGCGGACATCGCTGCGACCGTGCCCGTATCGTTCCCAAACAATTTGCTCTCTGGCGCTACGATTAGACCACCCGGGCCTGTCCATTTGAAGACCGCATTCTCCCCATAAATGGCAGAATACATGGACCTCCTCGCAAGGTATGCATTGTTTTCCATGGTCACTCCTAGTGCTAAAAGTTCATATGCGTTCATCCAGGCAAGCTCCACGAGTTTACCAATTTGGCGATGTGCACGTGCACGTGCTTTGGGGTTAGGAGGTCGGGTAGAATTTTGAAGGGTTAATGCTAACCCTTTTGATTGCTTACCCCACACATTTAGCAACCAGTCCCACACCTTTTTACCAATATACTTCGCCACCACGGGGTTTTCGGATGCCTTCTCGAACTTCTCTCCCTGTGCGAGCCGCCGAAAAACCTCGTCGTCCGCCGTGGAAACGTTTAAAGTCTCAATGGCTAACAAAAGCTCGCTTACTGATTTTATGAAGAAGGGTTCGTTGGAGGGTTCAAACGTAATCCTCGAAAACTCGGGCTTGGTCTCAAGGGTCTGGATGGAGCCGCACAGCTCTTGCTACACACCCAAATTGATGTCATTCTGGACTCCACTGGACAGCGCACACCCGATCAGAAGGGTGATGAAAAGGACTTGGAGAATCATTCTAGATGAACGTTCAATGCGATCTGGCAAAGAAAGAAAAATTCAAGAGTCTTCCGTAAGCAGCCGTGTCTAGAGCATCAGCCGTACGCTGGGACAAAACCAAGTGAAAGAGTGGCACCCCTTAAAGAGAAAATGTTCATGAATTGTATCTTAAAAAAAATTCAACTCCCTGTTATTTTTTATAAAGGTCTTTTGGAGTGGGAATTGAAAAAGCGGTAAAGAAAAAACACTCAGTCTCAGTCCTCTCCAGAGAAGCCTACCATCCTTCGGGAAAAAAATTCAAAAAGGAAAAAGGAAGGGGACAAGGTTCAACTGTAGAAGGCAAGAAACATAAAGATGTATTTCTTATAATTTCACCCCAAACCCAACGTTGGGGAAAGAAGAATAAAATTCGACCGCACCTGTCAGCATGGTGCTCAGGTTCTTGCGTTTCTTCATTCACAGTGACCGAACTATGATCCCTTCAATTAAAGTTTGCCTGCAAGCTGTTGCAACTTCTCTGCAAATGACCGTGGTTTCCCAATGAGTTCCTCCATATCGTGACGCTTTCTTACATGTTGAGGGGGTTTGGCGACAACCGGCATCAGCACTTTTTTAGCTTCGTCACGCGCCCTTTATTAAGCAATGCGGTCTACAGCTTATCATCTCTGCTCTGCATATTCCCGTGTAACTCCTCCAGTCCTTCAACTTTGACATCCTCGCTTCTGAACAGCTCCATCAAGCTGTGCAGCTCTCTTTGGGTTTCTGTTAACTGTTCTTGATTGTGATTATTTTCTTTATTTGAATGCTTTCTTTTCCAATCTCTTTTTAAACTTTTAAACTATCACCATGAAAAAAAATAAGATCATTCAATTAATTTAAAAAATAATTTTAATAGTTGATGTGCATTTTCACAACGGGGAAGAAAAATGAGGAACAACTTTTAAAAAATTTATTTTCCTTTCTCAAAGGGTTGAACCGCCACACAATTTCCAACTACAAATCACATGCATAAAAAGCATGATTGGTAAAAGAATCTACCCAGATGTTAGAGGCTAGTCGTGACATATTCAGGGTCTTAAACCAGTAAAGATTGAATTGACACAAAGCGAGGGCGAATAAAACAACTAAAAGCAAAGAGCGCACTGCAAGGCGGCATGAGGAGCTAATTTTGTAAGGCTATTCTGAAACTGGAGTGGAATTGAGAAATGCGAACATGTGGAGGCGCACGTGATTTCATTGGTGAAACATGCCTACCGCCCTCACGATTGCGCGACCTCAGTGAAACCCGAATACCACCATAAAATCAGAAGTGGCGGCGTAGAAGTAAATTGTCTTGGGGGAAAATCTATTTCTCTTCGCCGTGTCTTTAGAAATATCGAGGAGGGGCATCGCTATCGTAATTAAAAACGAGAATGGGGAAAAGTGGCGTCCCGCCTTGTTCGCATGCCCTGCGTGGGGAAAGTGTCTCATGTGCGTTGAAATATATCTCGTCCTCCAGGGCCCATGAAACCCCTCTCTATGGGGAGCTTCTCCCTTTGAACTACAACGTTTCTTAACCCTAGTTTCCAGGCACCTATACACGCGTTGCTGTTGGGTCATGAGGATTTCCATATCCTGAGCTGGGTTTCTGAGCACACTCTAGACCCCGCGCACAAGCTATTTTCAGTACATCTTAGAAGATCCAAATCTCTCTTCCTAAACGAGGGTTTTGTCCTTCTCGAAGGCTCTCTCCATCCCTTCAATGGAGTTCGCTGTGACGGGGCCGGCATTTGGTAAAGCATACTCGCAAACGCGCACTTCTACTTCCAACTCGGTGTTGCATGGCTTTTTCTGTTTCGCAAAGCTCAAGGGCTGCTGTCAAAGTGACGTTGAGGAACCTGCTGAAGACTCTCCCAAGAATGGGTCCCCCTAACCCGCTTCCGACCACCGTTGGCAAGTCCAAGCCTCCAAACAGTTCCCCCTCGACTCGGTAAATCCGGATATTCGGATTACCCGTGGCATGCCTAAGCAGAGTGCAGCCGGCGACCCGCTGAAGAACAGTGAGACGTTATTCATACCAAGGCTACTCTGCCCAAAAAAAGCACTGCACCATTGTATCGCCCTTACCACCTCCGACAGCACGATGATAAATTCTGTGATTCATAATTCGATCTTTCTGTATGCAAATTTGACCAGCTGTATTTTCCAGAATAAAACATGCAATATGAGTTACGACAAATTGTGCTTGTGCATCAGGAATCTCAATTAGTTATTTTAAAATTATACCCCTCTAAACTGCTACTCTAGCGGGTAACTGCAATCTCTAAGTGTCATTCCCTTTGTAATGAAAATAAAATCTGTAGAGATGTATTTCGTTATTATTAATTTTGGAGTGGGTAGGTAACTGAAAAATACATGACATTGGTGACATATGACGATGCCTCCCGCTGTCTTCATTATATATTCACGTAATGACACTTCTCAACATTCACCTCGGAGCACGCGGCTCACAACCCTAACTAACGATTTTAAAAAAAAAAAAACAATAAAAAATGATAGGGTGGACTGTCATCATGTTTTTTCTGTTAGTTTTTCCCCCAATAAGATTAGATTGTGGCACCTTAATGTCTTCTGATCTTTTCGAATCGGGCCGTTATGTTGAAAAAACATCACGCTTATATTTCTAATTTTTAAGGTCCCTATGCTGGCTGCTTCCCTTGAAACTCTTTCTTTTTTTTGTGACTGCCGTGATGCTTTACTGATCGGTATTTCCAAACTCCTGAACTGATAATCTCTAAGAGCTACACTCTTCAGGGGCGTACTAACCACATCTCTTCCCGACTTATACACCACACGAGAGCAACTATTGGTTGCGTATAAAAATTTACTACCGGGCCCCTTCCCAAAGCTTGTTCCACGAAAGCATCATCTCGTCTGCCTGCTTTTTCCTCCGGTGATTATCTCGGATGTGTTTAACAAGTTCACCGAGCTACGCGTGCGTGTTATCACAATAGGGACACTTTAGATTCACACCGGCCGCATCTTTCTCTTTTTGTAGCTCCTCAGCTTCTTTCTCCATGGCATTGGTACACTTGTTCAAATTCTCCAACTGCCTTTTGAATTCATCGGCCAAATGTTTCACATCATCTTCCGGGCTCTGCAACCCATATGACCGCTCCTTCAAGTTATTTGTTCCTTCTGTCAGCTTCTTCAATCTCTCCAATTGCCTCTTTAACTCCTCGGTAACCTCTTTCACATCACCTTCCCGGTTGTTCCAATATTGCACGTCTTTGCCCAGATCATGTGAAGGGTTATTCAACTCATCTATCCATTTCTCCAGATCATTTGTCCACTCCTTCCACTCACCTAACCGCTCTTTCAACTCATCAGACTGCTTCTTCTGATCATCCACCCGCATTTTATACATAGCTGCCTTCTCCTTCCATTCATATGCCTGGTTTCTCCAATAATTTACCTGCTCATTTTTTGTATTGGCCAGAACACTCCAATCATCTGCCACCTTTTTCCAATAATTTGCCTGCTCATTTGTTTCATCGGACCACTTTTCCTGATCATCTACCAGACATGCCGTCGTATATTTAAGTCGATAGAAAATAAAAATGATGACGGCGGCTCCAATCGCAAGAAGTGTGAACACGAAAACAGCGAACTGAATGTACATTCCTTTGTTCCTCTCTTTTTCCACATTCAAGTAAAACTGAAAAATCATCTGCAGCTCCTCCTTCGTCAGCTCTACTCGCATATCTACTTCTCCTGCTGACCCACGCTCCGAGGAAGTTTGACTACTGGCTTCTACCGGAACCAAGGCGCCCAGATGCTCGGCTATATTTGTCTCTTGCATAATTGTTTCCACGCTGTTACCATGCTCGACACCCCGCTGCACTGACAAAAGCAATTCCAGGTACGACAGGCTTTTGACCGCTGTCTTCTCCACATCCGCTAAATTCCTCACCAATTGGACCAAGTGAGCCGCGGTATCATCCACATGATTTTCCCACTCCGTATTGACAGCGCAAGTCATACTACCATATGGCTTCCATCTATCCTTCAATTTTCTCCATTTACCCAGGACGTCTTTTAGTGTTTCGCCCATACCGCTGCAATACTCCTTGTTTCCCTCAACACTATTGCAACTTATCAGAATTCTGTTTGTACGATCGTGCAAATTTTTCCAGTAATCCTTTCCCGCGCATACCTGCCCTGTGTTTACCCTGGTGGTACTGCCGCCTCTCCCTCCGTTCACGTGACACCTGATGATGTCACGAAGTGTGTGGGTGACAGCGCATTCATTCGTCGACCACTCTTCTCCAAGAGCTTTCTCGGCCGCCCTCATTGCGGAGCTCTGATGCTCACGAGCTTTGCCCATCACTCTTTCAGTTTTTGCATACTCCTCATCATTTTTTACCTCGATTTGGTGCGCAAAGGCATTTAATTTCTTCACCTCCTCTGTTGTGTATTTTTTCCAACGCTTAGCCTCCTCCACGTCTATCAGTACATCCAGTTCCAACTTTCTTTGAGTGAGAGCTCTTTTATACAATTTCACATCGTCAAAATGTTTTTGGAGGTAGCTTTTCTCGTAGATGCTCGCCGTGACATTGGCAACTTTTAACAACCGCTCAATAGTGCACAAAACTCCCACGGCTTCGTCACTGAGTTTACAGGTATCAATGCCACCTCCGAATGTCCTCCAGGAGACTAGTACTATAAGGCAACACAAACGAAAGAGGTGACGCATCCCCATAAGCTTTAATATTATCGTATCTACCTTAAGACACCCTAGTTTGTATGATATAGCAAAATGTGGGGCGCAAGGCGGCGTCGGCGAGGGTAATGAATGGCAGAATTATGGTTACAAATTAAGGGGAAAGCCATCCCCAGAGGGGACTTTGAAATAATATTTTTTGCTAGATAGGACGGTCAGAAGAGGCTGGAATGGTGAAATGTTTGAGTCATCTCTCATACTGGTGCTGACATGCGAATTTTCGGTTAACTAGGATCACCTTTGTGAGCCTTCTTTAGTCTTTTTTCCAGTGGATCCCAGAACACCTCTTTGGCATTGGAGCGCGTCATCTGTTCATAATGACACTCCTTGCTACACATGGGAAGTACAGCTTCTTGTATTTGGTTGTACCACTTTGGTGAGGCTATCAACCTACACACTCGACTGCGGCACGCATTTGTACCGAATCAGCCATGCCTTTCTATTCACATGCTGAAACCATGTCTGCGATTGTTCTCCCTAATCCTCACCATCTTCTTCCTCACTTTCACGCGTAGACTTGCTGTCGACAGTGCTTTCGCGCTGCTCCTGCTCATCCAAGTGGTCCTCTCGGACATGTCTTTCGATCCCTTTGCACGCTTCGTTTGGTCGAGAAAAGAAGGGATACACAAACATCATGCTGTCTGCACCTTCTTTCTTCCCATGCAAGTGGTCCTTTTGGATGTGGGTATTCAGCCCCCCGAAACTTGGGTATGCTTTCTCGCAGTAAATACACTTAAACTGCATACCTCGCATAACAGCCTTGTGGTGTGGTGGTGGTTTTGCCGGATGGTCCTTCCAGATGTGCCATCTCAGATCTCCGTACGAAAGGAACTTTCTATCACAGTAGAGACACGTTTCCCCTTTACTGTTCTCACGTGTCCTTCGCCGACCCCTATGTGCCTTTCGCATGTGCTTTATTAGGAATTCGTACGTTTTGTATCGCTTATAACAAAGGGAACACACGAACATCATTCTATCCGCACCTGGTTTCCTCTCATCCAAGTGGTCCTCTTGGATGTGCTTTAGCAGCCATTGGTACGATTCGTACTTTTTCCCACAGAGTGGGTGGAGACACTTTAGGCTCATGCTGTCCATACCCGGCTTTCGCTCATCCATGTGGTCCTTTTGGATGTGGTTATTCAGATTTCTGAAACTTGGGTATGATTTCTCGCAGTAAATACACTTAAACTGCATACGTTCTACAACAGACTCGTGGTGTGGTGGTGGCTTTCCTGGGTGTCTCTCTCTAATGTGCTTTTCAAGCCCTCCGTACGAAAGGAACGTTTGATCACAGTAGAGACACTTTTTCCCTTTACAGTTCTTGCGTGTCTTTTGCCCATTCCGGTGGACGTTTTGCATGTGATTTACCAGTCCTTCGTATATGGTGAGTCCATCATAACAAAATGGACAGACAAGCATCATTTTGTCCGCACCTGGTTTTCTCTCATCCAAGTGGTCCTCTTGGATGTGACTTTCCACATCTTTGGATGATGCGCACGTTTTCTCGCATTGTGGGTGGGGACACTTTAAACTCATACCGGTGTTTTTATTTTAAACGGAAACAAAATCTTTTATTAGCTTTGTAGGAAGAAAGTTTTGGAAATTAACAGGCAACACGTCTTCACGTAGGTGGAAATATTTGCGAGCGTGAGGAACACATTACCTGCGTAGCAGAGAAATCCAAAAAATATTTATTTGATAAAAATAGCTGTACTACTGGAAAAATATAGGATATCACTCTTAATGATTGACTTTCATCATTGAAAAAAGGCGCTCCTTCATACGCAGTGCACCTTCCTCAGATGTCACACCTAGCTAGCACACGAATGCTTCCCATGGTTTCCGTAAATTCCTTTTCCTGCTTCCTCAGTTTGTGGAATACAACCCGCTGCTCTCATCGTATCCCAGCGCACCCTTACACATCACGCAAAAAGTGCGGTGACTTTCCTAGAAACTGCATGGGTTCAGCAGACCCGCAAGCACGTTGGCGAGGACCAGGTATTGTAGCGATACGGCTCTCTATACACCCCCGACGTGCATAGGCACATGAGGTCATGCATGATGGAGCGGCAGGGGTTGTGCCCTTCGCTCTTCTTGCTAGTGCCGTACCATGTGCTGCGGTGCATTGAATTTTGGTAATCTTTAGGCAACGTTTCAGTAACACCTTCGAGGTCCTTCTCACCGTAATTCCCCCAAACGAAGTTTTGGCTACGGACTTTTCTAGTCCATTATCAAGCCTCAACTCTGAGTTCAATGATGCATTCCACAAATCTGTCAAAGCCTTTAACACTTCGCAGAGTGCATCACGTGTGTCTCCACTGAACCTCCACCCCTACTTATAATTACCAGAATCACCCCACCTACCCCTCTCACGATCATCACCATGGCCAATGCCACCTTCCATATGATTATTTTATTTTTCATAGTGATAACGATCTTCTTTATCTATTCGAAATAATATAAGAAAACAAGCACTTTGACTCTGACCATTACACCGGCAAAAGCTTGTGGTGCTGCGGTTAAAAATGTGAAGGGCCACATGGGTCCCTTTCCTGTATCCCCTAAAGAAATAGTGAATTTTGGTGTTATTTCCATCCCCTGAATCCCTCTCGGCTCAGTGGATCGGGCCCCTTCCCATTATGTTTTGTGCCTTCCTCCCTTACCCCTCTTCGCTCCGGCCCCTCTCCCCTTATTTCCCTGGAACCACTCTCCTCTTTACGGCCCAAATTCCCCTGGATCCCGCGCGTCTCCCGTATCTCTCAGCAGCGGGTTCCCTCCCCACAATTTCATCTGCAGCAGGATTCGTGCTCGCCCGGCGATGCAGCGGCGACGGGTTTTGGGCGGCAAGCAGCTCCGCCTGCGTCGTCAGCGTCTTCGAAAAAATCATGACATTCACGATCTCATCCCTTTCACTTCGTAAGCAGGAGGGATCTTTCAGCACAACATGCAGTTGAATAAGCGGTGCCCCCCTCACACCATTTCTCCTGGCGGCATTATTGAGCCACATCATACGAATGACCTCGTGGTCCTCTTTTTCCATCTCCTTCATGAACTCCTCCTCCTCACTCTACCCGTTATCACACGGGTTCTCGCGTAAGATGTGTGCGTTCCTACACCAGAGAAAAGTAGAGATGATCTGGCCGACTTTTCCTGAAAGGTTCTACAAAGAAGGAAAAAGCAGTGTTTCGCACAAGCATCTCTTCGATATGAGCCAATTTCAAGTGGAGCGAAAAAATGGGGTAGAGAAAATGTCCTCCACGACCTTTATTCAGAAAAAAGTTGGTTATTCTACGACAGAGTTAAAAGTTTTGCGCAGCTATCACCCGGTACCGAGAGCATTCCAGGGGAAATCCGGAAGAGGGTGGCCTTGGTGGAGGAGCGGGGGAGCGTGGATAAGACGGCGAATGGGCGAACGCCGATTTACGCGGCCCAACACCTACAAATTTTTTTTGTGACCCTCTCCAAAAATGTCTTTGGGTGCAGGATAACAAGTTCCTGACACTAAAGGACTTCACGGAGAACCCCGAGAAGTATGTTGGCAAGGAGAGTATGTGAGAAAACACCATACACGCCTTGCGTTACAAGGTCCGTGAGACAGAGGCCAACATTTCGAAGACGATCTGCGAGCGAAAGGAGAAAGGCCTTGGACGTTTCACGACGCTGCATGTAACCCGAACGCTATGCCAATAGATCCGATGACGAGAGGGATCTTAAAACGCACAGTGCGCCTTGCGTGCCAAGAGCCGTCGCCGCGCAATGTGGAAGCGGAAACGCCAGCCGACCTCCCACCGTTCCTCTTCCAGCCGTTCTTCATCCCCGGCGATCAAGGAAGCTGTCAAGGGGCGTGTAGAATACTATGAAAAGCTCGCGAAGGAGCTGAAACAACTGGACCACAACGAGAAGGGGCTGATTCCCAAGGGTACTAAGTAGAAAAATCGGCAGAATTTAGGAAACTCGAGAAGGGCAGCAATGTTGTCCCATAAATTGGTTTTGTTGCTTGCCTAAACGAAAAGGTGAAATAGTGTGGGGGTTGTATAAGGGTGTAAGGGGTTCCAGTTATAAGGTTGTCACTTCTTTCCACTACTTTTTCTCGAGCACGGTTAAGGACTAGGAGGTAAGACAAGGTAAGGAAACAAGAGCATGCGCGGGAGTCATTCGCAACACCGGCAGCAAGTTGAGCCAAAGGATCCAGGGCAAAGGAAGACCCAGTGAGCAATGGAGAGTGATGTGGAAGACGTGCTGCCCCAGGAAGTAAAAGGGGAGATGAGGAGAGTCCAGCCCTATTACTTCATCTGTTGTCGAGAGGATCATGCTGCGGAACACACCTGATTGACCCCGGAGGATTTTCTGAAGAGTCCAAAGGCATACTATGTGGCACCGTACCCGCTGGAGGTGGTCCTACAAAGTGTCCCCCAGCTCCGTAAGGCCCTGCGCGAAAGGATGATCTTTCATACCTGGCAGTTGAGCTCGCGCAGCGTCCTGACGCTGGAGGACTGGGCGCGCCGGGGCACGTACGAGTTCGTGGAGCCGCTCCCACGAACGCTGCTGGACGAGGCCGTGTGGAAGGCCCAGCCTCAGCCTGGGCCGTCCATGTGTGCTCTACCTTCCCCCACGGAGGCCACCAAAGCCCTGGACCGTCTTGAGCCCAATGGAAGACGTGCTCCGGGAAGGGTGTGACACGTGGGCGGACGTGCCGCTGGCCGAGTTCCTGCTGGAAGAGTATGGCTTTCCGGAGCAGGACTCGGCCCGGCCCCGGGGCAGTCTGGCAGATTTCCTTCAAGACCCTGCCCAGTACTTACGCGATGGGAAGGCGCGGGCGCGACTGCTCTAGGAAATGCCCGCCCGGCTGGAGGACCTGAAGGCGCGTGTTCTGCGTGATGCGGAGTTCCTTCATGAGAAGGGCCAGGATCCGCTTGGTGGCCCAAGTCAGCACGTCCCGAAAAGGCTCCGTCCTGGGCCACCGCCCCGAGGTCGTGAGGCCCTTCTCATGAAGGAACTCCGCATCACGCAGAACACGCGCCTTCAGGTCCTCCAGCCGGGCGGGCATTTCCTAGAGCAGTCGCGCCCGCGCCTTCCCATCGCGTAAGTACTGGGCAGGGTCTTGAAGGAAATCTGCCAGACTGCCCCGGGGCCGGGCCGAGTCCTGCTCCGGAAAGCCATACTCTTCCAGCAGGAACTCGGCCAGCGGCACGTCCGCCCACGTGTCACACCCTTCCCGGAGCACGTCTTCCATTGGGCTCAAGACGGTCCAGGGCTTTGGTGGCCTCCGTGGGGGAAGGTAGAGCACACATGGGCTCGTCCCATAGCTTGGAGGGGCGGCGGTCCGTAAGCCCGCGGGGGACGGCCAAGGATGAGGCCGGGCCTTCCACACGGCCTCGCCCAGCAGCGTTCGTGGGAGCGGCTCCACGAACTCGTACGTGCCCCGGCGCGCCCAGTCCTCCAGCGCCAGGACGCTGCGCGAGCTCAGGTACCAGGTGTGCAGGAGCATCCTTTCGCGCAGGGCCTTACGGAGCTGGGGGACACTTTGTAGGACCACCTCCAGCGGGTGGGGGGCCACATGACACGCCTTCGGATTCTCCAGAAAGTCGACCAGGGTCAATGGGCGTGTGCCACTGGATGTTCGGCTCGACAATAAACGAAGAGAAATAGTGGAGCTTGATTCTTCTTCTGTCATCCACTTCTCCCAGAAGCACGCCCACCACATCCTTCTCCACGCTCCAAGGTCCCTTCTGTGACCTTCATCCTTCTCTCTTGTTGCTTACCTCACAGTCGTCGGATGTGCTTCTTGACATGATCTTGATTCTTAATCTTGGCTTACTTCCTTCTGTGAATAAGAAAATAAGCAAACACATCACATGGGACCATTTCCTTCTTTACCACTATGTACATCCTGGGTGGTGAATCCCTCGGGTGACTCCCTATGGGTATATGCTCCTTTTACATCATCTGTGTTCTGTGGAAGAGTCACTGCTGAACTCCAGCACACTCGAGGTGGAACTGGACTCCCGGTCGTCGGCGCTGGAGCCACTGTCGATGAGGATGGCCGAGAGCGTAGGCAAAGGAGGCGCTGTGTAGCGCTCCGCAGGACTTGCTGCAGGAGACTTTGTGGAATCTCATCCAGTGTTTCCGGCCTTCCCCTCATAGCACAGTCCTGCAGCGTCTGGATATGCTCCGAAGCAAAATTCCAAGTCTTCACGAGCAGCTTTTTGCGCCACCTCCATCGCAGGCGGATCATGTTTATCCGAATATCTTTGCGGAAGCTAAGCTCTCTTATACACCGCTTGGGATTCCTGAGAAATTCACCCAGGATGAAACGGGCGGGTTAGGGCTTGTGGTACGGGTAAGACGGGTAGAGCAATTGGTGCAGGTTAACGTCATAATGGTCCCGGCTGACTTCAAAGAGCACCGCCCCCAGGTCGCTCTCCGTGGTCCAGGGGAAGCGGTTCCTCCAGGGGATGGGGTCCTGTCTCTGAGAGTTGGCGGCCTGTCTCGCTGGGTGAGTGTCCTCCAGAACCTCAATTTTGGAAGGGGCGTCATCCGATATATCAAGTACAAGATGGGAGGGCACCGGCCTCGGTGACTTGACCCGTTGCCGCTTCCGTGACCTGGATGCTTCCTCGCTTGGGGTTCGTTCTTGTGGCTGACTCTTGGGTATGCTTTGCTTACTTTATCTTAGTTTGGCTTGACACCTTGTTGTGGTGTATAGAAGAAAGGGGGTGGAGATATTTCCATAGAGTACATTCTAGGGGATCAGTCTTCCCTTCTTTAGCTTATCTTCTCCAGGCTCGGCATTCTCACTCAGGTGAAGTGTGTGACGGGACTTTTTCCCCCACAATATGGTTTTCTGGGAGTCAAAAAATTCACCTCTGGAGTGTGTTGTGCATGTTACATGGGGTATCCCCTTGGGCCCCTCCCCAGGATCAATTCCCCCCCTTATTTCCCCCACGGAACGGATTGGCTGGGGAAGGCTGGAGTCATATCCCAAAACCCGCTGGGAATGGCGGGTCAACGTTTTAAGGGAACTGGATTTGTCCAAGCTATGTCTCACGTATCTGATAATCATTCCGGTGCCAGTCCTCCCTGGCCTTATTAAGGGTAGTGAGCAGTTTGCTTTGGGTAGCCCACAAAAACTTATGATCCAAAGCAATAGACAGCTCCCAAATGTTCAGGGTGGTGATGCCCTACTCACACAGGAACTTCACGTCTTGCAAAACACGTGACTTCGACTTCAGCCCCGCCAGCTCCCGTGGCATATCCTGGAGGATGTCCCTCCGCCCCCGCGCATTGTATGTGTACCGGACGGGGTACTGAAGAAACTCGTAAAAAACGGTCTTGTGCCGAGCCGGGTTCTGGACGGGAAAGGCACACTCTTGGAGCAGGAACTCGACGAGCGGCACGAGCTTCCAAGTCTCACATCCTTCCTGGAGAATGTCTTAGAACCGGCTTTCGAGAGTCCAGAACTTGGGCGCCAGTCGTGGAAGAGAAACGGAAAATGCTGTAGTCCACCCGGTGCTTGAAAAGCCCAGAAGCCAGTACGCGCTTTGGACGCCGTCCTCCATGATGTTTTGTGGGATCGCCTCTAGAAGGGCCGGCGGTTGCCACCACACCCATTTCTCCACCCTCAAGAAATCGTGGGCGCCAAGTGCCAAATGGTCATGAGATTTTTGTGCACAACTTTTTCATCGGGTTTGGGATGTTGCGCTGAATCTCTTCGTGAAGGACACGCTCCAAGACACGCCTGTGTGGGTTCCTGAAAAAGTCCTCTAGAGTAAAACGGGTCAGGTCCCGCTCCAGGGCGGGGTGAGATGACTTCAGAAACTCTAGCAGATTGATGTTGTCCCAATACCCAAACCCTTCCAGGAGCAACACCCCCACGTCACTCATCATTGGCCACGTGATCTCCTGGACAAAGGATCCCTCTCTCCTCCGTGAGTGTTGGGGGGTGTTTTCCCTTACACCCCAACTCCGTGTCTGGTCCTTTTCCACGATGCGGACTCATCAGCGCGTTGAACGTGTTTGAGCTCCTGGTGTATTTTTGACCAGAGAAGGTGAGGGTAGAGACATTTTCATCTTAGACATAAGCTGTATTCCCGGGGTGGGAAGTCTTCCTTATGACCCATGTATCCCTGTCTGCATACCAAAAAAAAGAAGGAAGAAGCGTTTCTATGCCGTGAGAAGGCAGGAAAGAAAGCAACCAAAAAACACAGTGGTCATATAACTTGGAGATAAAGGGCAGAGGTTACGGCCAGGGACCTGGAGGAAATCGACACTGCGGCCCCGGAGGTACTGGAGACGGGGAGATCTGCCTGGGGCGTGGGATTTCCTGGTTCTACGTCACCCTCCCTCCCTCCGGCCCCATTTCCTCTTATACCCTACGCCCTAACTCCCAGTCACTAGCCTTGCTCACCAAAAAAAAAGAAAGAAATGGAAAGAAGTCGTGACAAACATACTCCAGGATACCCGTGCAGCCTTATAGCAGCACAATTGGTATTTCATCTGTTCTTTTAGATAAGTTCAAAAAAAGATTTGTTGGGCGCCTGTGCGCACCAATCCGGGAACACGTTCTCCAGGATTTCCTCGAAAGTCCTGTCGGCCTCTGAGGATGGCAGCGAGACACCCCACAGCAGCGTCAGATTGTGATAAGATAAACCATGGAAATCAGGGAAATAGTAAAAAGGAGGTGAGAGGGGATACCCCGACTCAGACCGAGACGAGGGCGCTTGTTCAACGGCTTCATACGGGGCCATCACGGAGGAGGGTGATCCACCTGAAGATGTTCTTCGTGTGCTTGGGCTGCGCTGCCCGTCCCCATACCATGCGCCCAACCAACTTGCTCCTCAGCACAGTAGCAGGAGGTTGAGGTGTGATCTCATTGTTTCAGGATATGTCGGGTATCCACCCATCAGACAATTCTCGGTGAAGGCCCGCTTATTCCTGGGCGGCGTCATAAGGTTGTTCTCCAAGCTTGTCTCTCTGTTGCGTCGCTTTCTGCTACGCCTTCGTGTTGCGTGAAAATTTTTTTGGTGTCATTACTCTACCTAGTTTTCAAAATTTATTTCGGCCTCATGATTGGGCGCAGCCGTCTGCTCCTCGATAGCGCACTTAACCCCCGTTAATGGACTTCTTTCTTCACGTTGGGGTTCATCTTTGTCTCCAGCCTCCAACTGTTACACTATCCGCTCAGTATTAAAGTGGCTTACACCCTGTACACAATGCTCTTCCTCTATAGTGCGCTCCCATTTCGGGGAAATCTCGTTATCTGAGGTGAGCTTGAGTTTATGCTTAATTCCCAGCTCTGAAATCACCTCACTCTCCGGCTTCTTCATATTCTTTCGTTCTCCGTAATTTCATGGTCTGCTGCTGCTGAATATTTTCCCGTTGCTCGGAGTTCTGGTACTACACTTCGTGGTATCCTTCTCAGCAGCACGGTCAGTCTCCTTCGGAATCTCATGAAAATTTAAAATAATAACATGAACCCTTTGTTTCTGACTTTTGTTTATTCTAACTTCTCATTCGTATAACAAGTAAAAGATAATTACACAGCATCCCAGCAGAAATGTTGAGTCAGGGTGTATTTAAGGAAATTTCCTCCATTTATACACGAATATACAGTTTAAAACATTTACCTACACAAACTGTATTTGTAATAACTTTATAAAGGAAATTTAGGAAGATAACGCCCCTTCATCCTAAATCCAATGAGCATGGGATCGCAATCCTGTTCGATACTGTTTTACGCCTTTAAGTGTGGAATGAACGGGTTACTAAGAATGGTGTGAATGACAAACTCCTTCTCTTAATTAAGCTAGCCTAACCCTGCACTATACTACAATATATGTCTTAAAGAAAAGAAATTTAGAAAAGTAATACATATATTTTTTTAGCTTCATGAATACACTCCAATTGAAATTATATAAAAATGTTCCAGAGAAGGTTGTGGTGGTCAGTCAATGTGCGTTTGTTTGTCTACCATGAGAAAATGGGTTGTGTAGGTGATGAGCCGAAGTGGCTTTCGAGATGATGTCCGTGGACCGGTATATTTCCCTGCATCTTTCGGATCAGGAATGGGTTCACTCATGCTTTGAACACAGTCGGTCCAATAGGCAACATCTTTTTTCTGAAACCTCCCCGGTAACAAAGGTGTCAGGAGCTCCGTTTTGGATGGATTTTCTAGTCTTTCTTTTGCACTTTGACCTTTTGTTCGTAAGAAGAGAATTGAAAAAAGAAAAGATCATATCACATCATGATGGTATTGAAGAAATAATTCCATACATTAAACAGCAATAGGTTGTGGTGAGTGAGGGCTAGGGAGAGTATCGCTTATCTCTCATAAATCTCTCGTGGCTTTCATTTCAAAGCAATAAACATACATTGGATTGCGGAGCCAGTAGCCGTCAGCTTCAAACAGCCTACTTCGTTTCTATTCACCTTGATTCCAGATCATGTTCTCACACTCCAAGCGATCATTCTCTCATCGAAAAAATTGTTAAATAGGATGAATCTCACAGTTGGTCGTTGTTGTCTCCTCCACCGAGTCCACCACACTCAGAAACCCAAGTGCTACAAGGGTCATTTCCGATAAAGCAGCTGCGATCAGTGGTGTCATTCAAGGGGTGGCTAATGGTTTGGACGATAATATCCACGACAGAGTCCGGAAAACAACCTACATTACCTTCAGCGATAGAAAGCTGAAAGAAGTAATTAACACAGTTACGTACATTCAGAGTGGTTTCTGCAACCCTCATGGATGTCACAAACGCCTTTTTCCCACCGTCAAAGAATAATACTCCCATATCTCTGCGACGTTCGCCTCTATGAAATGTAAAAGGAAATAAAGGGGTCATCCGAAAGTCTGTACTAGAAAGCAATTCCGGGGCCACATCTTTGATTGGCAGGAGTGTGAGTTCGCGAAGACATAAGGCGACTTCCACTGGAGTTACGGCGGTGACATCACGCAATGTAAAACCTCTTTCCGTCAGCATACGCTCAAAGTAGAAAACAAATGCAAAGTCATTTAAATCCTTCCTCCTCTTCATGTGCAGTACCGATGTGTAAAGTGTCTGGGAAAACTCGTCATCCCAGCAGAGCAACTGAGGTTGGCAATCGTCACTTCTAGAATACTCTAAGGACGCGATCTTTGGATAGCACGACCAAAGGGCAGCAAACCTTACAAGTCCGATGTTCTTGGAGTTTCTGGACGCATATTCCATGGGATGCCTCAATCCTTGTAGATATACAGAATCACATACAATATGCACCAGCTCGTTCTTGACTTGATTTATACTTTGTAATACCGCCCCGCTCACGTAGCCATGAAACAAATGATTGGCATCGACTCCCGATCCCTTCCACACATCGAAAATTTTCAGGATGAGTAGGTGATCCGAACAGAAGCTGTTGTCAATGCTGTGGATAAATTTTATAAATTTCTCCTTCTCTTCCTGGCTCTCATGGAGTATGAAAAGTGTGCCCTTGGAGGACAGAAACGCCGCAATCGTCGCCATCGGATCCAAAACACCCAAGCATGATGCCACAATGAGCATCCGACCCAGAAGGGGATGAAGCGGCAAACGCGAGAGAACACTTCCAATATATGTGAGGCTTTCCATATCTGGTGTCAGTGCACCAATATTCTTGAGAAGTTCCACCGCGCGTGAGACGGAGCATTCCGATGGCACATCCAAGCAACGACGGAAGATATTCATACATGCTTCATTAGGTCTCAATGCCTTCAAATTCAAGCAAACACCTTCCAGCGGGACCTTTAGTATGTCGGGAGTTTGAAACTCGGGCAATTTTTCATACAAGCCATGTGGTAGGAGATGAAAGCACACACCAGGCCGGCAACGACCCGCCAGCCCACAGCGCTGCCTTCCGTTGGCCCTGCTGATAAGCGATGTTCTCCAATGCATCATATTTCCCTCTGGGTCATACGACTGCTCTCTTGTGAGGCAGCTGTCGATGACATAAACAATGTCATCAATGGTGATGCTTGCTTCAGCAATGTTAGTTGAGAGTACAACCTTCCGAAATCCCTTTGGGTGACGGATAAACACACAGCTAAGCTCTTCTGCAGTTATGCTTGAGTGCAATTTAATCAAAAATAAAGTTTTGCACAGCTCTGAACTCTTTATCATTTTTTCCATTCGAAATATTTCACTCCTTCCTGGAAGAAAAATCAATATGCTCTCCAAGTTCCCGCGAGATGTTCGATGAATTTCACTCACGATGTTCAACACCAAATCAAAACAGACACTGACTTGGTGGCTTTTACCGATATTCCTCATAATTTCCTCATAAACTGTTTGAGTACCTCCACCACAAACATTCGTTTCACCGTCTACTGTGGGTGGACGACTTGCTTCATAACTGGATGGAATCGATGGCGGTGGCAGTCCAAGCCACCCGTGAGCGTCCTCCAAGTAATACTCGCGCACGGGGTGTAGTGTGCCACGAATCATAACGACAGGTACCTCACTGCCAATCGCTTCAGGGGAGAAATATGACATGAGTTGCTCTAGCTGTGACGCTGCCGACATCACAACCAGCTTCATGTAGCTCCCGCTGTATTTCTTCCCTTCAACAATTAGATCCCGGAGAAGGAGCAAGCAAAGGTCCGTTTCTACTGACCTTTCCTGTGCTTCGTCAACAATGACGCAGGAAACTCCTTCAAGGATGGGATCTGCCTGTAGAAGCCGCAGCAGGATCCCCGTTGTCATGTATATTATTCGTGTTTTCTCGCTTGTATTGTTGTCAAATCGAACAATGTATCCGCAGCTGTCACCACAGGCCTCGCCGCGTTCCTCCGCCACGCGTTGGGCCACAGAAATGGCACTGATCCTCCTTGGTTGTGTGCAAATCACCTGCAAATTCTTGTCGAAAAGCCCCTCCTCATCGTACAGCATTTGAGGTATTTGTGTTGTCTTTCCACATCCGGCGCCACCGCTAATCACGACCACAGAGCTTCTTTGCACAGATTCAATAATGACGTCCTTATGCCTGTACGATGGCAAAGAACGTCTGAATTCTTTTAAAAATATGTATCTTTTCTCCGGCATGGCGCACTGGGGAATACTTTTCAAGCCACATCGCGCTATTGCTAGCGGATATGACTCATGGACTCCTTCATCGGATGGCTTAATTTCACGCGTCATTCTGTGAAATAAAAGACGTGTCAAGCCATCGATGACTTCGCCCATATATTCCACCCGTGGTGCGGGGAGCCTCTGAAGCCCCTGATAACCTTTTGTCTGAAACATGTGTTTAAAGGTGGCGAGACATCCACCTTGAGCTTCGCGCGAGCGCTGCCGTTTTCTGAGTGTCATCACGTGACACGAAGTTGCAGAATGCGGATGTCTCGGACGAAAATTTTCTCTGAACAATTGGGATCTTTTCGTGTCCTTCTTTTGTTAAAGTCAATGGAAGTATCAGTTCACCATCGTCATTCACAAACGCGCGTGCGACAATGCGATCCCTTTTCGTTCCAATTGTTCTGATATTCATCTCCAGCCCTCTCGTCTCCTGTAAACGCATGTTCGTTCCATGCGAAGTTTCTACCGAGTCGTTGCTTCCACTACAACTGCGATCCCTTCCTGTCATGGCATCCAAGCTTCGACGATTAGTTCGTGTAGGCTCACGGGCGGCAGGTGTCCGGCGGTTTCTGGTTCATACTTCCCCGTGACACCACAAGTGTCGGCCACTTCGTCTTTATCAGAGCAGTTAGTTACATGCGGAAAGTGTGACGTGTAATTGAGATGCGGTTTCTGAAAATCCGTAATACGACAATCATTCCTCTGCACATTGTCCACAGGAATGATTTCTGGGTGGATTAGTGGAGTTCCATCCAACTTTGTCATTAGACGCCATACCAAGCAGTATGCTTCCTGTGCGAAGAAAAGACTTTTTCAAAATGTTGGTGTCATCATTATCACTGTTGTTATACGTGTGTTTTACTCGAGTTCTTGTTGCGTTGCTTGAATACTTAAAAATATAAAGAAGGCAAATGATTGTTAGTAGTAGCAATTTTCACTAACAGTAATAAATTGGTCACAATGCACTAGGAAACCTTGAGGTAATAGGAAGGACAAGAACTGACACGTGCTCACTGCATATGTCTCCACTGAGTCTCACTGTCAGACATTTTAACAGGAGGAAGTTGCAATAATCGGGCAAACTCTCTCAGTGTGGTCTCTTCTCCACTGCTCCACGCCACAGCTCCCAGAGTATTACAGTACACACACAGCCAAGCCAACGATGTCTGGAATTGAGTCACCTCCTCTGAAAACCCACGCAACAGTTTTCTATTTCCTTTTTTTCTTTTGCTGTTGAACTGCTTTGCATGCGCTTAGCCGCCTCTAAGTCTTCCGATGATGGTACAGGGCAGCCTTTCCAGATCTTGAACTTGCGTCGGTTTTCCTCTCTTGTTTCTAATGCCCTCGTTTACGTTCTCTGTCAATAATATCATCGGTTCCTTCTGTTGGTTTACACTCAAGCGTTGTTGCATCCATTTACTGCAAGTCGACCCGCTGAAGTTAAAGGCATTCACTTGTCACGAGAGTTGCTTTGGGCATCAGTTTTTCTTTGGCTTGGTCACTTACCGCCATAGTACGGCTGAAATGCTATTTCGCTTCACGTTCCTGAGAAAAAGTGTATTCCCATACCTATGCAATTAAACCGAATCACTCCCTTCGCAATCATAAAAAAATGTCCCATTTGCATAACTCTCACAACTCACAATCATGAATTATGTGATCAGTTAATTAGTGTTGCCAAAATGTCAGTTGTGACAGCTACGCAGGCACGTAAACGGGAGTCATCCGCCGTGATGAGGAACAAAGCCCGTCCGTACTCATTGTTGGTAACGCCAACTTCCCCGTCACCCTACACCAGGGCCCGTCCTGCATCCGTCCACAGTTCCCTTCACTAAACGTGAGTTGGTCCGTAGAAAAATGCGCGGAACCGTAACAGGCAAAGAAACAACATCTCGACACACCTGACTTGTTTTTGGCGTCACTGGTGGGTGGGGTGGAATTATTTTCTTTTTCAGAAAAGAAAACGCTACTTCTTCAAATAAGTTCCCCCTATACACACCAAGCAATGAAACAAGTCATTCCCCTTGTACTCCTGTCCTCGCTACCCGTGTATTCGTGAGACGACATCTCCGACGCAGTCGTTTTAGTTGTCAGTTCTGTTGCGGCTGCAGACTTCTCGAGCGAATGGTTTTGTTTTCCCTTCTTTTATTTATTTATTAAAGCACGTCGGCAGGTGACTGCGGGCTAGATTTGATATCCCTCAAGTCAGCCATGATCTGCGGTGTCCTGGTTATGAAATTGTTGCGATCCAGTTTATCGACAATCAACTGGATCCCCCCCCAATGTCGCAGAGCTGCCTTTTGTTAACCTTTTTAGCATCCACAATTGCCTACGAGTGACTGACGCTCCCCGGCGGCGATTCGCAACCCCTTGGTCTGCGCTGTATGCTTTTTCAATACGGTCCACAACCGACTATATGCCTCTTTGCATCTTTTTCTTCTTCAAGCTTTGCATGGTAATTTGAGTTCACTGCTTTAAAAGCTTCATTTTCCTTTTTAGACTCCTAAAACAATAAATATTCACCAATAAGCCAAAACAAATAAAATAAAATAAAATAAAATAAAGCACGGTCATTCAATTTTATAAACACTTCCAACGTCTCAGTTTCACATTGAGGACGGGTGATGAATATGATGGGCATATGGGTGGCTTAAAAGCGCCATTTTCCCTTCTTATTTTTTAAGAGGATAGAAAAAAAGCCACTCAAACTGTTAAACCACAATCATAATTTACACGCTTAGATAATGAATCCGCCAAGTGGCTAATTGCAATGGCGTGTAACCATTCGGGTGGCTGCCTATGCCCACAAGGGACACAAAACATAAGGATCTAAAATAATTAAATACAAGACACACAAAGCAATGCAATGTCATGTGAGGATGAGCCGTGTCGCTGCCGTTTTCAGATTGTGAAGGAACTGAAAAATGCGAACACTTGGGGAGATGGACGATTTCATTGGTGGAACATGTCTACAACCCACTCGATTGTGTGGCATCTTGATGGGTTTGGTTTATGAGTGCCATCTGCACAGTCCCAGACGCCGGAATCGTCGTCTCTTCGTAAAATATTCGGGCGGAACCAACAAGCAACTGGGCCCGCTGCTCTGAGGTGTGGACTAATATTTTTTTATTGATCCAACTTCTGGAGTATGCCCTTGTCTTTCCTCAGATGGTTCACCCACGAAACGCCTTTCGCCATGGTGCCCCACGTGGAGTCGGAGTTCCCCAACACCCGCATAGTCCACCACTTATTGGTCCCAAGATGTAGGGGCTGTGACCTTGCTTTCCCAGATGCCCGAAAATCGCTGTGATTGAATGGTTGATTGAGGCACGAGACTGGGCGAAGTGTTCGCCCCTCCTCACCCTGTTACTTTGTTCCAAAACACAGACCTTTTCCCTTCACTGTGCATATTATCTTCTGCCAATGTTCAAGGTGTGCATAAAGTGGGCTCTACTTTCACTTATTTTAGCCTTTAGAATGTCTTCGAGACGTTCCTCATAACTCTCCATAATACCGAGATTTCCCTCAGCGTTTCCGTATTGCCGTTCTTTTTGGCACCCAACCCCACCTGATTCCATACGCGCACTGCATGCGTTTCAGCTTACGTAGGGCGCCTCGGCAAGCTTCTTTGAACGCTGTGCGGTGAAAAAAAAACGTTCAAAGCAGATCGCCGGGATTCCGCCGGACGATCAGGCTCCTAATCAGCTGACGTGCATCCATCTGCTCGCACCGCGAGATGAGATTGCTTCTAATACCCTTGGATATCCCGGATGTTATCGATTCATTGTTGCTGAATTCCCTTTTCAGGCAGCTTCTGAACTCCTGAAACTTTTCCTCGCTCTATTTTTCGAGTTGGTGCAGCCCCAAGCAAAGCGGATCAAGAAGTGTCGTTTTGAACTCCTCTTGGAGATCCTCCTTGACGTGCTCCAAAATCCTCTCAAGGAAGCTGCCGATAACGTTTGAGCCAAGCTAGAACTCGCAGTCAGCCACTCTGCCAAAGTGGAAGTAAATACGCTAGGTCACCGCAGTCATGGCTTTCCCAACTTGTTGTGCCTGTTTCTAGTCGCCTGTAGCGTACCGCTTAAGTTTGGAACAATTTCAGCCCTTTTCTAAGTCTCATTTACCCTCTCTTCCAAGCCCCTTATACTCACGCCACAACTGGAGTAGAAGCTTCTCGAGCAGCCCGCCCTTACCAGGGACTTAGCCGCAGAAATGCCCCATTTGGGGGAGAACCGGATCAAATCCTTCACTAACTGGCCGTAGTCGCTATGGAACTCTTCCCGGGACAAAGTCCGCTGGCCAGAACTTCCCTGCTCATGATGAGATTTTAAAGTTTTCACGAGGCGCAGTACAGCCTTAGTGACCAAGTTAACGAGTGCAAACTCCGTGGGCCCAAGTAGAGCAAACATGGTTGCCATGCCTAGTATTCTCTTCATTACAACGTTGGACGGTTGGAAGTTTTTCAACTTTCTCCAAAACAGCTCCGTATCCGCTCAAAACACCATGGCCCCGTGCTGTCACAATGGATGGAAGTATTCGAACCTTCTCTCCGACACGTGCGAAAAACCCTTTGTCCTACATGCTTCAAGGGCAGTTTCCAATTTTCTCATGCTCACCCCAAAGTTAAAGAACTGTTTTGTTTTGGAGTATTCCAGTTGCATCCTTGCAAACGTGCGTCACACACCCAACGACTTCTTCGTCAAGGTTTTCCAAATTCTGTCTTATCTCTCTCTTTAGGTCATCATCGAAACACTGCCCAACTTCTGCGCTTACCCCAAGCGACTGGATCGCATATTTCTCAGTGTCCACAAGCTTTTCCAGAGCACATCTCTCATCTTCTCGGCGCTCTGATTGGCTCTTAGCGTAGTGTTGTTGTGACCAGAAACTACCGTGAATTGGTTAACGAGTATTTCCACTTCTTCCCCACCGCGTCATACACGCGAATTCCATACCCCAAGTCCTTTGGACCGATCAAAACTCCGGCGAGTCACGACACATCATCATCTGCCGCCTCCCCTTCATCATTGTTAATTCCCAGTTTCCTTAGATGTTCCTTCAGCGTGTTTATATCCGTCTCTCTTGGCTGTGTGGGTTCCAGAAACATCCTTTCCAACAGCACACGGATTGCATTTTTCGAGCTTTCGACGGGATCGATAGTGCCGCGCTCCCGTTGTTACCACATTTACAACAGCCTCCAACATCATGGGATTTCAGCTTCTGGCTCACGCTAGAGGCAAGGCGTTCTGATGGTGCTGCCACATAATTCCAAAACGGTCTTCAAACGCCTCGCTTCTAGCGGTGCCCTGGTGAAACCGCTAAGCTTGTTCGTTTACACATTCAGAAACACCCACCCATCGCTCAAAGGAGCACGCCGAATCTAAAAAGCATTCCGCAGCTTTCTTAAAGAACTCTCTCGCTGTCGCTGTTCAATGCCCCTTTAGGGAACAAGTAGCCCACATATTAGGGAATCGTTCCGAAGGAGTAGGTCTTACCAAAGCTTCTGAGTTGGCTCTCAGGCCACTCCCACAGTCTGGACAGTGCCTCCAAACGACAGACAAAATTCCAGAGCCTCATCCGGTGTGCGACAAAAGTTCAGAATGTTGGGCTGTCTTTTCTTAGCAAGCTTTTGAACCGGTGCGAGCACTTCGCGCCGCATTTTCTCAAACAACTCCTCAGAATGTTTGACATATCGACTTGCTTCGGAAAGCTTGTCCCGGTGTTTGTTCATCCATAGAACAAACCAAGTCTCCATGATTTTTGCGAGAAAGTTCGCCAGCTTGCGGCAGTTTCTGGGGTTACACGGGTCATTGTACTTTTGGCATCCACACAACTGCTCACCCCAGCATAACTTCAATTTATTGGCAAAGTCCGTGTTATCGTCCACAATTGTCTTCACAGTCTCCAGGTACACGTCGCGAAGGCGTCCCTCCAAGTCAATCTTCCGCGCGTCCTCAGGCTAAATCTTCTGCAGACGGAGTTTTTCCCCAAAGGCCACTTCATTCACCGCCTGGTAGTAGTCCCCGGACCTATGAAAGACCATGGACACGGCCCCGCCTCGATCGGTCTGACTTGCCGCACGACCATAGGCTTGAGTAATTTCTCTTTGAGTGCCGCAGTCGCCGAGAATGACAAACAAGCCCCCTCGCTCCTTCTGCCGGTTATTAAGTTTGAAGTCCTTTCCTCTTCCGGCCAGTGCGGTCGATACAACAATGATGTCCCCCGCGCCCTTCTCTATGTCCTGAGTCTCGTTGTGCTTCCCGCCATCCAGGTACAAAACCACCTCCGGCCAATTATTCGGGTCCATGTTAAGCAGTTCCTCCTGGAGCTTTTTCAAAACCACTTCCGCTTCGGAAGGGTATTGCATCAGCACGAGCATCGGGCGCGCTCTCACCGCTCTCCTCACCGCCTCGGATATCACGGCATCATCCCGTTGGTTCTCCGTCTGCGGGGTCCTGGGTTTCTCAAGGGAAAACCGGCGACGAAACGCGCGAGGAATAGTCATCACACGAAGGCCATACACCTCCTCCAGGATGCGTCGTGACCGCCGGCAGCCCACCGTGCCGGTCATCCCACCTATGGCACCTCGGTAAGAGGCCAGAAAAGTGAAGTAGGCGCAAAACACCGGGGAAAAACCTTCATCATTCCACAAACCGCCATTTTTCAAAGAAACAAACGTGCTCAGTCCATCCTGCCAGGTCATGCCCTTCTGTAACTCGCCCGTGTCGGCATTGTAGGGGACGCCGATCACGCCTTCCGCCGCTACGTAATCCACTCCCTCACGCAAGCCCTTAGAAGCCAGCCGTGCGGATTTAACATACCGACGTAGGCGCGGTTGTGATTTCGCCTCGTCTTTCTTCGTTTTGCATACACTACCAACACCCGACCGGTACGCCTGCTTCAGAGAGTCCGGATCCTCCTCCTGTGCGTGGACTCTTTCCATGAGGTTCACCAGTCCCGGTGTCACGCGTCTTCCTGGCAACCACGGGGAATTGAGGTAGACGAAGTGGGCAAATTCATTCAGCAGGGGCTGGTCGGCTTCGTCCACGAGCAAGTACCGAAGACTGCTTTTCCGATTTTCTAGGTCTGTATTGTTTTGGGCACCGCAGGTCGTGTACGGTAGGTCGCTAGAAATGAATTGATTAAACGTGCCGAACACGACAGGTTTATCAAAGCCTTCAGAGCAATCCCCGGATAAAACATGGCACATGTCCTCGCCAAAGAGTTTCTCGAGGAACTTACCGAGTTCTGTGTACGACTGCTTGGCCAGGGTTACGCTGCTGGTAACCGCATCCACCATGTACCCGCAGTAAGCCTTGAAGGCTGCACAGCACCCCGCTATGGCCGTCTTGCCTTCCCCAGTTTCCATGTTGAGGACGATGCTGCCTCGAGCTGCGGGCGTCTAACGGAGCGCAAAGTTCCTCCTTCACTTCCACTTTTGCTTTCATATGAACTGTGAGAATTGGTTAAATCACACGTAAGACATTATTTAGCTATTCTTCCGGGTCCACCACGCTCCCATCACAGAAATCCCATCTTCTTTAGTTATTCCCACATCTATTCGTGAGGTATGGCAACGTTGCAAAACCCTTCGTGTGCTCTCACTTTTTTACTTCAGCTCTTCACTCCAGGCTTCGGGTGGATATTTTCGCACAAAATCAAGCTCCTCCTTGGCGGCCAGGATAAAGTGGTTGGCATTGAGGAGCTCCTTTGAAGGGAACCGATCCAACCCGTCATAGAACTGCTGTTCTCCAGCCGGTCTCATAAACTCCCAGAATCTCATATGGTCTGATTCATCGAATTGCATCATCCGATGCAGCAGTTGTTCCTTTAGAGTTGCTCCGTTCAGTTGTCCGGATTGTTTGTTAACGTGTGGCGCGACATATGCTTCATGAAGCTGTTCAAAGTTTGCCCGCTGTGCCATCGTTACCCAGTATAGAAGTGATCCCGACTTCTCGCTTGTGTTAGGATACCCTGATTCATGTCCTTCCGGGGCCTCCATGAGGAGGAATAAATTCTTCATGACTGGCTTGCATCAGTACAACGGGGTACTTCCTGCCTCGAATTCTCGCACTTTCCCACCTTCGTCACCACTGTTCACCTCATCGATCAAACACCTTGTGATGTACAGCGGCAAACCTTCTTCAGAATAACTCACAAAAGATCCCATATTCGCTTGTAAGTGCTTAAGTGCCTTCTCTACCTCTCGTTCTGCCCATATTCGTCCTCCAGCGTGTTCTCAAATTGACCAGCACAACACCACAGTGGTAATCGATGGAAAAGGAATTTCCTGCTCTCTCCGATTCAATTTTTCTGCAGCGAAACATCTGGCTTCCTATCAAATCCCGCCGCACTAACCCCCATGGTCAACCATAGTCGGTACAAAGCTTTGTACCTTCCATTTTCAGATACACGTGCAATGACTCATCCAAGTCGTATCCCGGAGGCGAGCCCTCCCATTGTTCCCTGCCGCCATGGAGTCGCACCCCACTCTCTTACCGCCTCACACACCTTCTTAAGTCTTCTCTCTCCCTTAACTTCAAATTGTTTTTAGGATTCTATTGTCACTGACGAGAAACTTTCTCCTTCAATTTCAAGGGGGAGATGTTAGGCAGGCAAAGAAGCTAAGAGGGGTAATGAAATGGCGCAGAAGTCCAAGTTCCCCCACTCTTCTCGCACCCTGACCTCGTCAGACTTAGAAGTTTACGGTGAAATGGAAGTTGAAGAGCAAAAACGTCAGGGCTAGGGGGCGGAATGGAGGGTATTCCGGTGGTCGTGTGGCCTTTGATCTTTTCTGGCGGGTTGTGGTGGAGGTGTGTTTGAGATACCAAGGCTTTGGCGCGCGCTTACGGGGGCTGTTCTGAATAATTCTCCTTTACTCGCAAAAAAGGTTCAAGCTTTCCGCATGGGGAGAGAATTTCTTCCAGTGAAAAGCAAGTACGACTTCGGAGGAGCCCCAGTTTTCGAGACGGTAAAGCTTGTTCATAAGAACTTCGGGATCTCCTTCCGTACACAGGCACTCCGCAAGTTCTGGTTGTGTGCACTGTTGGTCGTGCAGTTCGTTTAATTTCTGGTCTTGCTGTAAAATGTGCGACAACACACTCAAGTCCTGAATCCACAGCCACACCACTTCCACGAACTTGTACTCAGTGAGTTTGGCCACCTCTACCTCGGGCCTTTCAGCTATTTCCCGCTCTCCTGTTCCCACTGCTTTTTCTCCAATAGTTTTGTAGTCTTTTTCAATGACACATTCTAGAACCCTTAGTCATTCCTTATAATTCCCCCGAAAAGAGATTATTAGTCCGTCCTCTGACATGAAGATTTTTAAAATTCGCCTCGTTGCACCCTCCGGTCTCGTTTGGACTAGTTAGAAGGGAAGCAGCCTTTCTGTTATTGCAATATCAACATTTGGTGCAGAGTACACAAACTCGCGCGGGCATGTTGGTAGTGGTACGAGTCTCCGATCCATCTCGAGCACGCTTTTCAAGATGGCACTCAGCCAACACTACTCAGCAGTGCTCAAGAACGAACACAAAAAGCAGTGCACATCCGTGGGTTGTTTTGCACGTGGGGATCTGTGGAGAGTGTGCACTTTATGATTACGAGAGGCCTTCAGATTACAAAGGTTACTCTTCGAAAACCAGAACGACACGGCGCACGATAAGGGAGATCCTCGTTCGCTCTCAGATCTCAGTAGGTCTCACAACGAGCGGTTATCCGCTGCAGAAACGTTGAGAAACATCGGAAAAAACTTTTGGAATTCATACCCGGAGGGGCGCAGCTTACCCGATAAAAACTCCACCCACACAAGAAAAGGTGGCAGCGTCCTGTCGCCGGTCACACCTTCACGCAGAGTGTGTTCGTCGAGAAACAGGGTCCCACAACTTTCATCACCCACAAACAAGCCATGAAATGTGTGCAGTACCCCTTCGCCCTCTTTTGGTTTATCTTCGAAAGCCACTTGGCGAAGTAAAGCGACGCCTCCTCGGTCTAGACGCTGCGTCCAGGTGACTTTCGGGCGACCTCGGAAAGCTTATCGCACATCCCCACCACATTCGGCTCTTCTTGGCCCATGCTTTCGTCCGTTTCCATGGTGTTCCGAAACAGCTGCTACACATGCATACCAAACTGTTGCATGCACTTCTCCCACCTGGAGGTAGGTTCTCGGAGTGCTTCGAGTACTTTCTATGGGCACATGGAGCAGGCTCCGGACCGTCGTACCAGCTCATCATAGAGGCGCGCCGCGCAGGTATTCAGGCGACACGCAGCCCGCCGTCCTACCGCTATGGGTAGCTTGCCCGAGGGACTGCAGCCGCAAAGCAACAGCTCCACATGAGCTACGTACAGCTGCGGAACGCATGCCTGGCGAATGGGGCCATTGTGTAAGATGCCGCTTGCATCTCCTAAAGAAGCGTATAGCTGTAGAATTGTTGGAAAATCGTGTAAAGGCCAGAGAAACTCCTGCGCTGCTTGACGCAACGCTTCCGTAAAAAACTGCGCATAGCCTTCCAGACATTCATCCTTATTCTTAATTACTCTATGTGGCTCTCCGATAAAGTTTTCACAGCAACGAGCAAAGTCCCTGCCAAGGTCTGGATCTCCACCACAGGCAAGACGGTCATTGTATTTTTAGAATGTTGGTCTTTCGCGAACTAACTCGAGGAGACCGCACGAAGTGACTCTGGGCTACTTGAGTAGCGGTGGGCCATGGTAGCGGATGGCCGAATCGCGCAGCGTATTGTATTGATAAGACTGCGACATGTTAGTGTGCGTCACGCACTCAGTGGAGATAATGACACTAGTGAGACTGACCTCACGCAGTTCGGTGGCACTTGCACCCAGGAAAGTGTCCACACCCCTGGAAAAATTGGCTGTTACTTTTTGATTTTGCGGATCTTCTGTTACACCAGTTTCCTCAAAAACGTCCTCGATTGCTCTTCTTCAGTGCGGTTTTATTCCAGCATACTTCTTGCTGCGCTGGTTTGACTTTTCCTTCTTTTGAGCCAAGGCGATGAAGTAGCTTGCCTCAGATTTTTTTCCATCAACGGAGTACGGTCTACCGTTCCACCTATCCATGTATCTCCGTCCGAGGGCATGTCATTTGGACGTCCGGCACTTCCACCATTTGCATTACTCACGTATAGACCTCTTTTTGGCTTCCGAATGTCGATTTCAAAACAGCCAGGTATTTTGCTCACAGCCTCTTTGCTTGTGTCCGACGTACGGGCATTTTCCTTTGTTTTCTTCCATTCCGAAGTGAAAAACACCCAGCACAACTCTCCCCAACACACCCTACCCCGAAAAAAAAAAACAAAGCACCCGTCGGACCATGGTTCGCCAGGAGCTTCACTTTTTCCGGGTTCCCCTGTTCCTCCATACTCAGCATAAATTTCGGCAAACTGCTCTGTGCTATCTGCCACCTTCAAATCCCCTTCGTTACCTCAACCACCCTGCGCACCTGCACGCCCTCTCGTACAGGTGCAATTGGCTTGGACTTCGGGTAGTCGAGAAGTGTTTTGTTCTGGAACCGCGGCGGCTCGCTTCTCTTCAAAAGTCTTTCATTGCCATCCTTATCCTCCTTCCCAGCTCCCCCATTCCAGCAGCCCCCACTACCGTCACCTTCTCCGCCACTGGCAAAGACCACATTGTTGCCGTGGAACACCATGTTGGCTATCACACACATAACCCGCGCTCTGTCCTGCTTTTGCATCCCTGCCAGGCTCGCCAGGCCCGCCATCCTCACCGCCGTTTCAACCCTTGCGATCCCTTGTACTGTAAGCAGTACCCCTCCTGCCTCTCTTTCTGTCGTCTCCGCAGCGGCCACTTGTGTTGACAATGAATGGCAAGTGCCTCTCTCCCTCTCTCTCGCTCACACCCTCCCTCCGATAGCCGGATGGTCTTCTTAAGCACAGTCACATTGGTCCTTGGGACGGGACGCAGTTCGGCATTGGTTGGGATTTCAAGTTTCCCAACAATGAAGAGTTCTCCGTACTTTCCAATCGGACACTCTTGAGAGCGTGTCTGGAAGGTATCGGATGTCATCAAGTGCCTTCAAGTCACTAGAGAACCCCCTTGTGGGATGCACTCATGCTTTTTCCGCCGTTCGATTTCTTTTTCGTTACGCCGCAGGTTGTTCAACCTACTACCAGTTAATTGTTTGAGATCTCCGCACCACTCCTCAGGGGTACTCGCATCAATCTCTATAATTTGTCCCTTACCCCGTTCCCTTACAACACCACCTTGCAGGTCCTGCCCGAGCTGGTAACTCGTTTCCATCACCTTCCATATTTCCTTCTTGAACCGAGCCACCGGTCCATGCAACAAAAAGCTGAACTCGGAATCGATGATTCTCCTCAGAGACACACGCTGAATCTCGTTTCCAGACTTGAGGTGTGTCTTCAGCTCTTTTATAGCATCTCCTGCCTTTGTCGTCTACCCCGCACAAAGAATCAGCATGAGAAAAGCACTGCAGCGGTTTCGTGGCGTTGGTTCACAGCATTTGCTACATGTTTCTCTGCACTGCCCGTGGGTAGCAGCTTCCTCCGGATTTTCTTAATCATGGCAGCCCTGTACGCCAAGTCCGCCACACTGCTTACGCCATGCAACCTTGATTTTAGCAGCTCCCGCAAAGCGCTTCTAAAGCAACATCCTTGCTCCCTTCCTTTTTCTAGGGCTTTTCTAAAGATTCCGTGCGCTCTTTCTTCAGATGGAAGCTGTGTGTCTTGCTCTATTTGAAAATCAGCGGTGCCAACTGACATACGAGGCACTAGATGTCCCGGCGCATACTCCAAGGACGTCTGAACATGTGACAAGATGGCAACTCGACGAAAAGGGTCTCCAGATACCTTCACAACAGTAGTAACGATATGTTCCACAGCATCCAAAATTTTGCTTAGAAACTGTAGAAGCTAGTCCTCGCCCTCGAGCGAAGGGGTGGCTGGCTTCCTCGCGATAAAACCACGCAACTCATCAAGAGCGCACACTCATGAAGTTTGATGATCTCTATCCGACCGCCCTCCAGTATTCCCGCTATTGGCCCCACGAAGCGCGGGAAGTGCTCCAGAACACGGCCCATGTAATCGTTTAATCGCTTCTTGTATTCCGGACTTGAAGGCATGGGACACTCCACTCCAAGTACGCCTTCAAGTGTGTGGTCTAAACAATCCCTGTCCTCCAAATCAAATTGCAACGTCCATAACCCGGCGACTACAGTTCTGACTACGTCATTAACGAAAGCCGCTACACATCCCTGAACCTTCTCAGGTGATCCTTCTTTTACAGCTTTATTCAACCAATCCCCCCAATAGTTCTTGAAGGCTTGAACTCCATTCCTCACATCAAAAGCAAGGCCACATACCCGAAAAAAGTACAGGCTCGGTGAGGGGGCATGGAGCGTTAAAATGCCCTTAAAGATATCCAGCGCTTGAATCAGATCCACCGTTTCGCAATTATCTAGCATAGCCTCAGCCCATTACTTCATTTCCGCCGCAGCCGCTGGGTTCTCAAAGTCCTCGTTCGTTGCGATGGCAAATTCAAAAATCAAAAGAAGCCCCTCCAATGAAATATCTCTTCCTCCGTCAGTCGGTGTTTCCGCATGCCGGAGCACAGGCTATAAGGATTACAACTCCCCCGCAATGGGAGGCAGATTCTCCCTCTCCATGCGTTTTGTACCACGACCACAACCTTTTAAATTTCCTCCGGCTTCTCGAAATACTTGCTCCATTCGACCACACCCACATTCTTCAAGAAACCAACGATTTGGTCATGTTTCCCGATAGTTTTGCGTCACCCATATCTCTTTGACACTTTTGTAACCAACACACCTCTACAGTCTCACAATTCCAAGTTAGACGGCGCGCGCTAATGAACAAACCTTGATCAAGCTGTACCTTGAAATTCGGAAGGCGTGTTTGTACCCTACCCTCCTGTAGGTCATGGGGGAAAAGTAAGGCGTAAGAAAGGAAATGGAAATACGATAAAGGCGCGGAACAAGCAGACACATAAGCACAGGGATATGCTTACGACCCAAAACTGCCTCATCACAGATCGGAAACCCCAACTCTTCACAAGACGCAAGCATCTAAAAATCCTGATAGCCAAATAGTAACGAGATGAATATGGTTCACACATAAAAGAAAGTGGTCTACGACTCCTTGAGAGAATTGTAAGGTGGAGCCTTTCCTTCTGAAGCTTATTTAATGGCACCATTATATTTGGGCAAAATCATCCTAAACCCTCAGCTACACTAGTCTACACACGCGGATATTGTGATGAGAAGAGAGCAGTACGGGATGTTGTTCTTGTATTTATGCGAGGCATGCAAGATTACTGGATGGCTATGATTGTGGGGCCCTCAATGTTTTTCTTTTAAGAGTATGTAAATTGAAATAAAAACAACAGTTAAGTCGTGTGACACCGTTTCAAACCCTAACCGCAGCAGGGTAGTGATAGAGAAGGCGCACACTTGAGCAAATGTTTTACTGGTTCTTCTTTCGGGGCGCCCATTGGACAATGACACATTTATACAAAGAGCAAGTTTAATGATATCAGGCTCTCTGCAACGTTATAGTGGAAGGGGTTCCAAGAGCCCTTTGTCGAAGAATGCCGAAAAGCGGCGGATCTTGCCTCACCGGATCTCCCTGAGCCATTGAAAACTTCTTCCGTCAATTCTACTTCCAGGCCTACCGAGATTCTGTATTTTTTCTTGGCTAGGTATAATACGTTTTCCATTCGGTCTACTGTGCCCACTAGTCTGCCTGCTTTTCGCTCTCCTTCGCTCATCTTTGAGGCTGCTTGGAGTAGATGTTTCTCCCATTCGATGCCGCCGCTTCCGTCTAGCTGTAGAACCTGTTTTTTGTAGTTTAAATAATTTTTATCTTTTTCCCCCGTGCAGCCATCTACGCTAATCTTTTCATATAAATACTGCTCTCCATCATTAGGCCCAACTTCAGCCCCTATTAATGTGTGGAACCCCACTAAATGTGCATGAATCCCCTCCGGAGTGGTGAAGTTCTCTTGGATTTTCCTCGCCTGGCAGTGGGCTCTTATCGTGGTCCAGGCCGCTTTGGCGTTCGCTTTAGAGTTCCACTGGTTTGTGTTCGCACGCAGGTTGGTCTCGAGGTCCGACGCGCATCTCTTTGAATTTGTCGAGCCTTCTTGCGTACTGGATCCGCCACATAAGTACGTCAGGTCGTTTACTAGCGAGAACCCCGGATGTACACACCCTTCTAGTCCCGCGCCACAAGTATTGGTGTAGGTAGCTGCGGCAAAAGACTCTTCGCTAGCTTCGACCGTCGTAGAGGTGGCCGTTTTCCCGAACAGTGCCCTTTTCAGTGAGGTTTTCATAGATTGTGGAGCATCGCCCTCGACATCTTTGAGCTGTTCCGCAAATACCTCCTCCAGTTCCCCCATTTGCTTCCTCAGTGAGGCCAGAAGGATTACAAATTTTCGCTCATTCTCCATCTTCCGCTATTCGTGGGTATTGTGTTGCAAATCCCGGATTGGAGGAAGTCAGATCTTCGTATTGTGAGTCAGAGGCGTTAGAAAAATCCAGGATAAGGTTGAACTCCCGCCTCACATATTTCTCCGTGGTGGTGACCGCTGTCATGCGGGGTTCCAACCTGGCCAAGTTGGAAATTTTGCAGAGTGTGTTGTAATAACGGGCTTGGTCTTTAACGGCTGCGTGGAAAATTCCACCCACCACCATTATGATCAACCCTAGGAAAATAGTCTGCAACTGCATTCCCTTATGCTGCTAACCTTGGCTTCCCCAGTAACACTTAACAGATTACACTTACGCATAATTTGAAAGTGCTCCGAAATGCGACTCAGACACCGAGTTTTTTCGCTCTTGTCTAATCTTAGGCAGGCCCATCGGGACGTTTTATATGACAACAATTTTGTGCCGCTTCTCAAATGGAGTTGGATTAGAGAAACTTTCTGGCATTTCTCTCTTTTCTTTCCTACACAAGTTGCGTTCATTGACTTTACAGACTTTCAGAAAGATACACACTCTTCCCTGTAACACAACAGCCACAAGAAAAGCCTTTCTGAAAGCGGAGACAACGGTGTGTAGAGTTTATTACTGAAGCTTTGCAGCTTGATAGGCACGCGTGTGTTTGACGGTGTCCCTAAAAGTTGTATAGCTAGGCGGTACTGACCTATTTCACCTTCAAACTCAAAAACATCCCGAATCAAAAGTTGTAGGGGAAGAAACTAAAGAGAATAGCTCGCAGCGGGACTCTGCTCATGCTAAAGACTGAATTGTCCTGCTCAGTATTAGCGAACCATATCTCTCCACTTCCCACAATTCACAACACGATCCCAAACCGCGCAACCCGAGAAATAGCCCACCCAGATGACAGTTGCGATAATTAGATTACAAACAATTGGAATGTTGAAGCAATGGGGGATTGGCATTCAGTTTTTTTTTTTCTCACGAGGCGCCGGTGATGGAGCCTGCCTAACCAAGCATCCTATATCTCGAACTCTCTCCTCCCCTCAGGGATGAAAACAACGAATATGGAACGCTGTTGCCGATAGCTTTCAGTGTGGAGAAAAAGTGCAAAATGCATGGATATGGACCTCTGTGCGTGGTGAATGCTGATCCGTGGTGATGCCTTCATAGGCCTCTAAATATTCACCGAATGACGTTTCCCTCCAACACCAATAACGGAAAACACTGCTCCCAACATTGTTCCTAACCACTAAGACAGGAAGAAGAACCCTAACTCTAAGAGGCGGTCGGGAAGCAAATCATTTGGGTGAATCTATATTCTCTTTCTTTCCTTGCATTCACCTTTTTATCGGAATAACTTCTTTAGATGGTAGTGCACACAGCAGGAAGAAGCGTGCTCGGTGACTGAGGTCTTTCCAGCGGCGTTTAGCGTGTTCGTAAATTTCTTTTGCGCAGACTTCGAGTGCCTTGAGTTTCTCACGGTCCTACTGGACTAACTCTCCCTTGTGCAAAAGCACTGCACTTAGGTTTAGTGCCTTCGCCAACGTGTCACACCACTCCACTTTGCGTGATAATCCTTCCTTTAGCGCTGCATAGTGGACGCACGGCTGGTGGCTATCAGAGGCTGCTGACCAATATCGGCGCGCTATAATGTTATGCCTCCCCAAACAGCGCGCTCAGCCAGGCACCCCGGGTACGAATTTTGCTTCAGCTCCTTCTCCGCAGTCATCATCTTTGAAGTGACTTCCAAAGGGCTCCACGAGGGTTGTGGCTTCGATAACCGTTTCTGAGGCCTTATCCTTCACGCCAACACAAGCCTTCCTTATCTCCTTCCACGTCGGACCGACCACTTTCTCTGCTGCTGGGTGAAACAACCAGGGAACTGTTTTCGCTTCCCCAATTCTTCTACCGCATGGTTCTCGTGCCACCGAACGCACTCGGTCTGAGCTACAAAGGCACGTCAGTTCTGCGGCGACGCTTTGCCCGCTATAACATCACCCTTCTTTCACAACTGGGTTCACGCAGGCAACTTCCCTGTTGCTGGCTTCGGCTAAATTGCTCCACGCTACATCGGCAGCGTCCTTTGCCACAGGCCCACTGGCGGCTGATACGAAACATCGCTTGATTTCTGCAATCTCTTTTGCTCTCTGGGAGGACCGATGCAACTCGCTTCCTAATCTCGCTGGCTTCATTTTGTAAAGCTTTGATCGCCGCTTACCCCTCCGCTCGAGCTGTGCTTGAATCCTGTAAACGTGACAGCTCCTTGGACGTTCTTTTTGATCTTTGCAGCCGCCCTTAGTGGATTCCAGCTTGCTGGACTCTTCGCCTCTCCTCCTTTTAAACCTGCCGAGAGGTTCTCAGCCTTGACGTTCTTTTGGATTGTGTTGTACCTTTCTCTCGGTGCTAGCGCCAGTGAGGCGATGTCAACTGTGATGACACCTCGCACACCCGCTTCCTCCAGTTCGGTGGGTATAATTCCATCCGTCATCATCCGGTAAGTGCGGCACAAGAGGTCAGATGCTGCACAGTTGTCATCTTTGCCCTTTCATGCCGTAGAGTCCACAAGGAAAACTCCCGTGGTGATGAGGAACCTTACAAAAAGGTAATGTGTTTCTTTGTCGAATGCCGCTCCGGAGTATTTCGTATCGCAGGCATTCAGAAAAAAAGGCGGTGTGGCCAAAGCGGTACACCTCAGGTGGGTGGAGCCGTTTTGATCTCAGTCCTGCTGTTTTCCCGTCAGCTGAGCGAGTTCCCTAGGATTAATATGCCACTCAGAAAAACTTTGTCCTGCCACGGGGTGATTTGGCACCGAACCTTAGTCGGTCCGCCACGACTTTCCACGGACCCGCTGCATCCAACTGCTCCCAGCCCTGTGGGGTTGTGGCATCCAAACGGTTCCTGTGGCATACGGTCCTACCCTCCCCACACCCATTGGAGGCTCACCACAGCCGGGCAGACAATGGCTCGGGTTGCAGACAACCTCCACAGTCCAGGGGGTCTACTCGTCACTTCCCTCTTTTCAACGGCCGTGCTGCTGTCAGAAGACTCTCTGGTTGGACAGGAAGAATCTCAGACATATTCCTTAAAACTCTGGTCCACTCCATCCTTCACAATAGCCACTTCCTTCACCACGGGCTAAGTGGGTTCATCACTATACGATCCGCACGCTAAATAGGAATAAAATCCAAAAAAGCGTCATGTGGGTTGGCGAGGAGGGTGGGGCTCATGTTATTTACAGGGGAGAGCATGGGAAGATAATTGTTAGGTCCGTCAAGCAACACGACTAAAGAAGCCCTCCCCATCGGGCACGGGTCAGGACACTGCAGCGGGCGGATCACCCGCGCCTTCTCCCGGTGCACCGAACCAGACTGGGTCGTGGAGGTCGGACTGCCCTGCAGGGTAATGCTACACATCTACCTTCCTTTCGCACCATTCACAGCGGCCCACGGGGTTCTCTTCCTCGCTTGCTCAGGGCACGGCTCGCACAAGGACTCTTACCAAGGCCAGGGTTGGACGAAATAGTTACATGAGCCATGTGGTGGGAGGGCGAGCACGACGCTGCCATGTTCAACAACTCCGCAGCAGCACAGCTTGGGTGAAGAACGTCCGTGAATGTGTCATGCTAAAGGGGTCTCACGACTCCCGTACATCGCTGCACCCATTGTGAGCTCTATTGCTTCTGATCATCATCAGCACGCAGAGTGGTGGGAAGTATTGTGGCTGGGCAGGACAGGTGTTGAGCCCATGACATAAATACAACATAATCGTTTAAACATTGCACGTGGTGAAAAACCATCGAACGAGGGTGAGGATAATCGAAAGCAATGTGGTAAATATTTAACCACTTGGGGTAGCCGTGGGAGTGTGTGGGGTAACTATTTCATACATTTCTCCATCAAATCACAGAGCATCCACTTAACAAAAAGCAAAGATTTCACAATAATAAAGAAAATTATCCCCACAACAACTCATCCCCATGTTTGCACTTCGTAAATAAAAGCTGTCACGGTGTGAGGATGGGCTCGCCTTCGAAGGTCACAGGGGCATGTGGGTGTCATACTCGAGACTGGCTCAAACCAGAGCGCCCACGGTCCTGTCCTCAAAACACATGTCACACCCACCACCCACTCCACGCACATTTCTACAAACGGTTCACAAAGCAAAAAGGAAAATAATAGGCTTGACGACATCACTGCCCTCGTCCCAACTTTCTTGCCTTATTTTAAATATCTTTTTAACATCGGACAGGTGCTTCAACGCCTCTGCCCACCTCCTTTTCCAGTTCCAAGTTTTTCCACAAAAAGAATAATAGTAATAGCAATAATCCATAGTCCCCCATTACATTCTTTCACATTCCAATAATTTGGTTATTTCGCTTGCCCATCGGCTTGCTCCTTTTCACGTACCGCCCCAAACAGTGGCGTTCTCTCTCCATATCCGCATCTAACCCTGCACATTCCCACACGTTCGTGTCTTATCCTCTTTCGGCCATTTTCTTTATTTCTGGGTGTTAAGCGCGGAGTGTACACCTCAGCGACTCATTGTAATCCGGATATTTCTCTCATATTTGCCTTTTCAGCCATTTACAATGATACACCCCTTACCACATATGAGTGGGACGCTTGCCTTTCATTTGGCGGCGTCACCAATAACCGCATTCAATCGCGGCACGCACTGGTGTCGAGTGAGCCATGTGTTGCACTCAACCACATGCATACACCGTGGATGGGGGGCACTCTTGCAGTTCCTTTGTGCACAAAAGCAAAGTAGTTTTAATTTTAAAACGAAAAGATGGGGGAAAAAAAAGCAATGGCCGCTGATCAGTTACACCATTTTGTGCCCTCGTGGGTATCCGCAGACTTTCATCTGAGTATCATGCTGAGTCAGCACACATCCAATAACAGTAGCATAAAGCACATTAGCAACAGTACTCACAGCATGATCCTCGGCACAACACGCCAACACTCCGCAGCAAGCTCCAACCATCATGACGATATCGTCACAACAATCATTCTGCAGACCATAGTGCTCGCGAATCATGAAGCGATTGCCATAAAGTGCACAACTGAGGCAGCAGTGCGTTTCTAAGTACAGGCAGCACGGCCCGCATTCATCAGCCACACAGGTGTCATCACAACAGTGATCAACACAGCAGGTTCTGTCACGGCAGACGCCGGCACAGCAAGTGTAGCGAGACCAATCGCCTTGCAAGAGTTTCTTGCGCTGCAAGTAGGTGCAGCAACATGGAAAGCAACAAGAACCCAAGCAAAAGCAAGGCCGGTGGCAAGGGGCCGCAAACAAGCTTGTTTCCCACTCATTGACAGCACTCCAATACTCACCGCCTGGGTCATTTGCAAGGCCACCACTACGTTCCACATGTGGCAGCTGTCTATAACCTGAGAGTGGCGGATGGCAGTAATAATCGGGGGGTAGCGCCTGGCTGAAACCAGGGGTTGGTGCTGCCTGATAAATATAATTCGGAAACACCTGCTTGGTTCCACCCGGATGTGGTGCTGGGGAATAGAGACCAGCCCAATTTATCCACCCGACCTCACCCGGGGGTGGTGGCATCGACGGATCGTAGGCCGGATGGACTTTAGCCGGAATTATCCGATGATCCTTCCCCGGGGCTGGCGGTGCTGCCTGGCTGCCGCCCGGTGGTGGTTTTAGCGGCTCGTCATGAGCAGGTGCCGGCCTTGTCTCATGAGTCCCACCCGGACCTGGCGGTGGTTGCGGATTACTGCTATCCGGGTGTGGTCTGGCCTCAGATGACATAATCTCGGGATATTTGCAGTGCAAACTATCAGCGATGGACAAGTGTAGAAAAAGAGGGCGTGAAAACAATGCCACAACTATCAGCAATGGGGAAGCATACTACCATACACACATGTGAGACATTACCCATACGATAGAAGAAAAAAACAGTTCTCAGGAAATACCCTCATCAAGGTCTAAGCAAGTATACTGTTGATATAAGGGCGTCTGAAAGTGCCAAGAAGCGCAGCACTGAGAAACTGGGGGAGCTGGGTTCAACGGGCGCAAAGCATATTAGGAAACCTTGTTGCGTGGTATAGCAATGAATAACGAGGGACAAGCACAATGCCTCACACAGAGATGTATTGAGCAATAAAGTGCATACAGCAAAGGTACACCACCTACCACACAGTTCTCAGACACCACTACTGGTGACACAGGCGCTTCCGGAAGTCACACACCAATAGCATGGGATGTGCACGGTGAGCCACGCGAAACAGATCCCCAGCGGCAGGGCAGTGATGTGTTCCACACACAAGACAAAACGATCCACGCTGTTGAAAAGCAACGAAAACAAGTTAACAAAGCTGCGAAAGTATGGGCACCTAAACACCTCAAACAGTAGTAGTGGCTTCAACTTTTAAATCCTCAACGGAGCAGTCGATCCGCCACGTCAATAAAGCAAAACAAGTGGCATGTGGGATATAGTTCCCTGATGTGCCACCACACCTCTTTGTCCTGACAAAATATCGCGAATAAGATACGCCAACACTATCTTCGTACACCGGACGGCAAGTCAATAGTCCCAGCCCGGTACCCCTCCCTCCCCACGTCCACCAAACACTTTACCCACCTCTCGATTCCCACTGACAAACCCCACATCATCTTCATTTCCCATCACACGGCAATACACAGCATGATCCGGCAATTAACCTTCCTAGAGGCCAATTCTGATAACTAAAAGAAACATGTAACCTGAAGTCATGCGGCTGACCAGTCACCACCGACGACACCGCGCCTCTGGTCTGTGTGGGTCCCGGGAGGCGTCTTCCACCTCTAATATGTGCCTTTCCACATTAATAACCAAGGGTCCACCACTCTCGGAAGGCCTCTCTACATCTCTGCGAATATTTCTTGAGGACGTTGACTCATTTTATAAACAGCTCCCTTCCAGCAGCACAAAAAATATTAAATCCATCCACCATAAGGCGAAGAAATGTCGCAGTCATTCAGCTCGATTAATACGGGCAAAGCCAGTGGAATAATACAGATACACATGGTACAATTTTCTTGCTCACTGATTACAGGATCAAGAGAGAGAAAACCAAGTGCACATAATCATATTCCAATTGTTTTTGTGTTCCATTGACTTGGCTGTATGTTGCCAGCAAGAAACACATGCCAGAGCCTTCCCTTCGCATCGCTCGGTTTCATGGAGTGTATTAGTGTTACGCATATTTTTTGTTACGGGACACCTCCGTGTATCGCGCTTGGTGTCTATCTCCTGGGTGTGTGTCCAGGAATAATATTCATCATCATCTTCCGGGTGCGCACTCACCGAGACAGAAAGTACGGCTTGATGTTCTTCTTCCAAACCTGGGCATGTTCAGTCGAGCTCATTGCGAATGACTCCATACCCCGCTGCCAAGGCAGCCACAGTCATGGGAAGTTCTTGGATTTGTCGTTATTGTATGCCGGTGCACATTCACAATCCCTGTAGGGCATAGCAAGGCTCGCTGTCCCTGCACTTCCTTTCTGTGAAGCGAGGCCCGGAGATGTCCGACGGCATCATAGTCTGCTGTGGAGTACGCTGGTAAGAACACCTCACCGGAAATGGTGGAAAAAATACATTGGGGAAGACTTAAGATTAAGAGCAATGAGAGTACTCAAAACAACCCACAGTAAGTTAGTAAGCAAACTATTTGAGCAAAAAAAACATTTACATTAAAAATGTGAATGATGGAAAATGGCTATCAGAAAAGCCAGAAGTTATGAATTTACGGGTAGACCGTTAGTGCATCCTCCATATTAATTCCTTCGTCGAGAGGAGAGCCATATTTGCGTGAAAGAACGCAATTGGTGACTGGAGTAAGCATCTCGTGGTAAAGCTGATGATGGGCCCATTGCTTACATGTCGTGATGCCTACCGCGCGCAGGATTGAAGGTTGCCAAATATCCTTTCCTTCAACTGATGCAGCTTCTCGGGAAGTTTCTCGACATCTTCCTTCCGCCTCTCATCCTCTTCGATGTAGTGGGATGGGTCTTTCAGGAAAGCAGCGAGAGCCACATTGGGGCCGCAGGCTCCGTGGGTTTTCCCTCATTCCTGAGTCAGAAAGTCGACTAGGCGAACGTCTTCCAAGGATTTGAATGCCTTCCTGAGGATCTCTTTTGGTTCACTGTCCTCAGTCCCTGCCGGCTGGTGCTGTGTGTTTGGAGTGACGGTTACTTGATGTGTGAGCTTGTCACTTGCCTCGTTGCTCCTTTGCACGGACATGCTTCAGTCTGTTTTAGAATGCCGCAGGTGCTTGCGGGCTTCTCGGACGGCTTCGTCCAATATTAGTCTTGGAGTCCAGGCCAACAATGTACTCGCTCCACGAAGAGTCCAATCGCGAAGAGTTATGATGCCACCACCCACAAGGCACCGGACATCTTTGATCGTATTGTCATGCAAGCGTTCTAACATCTGCTGCATAGTTTTCAGCACTTCCTCGCGACGGTTGGCATTCTCGATGTAGCGCTCTGGTTGTTTAAGAAGTTCGCCGAGAGTGAGGTAGCGCAATTCTCCCTGGGTTCATCCGTAGCACTCCACAAAGAAATAAAAAAGGTTTATCTTGTTCCGTGTCTTACATTCCTGGATAAGGACTTGTTCCGCTTCACTCTCCATAGTTCAGTTTGGTACTGCTTCCCTTTCACCTTCCATATTCATATGCCTATTTCTTCTTAACAACCATATTTTATTTTTCTCTCAGGGCACTGTTGTAATATCGAATGATATAGCGGGGGACGCTTATAAGTGCAGTTCCTAGGGCAGGCAGAGACGGATAAGACAAATATACAGGTATCTGCAATAAGGTGTTGTCTCATATGTAATCTCATTATAATCTAAATGATGTAACTGATGATAATAATTTCCCGGAAAAGGGGGTGCATGGGGCTGCAGTAGACACAACGCTATATCGTGAGGAGTGTAACAACGTGCGTGACTTTCACTGACCACATAACCATAGCCACAGCACAAGAAGCCATGAAATATAAAACTAATAAACCCACGTATAACCCAGACATAAATACAGGCAACATCGCTCACAATTCATTCTCACAATGGCATCCTATTCAGGACGCTTTCGACAAGCCTTCGGTGACGGACCTCATAAAATGGCACCATAGCTTGTGAGGTTAAGAAGCACATTTCAATAATTTGGAAAATGATTCCCATTTTTTTACGATTGAATGACCAGTTAACAAATTTGGAGATGACTGAGAAGCCATGGGAAATAAAAGGAACTAAGAACCCCCTCTCCACCAGCCTGCCACTGGAGACCGCATGCCCCGCAAACTCCCTCCAATAATCCCAACTGCCAAGACCACCGAGGAGTAAGAGTGGGGAGACAACAAACATTTGAAATAACCCAACTTGCAAAACCTTGACAAAAAACAAACACCTTATGGTAGCGAAGCACACGATTCCCCGCCCATGGTTTTCAGCTCCAATACGTTCTGTACAAAGTTTTCCATCCTTAAGAGAGGGTTTAGCCTAAATTACGATATCCTCTCCTGGGCCTTGCGGGATGCAAGTGTCCATGCTCCGTGAGGGCACATCACGCATCCCACTAAGGCAGAGATGATTAAGCGTGGCACGAGCAGTTCATCGAAAAAGGAACAAGAGCTGCTCTGAAAGTGTCAAGCAGACCAATAGAATTTTCCCGCTCTGCCCGCTCAATTTTCCTAACTCAACCCCATTGAGCAGACCCATCCTATGTGGTCCCCTGGTGGCCTTTGTGCTTGATTCCCAAGATGTTTTCTGTGGACGCTTTTTTTCTTGAAGTGTCGAGTGTGGGACTCAACACACCAATACATTTCTGAGACGTAAAGTAGTTCCAGTTAGTAAAACGCAAGAACATTGGAATAGCCAGAATAGTTCGAAGTCAATCAGAGCACTCCGCTGCACTAAACAGCGAAAGTTTAAATTACCATTCACATCTCAAAAATGCATCATCTCCAAATAATGCAGTATTTGATACTATTTCAACATTTCACAGTAGTGCAGTGTTTCGTACCAACGCACTATGTCATTGTTCTGCGTTATTGCTCTTATTTGCACCATTTCAGACCCGGTAATACCTTTTTGGTTTGTTAGACGCCTTCTGGTGGCGTCGGTGTCTAGTGGTGAGGGGGTGATGTGGCCTATTGAAGAATATAAAGTTTACAACAATGTGCAAAGTACTGGACAGTTGTCCGTTTGCAGTGATTGGGGTGGAGTTGGTTGGAGCGTGCCTCAACGTATCATTTTGAATGTGGCGCAGCTCAAGTCGCCCCTTACAATATGTGGCTGATATGTTTTCTGCGGCTAAGCGATTTTACTCAGGGGGAGGGACTGTAGTTGTGTGAATGCTGTAAACGGCGAGGTGTTTGGGGTGACTTCGTGCGGTGAATCGCTACAGCAACTGGCAGAGGTGTTGGGTATCGCAGTGTCTAGCATCCCTCTGAACTAACGTGCGAGACGCGGTCACCATCCATTGGCAAAGTGGATTGGTCTAATCTCCACCCAATGGCACTTTAGTGAGCATTGTTTTCCTCTCCATGGCTGAGCGCCACGCTACCATGCCACGGGATACGATGTGTGTAGATGAATTTCCTCCACTTCTCTCATGTGGGATGATTGCTTGGGCGTCAACGGACACAATGAAGAAAAAAGAGAGGGCAAAAAGAATACCCAGTGCGAAATTAATTGCCCGATGCCGCCACTTCAACTCCCAGCCGGTGCGAGAGAAGCAACTCGGCGCCCCCGTTTACAGACAGCCCTTTCGAAGTCAAAGTGAGTTGGAACTGGCTGCGCCTTGCTAAAAGGGCAATAAAGCGCCCGCCACAGCAGCCACCCCACGCTTGGGACCCTTCAGCCACGCATCTCAACAAACAGCTATCGAGGGAAGGAAAAGAAAGCGATGGGAGTGTTGAGGGAGGAGAGCCCCATTCACATGAAGGGACAACACCAAACACAAGGACACAATACAGCTGCTTCGATACACGCTCACACTCGAAATATCAGTTAGTAAAGTAGGAATATGTATCACACACAGGCTCTGTGCCGTGGAAGAGAAGCAACGAGAGAATACTATCAGTGTGGGTAGACAGCAGTTCGTACTACCAGAGAAGAGATTTTAATAAAAGAATAAACTGTTGGCAACGCGCAAACGGAAGAGAAATTAATACTAACAATGTTATAGAGCAAAGGCGATAGTGCTCAAGACGGAAAAACAATGTGATCTCACGTATCACTGGTTGTCGGAACTTAAAGCAAACCGATACCACGATCTATGAGTCCAGTAGCAATGTCTGCGCTTAGCGTTACCTGGTACTGGTGGATTCTGTCCCATAGGGCGAGATCCGTATCATTAGCAGCATCCCCGGATGGGGCGCAGTTCTGACGCTTCTTAATAGCCGTGCTATCCACGTGTTGGACGTAAATGAGCTCCCAGGTGTAAGCTTTTTCAATATTCTCCCAGTCCTCAAATACTTTCCCCATGTAGTCTCTGAAGGCGTTAACTGTGGTTTTCTTCGTGTGGTGCTCCTTCGCTTTGGTCACTTGCACCAGGACAATCGTCTTGGTTCCCACACCCTCCACAACAAAGAAGCCGTCCACAAGGGGGAAGTTTGTAGCCAGAGGCTTGTAGATACGGCCCGTTACCAGCTTTTGCCTCGGACTGTCGGACGCGAACTCGGAAAGGGCCGTGGGCACGCGTCCATTCGCACCCCGCTGACAGAGCACTGACTCACGCTTTACCTCATTTCCGCGGGGCAGGTGCTCGAGGTGTTTGACCAGCGTGTCCACGGTGGTCTTGTCAATGAAAGCCCTAAGTCCTGCAATCTCAAATAAATCAGCACACTTCTCCAGCGCACCACTAAGTATTTCACGTAACCGACTTACTTTAATGCTTGCTACGAGCATTTTTCTGTGGATTTCTTTCTGCACATATACGGACGTGACTCGGTTCCTGCACTCAACCTTACCCTTCACTTCGCAACGCACCAACTTCACTAGCTTGTGCGTGGTGCCGTCCTCATGCCACTCATGCGGATTGTCCAGCACCCTCATGTAATATTCGAAGTCATCAGAAGGCAACAATCCCAAAGCATTATTAACACCTTTCAAACGGTCCTCGTAGGCTGGATCATCTGCAAGCACGTAGCGTGGCAGCGGCCCCACCATGTCAATGCGCTCCTTTAGCACTTTCCAGTCATTTTCGAGATTGGCATCCTCAAATCTAATTCGGTTATTCACCACCTGCAAGTGTCTTTCCCACACAAGCGCGGCCTTGAACTCGGCATCCTCGTAGCAGTTCATGTAAATGGGAAGTGTTTTCTGCCGCCGCTTTGCAAATTCATGGAATTTCTTCACGTTGGGTGATGAAATCAGGACAATGCCCCAAGCATAGGGCAGGTCCCCAATATGGACACTGTTCTCACTAATGTCAAATATTATGTAACCCTTAACGCCTCGTTTTATCATGTCGTTAACATTCCTCAAAGCGACCCGCTGCTCCTCATAATACACAACCCTTCTCTCTTCGCGGTGGAAAATATACGCCTTCCCCTCCACAAAGTAAGCCACCACTTTCAGATCGTCCGACGGGTAATGCAGCAGTTGATAGAGCAGCAAGGAGCCGGTGGCAAAGGACTTCCCAATGCCCAACGTGCCAATCACAACAAATGGATGCACATCTCCTCTATCTCTCAGCCACACGCCGATATTCTTCTCAACAATGTGCCACACTCGCAGATTCTCCCTCCGGATGTAGGCGTCACACGCGGCATCGTACTCAGTCAACGTAGATGTATCCGGCATCTCGTTCCTTTGAAAATTTCCGTACGGCCATCCTCTTTCTGACGAGAGAACTGCCATCACAAGTTTCCCGCTCACACCCGGCACCACATCGCCTTCCCACAGTTTTTCGGGATCATACGGGACATCTGCCTGCTCCTCGGACCATAAGGGTGGCTTGTCTCCCTCACCAACACGCAGCACGCCCATCCCAAGCCACTTCCCGCTGTACTCATCGCTCATCACAACATAGCTCCACCTTGCGTTGAACACGGCATCGTACGCACCATCAATTTCCAGGCCACTGGGTGTGTTGCTAATCCCAGTGGCAATAGCCAATGCAGCATTCAGCACACCTCTCACATACGCACCAACGCCCTCCACCTCATTAGCGGCAGCCGCCCTTTCCACTGGTGAAGACAAATAATTTCCATGACACGCAGCCTCTCCACTCCTTCCCTCATTGTCTTATATAATTCATATTCCTCCACAAACTCCCTGTACGGTGAGGAGTTGGTTACCAGTTCAAGCATAGACTCATCTCTCAAAAAGAAGGAGGGGTTGCCCATAAACACACGCATGGAAACACTTGGACAGCCAAATGTTTCGCCAAAGTGCTTCATCAGGAAGTCGTGCAGGCTCATGTCATCCAATCCACCGCAGTCCTCCAGTAACACTTCCTTCACAGAGCTGTCCAGCGTCCATCTACCACTCGCTCCTGCCACAACCTCATGTCTCACAGCAACAGGCCTTACAGCACCAACAGTTCCAGCTGCCACTTCCGAGAATGCGGGAGCCCGCACAACAGAAGCAACGGCCTCTCCTTCCATCTCATCCCTAACCCTAACTCCCCCTCCTTCCATTTTTATAATCCGCTTGTGTTTATTTTATACTTTCAGTGCTACGCGTACAATCAGAGAGTGAAGGAAATGAAAGGGAGGGCGAGTGAGCAGTGGCACAAACACACAGGCAATGTACAGCAATAAAGCACACACACATTCAAGAGGGAATAAACATCCCTTCAATGGGAATTATGGATTACGTGAGCAAGTGACAGACCAATGCCACGCGTGGAGAGTGTTAAGCCACACCGCGTCACGCACTCGAGCGCAATGGGCTTCCCACTCACATCAGTGCTCTGAAGGTGCGGCTGTGCAGCAATATGAAAAGTGCCTGTAACAAATGGGCCGCACTCGCACTGCCACACCGCACGCACGCATGGCCCTCACTCCTCAGCTCACTGCCACATTACACCATTGGAGGCAGCATTTGTTGCAGGGGTGTGCAGTCAAAGTCAGCTGGCATCACGCATCCCTCCCTGCTACCAACACTGCACATGTCATTCTCAGCTGCGTTCTCCATCCAAATGCTCACAGGAATAAGTCACGGAGCAGTTGCACGGCCAGCGGTTCAACACTCAAACAAATTGCATCCCGATTTGTTAAGGTGCAATGGCCATTCCTCACAGTCACACAGCACAGCTTACCTTCAGGCACTCATGCAAAGCCACTTCATTCATTGAGGAAATCAAAGCCCTCTGAAGTGAAGGTAGCACTGAGGCAATATGGTCCATATGATATCGCAGTGCCTGCTTCGAGTGTGTGCTGCGACCACATTACGTGGCTGCCCTCACACCGCGAAGTCACTCAATGACGCAGGCAGCCATGCACACCAATGGCATGCAACGGTGTTCAGCCCACGGAGGGTCAGTGCTCCTCCCAACTCCAATCAATCAAGTGGCTCCACCGCATCCCCCTCGCTCCCACCACTGTCACTTGCTTTCATAATTCCTTCACTCCAATACATGGGCACCGTGCCTACACAAAACTGATCTCATGCCAGTGAGCCGATTGCTGGAAGATATTCCACTGAGCGCAGCACAATGAGGCACTGCAGAGAGCAGCACATTTCCCACGCTGCCGCCTGAGTGCCAATAAAAGCACAATTCCCTCGTGAGACACACGAAAGGATAACACACTCCCCGCGCACTCAACACATTGCTGGCATTGGGAATTCCAGTGCTGTTATTTTGCCTTCAGCTCCATCCTGCGCTCCACAGTGCACTGCTCCATTCCTCACTCATCGCAGCCTCCCTTCAATCGCATTGGGAGATCCTCCAGCCACACTGCCACATAAACCGCTCTCACCGCATAGCTCCACTTCACTGAGAATTATTCCACGGAATCCCCCTCCATACTCAAACGAACACACACACACGAGCACACAAGTGAGCCCCAATGACACTCACAGCAAACATCACCCGCTGATACCAAAAGCGAGGCTGCAGGCCGCACACTAACGGCACGTGAGGCCACACAAACCTGCAGGGATTATATGCAATCACAGTCCTGGGAATTTGTGTTTCCTGCACGTTTAGGACAACTGCTCTTTTCCGTAGGAGTTCTGTAAATGCCGTCTGTGTGTGCTCCTTTGGTTGTTCATGGTGTATAAGAAAGCGTAGGTGTTAGTAATGGCATCATATTCAGGCCCGTCAATGTTACATGGAATTTGTAAAAATTATGTTATTACCGTCAAAGTCCCATGCCTCACTGTGGAATACTTTATTGCTAGCCGCACTGCCTAAAGGAATACATTTCTTATTAGATAGGGTTTTGCATGCATCGTTCAGTAACTGTTGATTGACTAGAGTGTCGTGACTAGCTGTTTGCGCTTCTGGACATTGCTACTATATTTTCTATATCACCATGCATTGCCTCGTGCTCTCTTTGGAAAGGGAGAGACCACATGTTACAAGCGGAGCTGCTTCAACAATTTCATTGCAAAACAGTCTAGCAATGTGCCACTCATTCCGACTAGTTCTGGATGTGTGTTACATGATGGGATGCGGTTTGTCATTCTGCCGTGTCATGTGCATTGTGTCTTTCTCCCGGTTGAAATAATTTGTTCCATCGCCTGCTAACGTGGAAACCCTGCACTAGCTGGCTTGCATCACGAACAAAGGTGTCAAGCCTCGCATTCATTGTTCATGCGCAACATGAGGCAGAGCATTTGTGCAGTGCTTCTTTAATGTTATGTTACGTATTACAGTGAATAATTGTCTTAATACCAGTTCTTTTTTTAATGGCGTGTAACTACTTCAGTGCTATTGGAAGCAAGTACGATGTATTCAAGAACGTTTCGATACTGCTATTATTTTTTTCATAGCCTTCTAGCTCAACTATGTATCTTCTTTATAGTTACGCAGTACGTTCCTCCCCTTCCGTTGAATACTCGTTTTTATTCGTACAACCGTCCTCGCGAGTATTGGACGGTCCATGTTTCTTAGCTTTTCCCATTGGCTGTGACATTGCGGTGGAGTATGACTGCCTGTACCACACACTGGATCTGTCTATCCGGGCTTCATAGTCGTGTTGCGCAGCCCCCAACTGGTGCCCATAAGAGGTGAGTCACGCACTTTCCCTTTATCTAAATCATCCAAACTATACTCACGTAGCTGTGTAGTGCTATTGTGAGCTCCTCGTGTCAGATGAGCTGTGTTTGGTCCATGTGCCGCATCCCATTGTGCCTTCCCACCTCTTGCAGTTTATAATATTCTCTGGCCCTTATACACTGAATATAACGCGCGAAAACCTTTCGCTGTTGCTTGTAATTGAGTCTAATATGACACTCCTTGCACCGGCTTCCTTTCCGAGTTGTGGTGTACTATTTCATTTTTACTACGCGTTTCCCCCCTGTCACCACGTTCATTGTTCCAGCTTCCGGATGTTCAGGTGTGTTTTTCACTCATGTTGTTCGCTCAGTTCTTCCCATTCCAACAAAAGTGCATTAAAACACTGCACTGTACTTTCACGCAGCATTACTGTTTGAATGAACATTGAGCGGGACCATATCACATATCAATCTCACTCAACTCCCACACACACTAATGCTACAGCTTTCAACTACGTCCATCTCAAGCTTGTTTCAGTTTTTAAAAGCCCGATTACTCTCGTTATTTCCTCCATGGTGCCACAAATCATACCGTGGTGTTTTCCCCCTTATCATCTTTCCCGGATCATACCTTGCCATCAATACACACATAGCAGGTCACTTGCTTCTAGCAGCGGGAAGAGCGGTACACGCATTCCATTTGCATTGTTGGAACTTCCATATGTATTCTTCCTGCACTGCTCCGGATCTGTAGTACGTTCTATGGGTACCGTCAAGAAAAACGGTTTCTGACGGCAATATGGAAGCAGGGCGTACACCTAATGAATGCAATGCTGGAATGACTAACAAGGGTATCCACACGAATCTTCATGGCCTTTCCACGCATGGGTTGCATGTTTCTCAAATATATGGCACTCAGTCCTACCGCCGAAACTCTCGACTCCAGCAGATTATCTGTCAACACCACTGAGTGCATTTTCAGTCTGCGCCTCTAATGCAGTTTCCATACGCAACGATGTTTTGCAGGTTCATAGTAACCCTTGTGCAACGAAATGAATATCGCTGTCATTCACCTGGTTCTTGCTTTGCACATAACGGCCCCAATTATTGCCACCACTGCAGCTGCGGTTACTGGTCGCTTCTTTTCCCACGTCGTGTCTGCTTATATAGCTCTCCTTTTCTTTCGCTGCGATGTTTTGAGTATTGTTATCCGCATTCTGCTTTCAAGGAAATAGTGATAGTAACAATAGCAACGAACTTCCACCATGCATCCATGATTATTCTTAGAAGTCCCAATGTGTCACGCTCTGGGCTGCTTCACAATACTTTAGCGATTGGATTATAGCTTCATCATGCCTGGAATCAAAATTGAATCATTCTAATAGTAACTCCCTAGCTGACGCTCCTTGTCTCCACCAGCCGTCCGCAATGTCTGTTGTCTTATGATGCAGCATTTATTGGCATTTCTGCGGTCACAGCGTGCGGCGCTACCATGTTCACTGAACTGAAGATTTCCTCTCCTCGATGCAAGGCTTCCATAATGTTAACGCCACGCGTTTCTGTCAGTGCCCTCCCCGGCGTACGCTCACGGGGATATCAGCCCACTGCCGCCTCATTATTGAGTGACCGCATGTCAATGCCGCAGACAGTACATGGTGCCAGGGAGCACGAAAGAGCTTTATCAGTGCCCAACACCTGCTGCTTACTGCCAACACTATCGGTATGACCCATCACCGTGCTCTTAAAGACATGTCTGTAGCATTCCTTTTCCTTTTCACAGTTTCTGGGACATTTGTCCTCTCACGCCTCACCTCGCTCCAATGCTCTTATCATATTTGTCATTGCCTCAAAATCGAGGGGGCTTGCACTGATTTTTTACTTTTCGAAGCGTCGAGGCTGCTAACTAGTTTGCACTTTGCTGTCTCTCCACCATCGCATGTGGATTCCCGTAAGACTTTCGCGCACCTACGAACATCCTCCCACACCGCTCCTCCTTGAACAATCTTCAGCTCCTCTTGTTCAAGGCAACCAATGTCCTTCATAATTTTACGAACCCGAGCCCTCCAAGCACCGTTCCCAATGCCTGCGCCAAACGGGGTCCAATATTGACCACAAGCAGATCTAAATATTGCCCCAACGTTTGTTCCGTGCAGACAGTCAGCTGTGCAATGTCCGGTAACAGTTTGGTTGCCGAATGAGCCTGCCTTCCGAGGGACTCTCTCTCCTCCATATTTGTGTCGTCACTGGCACAATGCCAGGCCACGATGCGCGAGCACGAGCCACTTGGGCATAACAAGCCGCATACCCCATGACGTTAGTGGCTGCAGTCAAAGCCAGCGCACCATACAGTCATTTCGTGTTTCTGGTGCTTTTTGTGCTCTATTGGTATAAGGGGAAATGCACCGGCTTGACATAAACAGACGGCTCGGCCAACCACATTGTTATTGCCGGGACTCCCTCCGAGGCTCTCTCCACGATGGATTCATCCCGATACTAACCTGCCTCTAATTGGGATGTGCGGTTTACCTCGACACAGACATTTGACAGATCCGACTGACTTGAATCACTTGCTTTAGCCGCCAATCTCCGGTCATCAGGCAGATTCCCCGCGTAAGGCAAGGAAGAGGAACGCCGTGTCACACACAGCAACTCTGGAAGCACTTCGGCTTGTGGCTCATAGGCTCCTGGCGTTCCGTCACATTCGACACCTGATAGGAATATTGCCTTGCTCTGCACCACTGTTAAGAGGCAAAAGACTGACAGTCCCCATGTAAGCGTGTCTCCACATGGAACACGAGAATGGATCTACACCCTACTCCGTTGCAAGGCGGTGGGGTCGCTTGCTCTATTTTCTATCTGTTTCCCATCCCCAACGATCTCCTCCAGCTCTGTTTGTGTTGGGCCTGTATGTAGTGGGCGTTCCATATACCCTGCTTGAGATAAAGTGCGGCGAAGAGATGAAGTTATCCAAATTCATCCCCTTCCCTTAGCTTCGTTGGACTATTTCATCAATCTGATCACTCATGGAAAATGGCAGTTCCGTACGCATTGGCACGCCCATTTGTACCAACAAAAGATATGTGCGCACCATGTGGTGGCCATATCTCTTTGGCGTGTTATTCGCATGTGTCTGGGAATCGCGTATGTTCTCTACAGTTAGTACATTTTGAAGGGCATGGTGACAGCGTAGAAGGAACTATTTTCACCGCCATATGCTGAAACGTTGCATTTGGAATTCCTGCAGCCTTTCTGAACTGCAGTTTGGACGGATGGCACCTGTGGCTGTGACTGTTTATGGGTACGTTAGGTGACTCTGACATGGTCTATGGTTTTATGCAGTGTGCGTGGCCATGTTGAAGGGCAGCTTAGAATGTGATGTTTTATGAGTGCTGGGAGTCTGTTAATTCGCTTTCTGTGGAAATTGTTTGTTATACATGGCGAGTGCAGGAACGCACTGCGTTGGTGCACATCGCTCATTGCCTGAGCTGGTGAAGCAACGTATTTCATAAACGACCCAACTGTAGTGTTACGCTTTGCATGCATTGGGCCGTATCACCATTACAGACAGCCAGCACAACATGCGCATTTAGCGGCGATATCATATGAGGCAGACGCATGTGCGCCTATGCTGCTTTCCTGTCGGGTGCCTGATGCCATGGAGTAGTCACTTTCCTTTACAAGATTCCAACATAAAATTAACATACACTCCTCGCCTTCCGGAGAAGCTGAGATATGTAAAACACGCATTGGAGACTATGCGTGCCGGGTATATCTCTTGAGAGAAAAGTGGAATAGCCCTCCAGCAACTGTGCGCAGTTCAACTCTCACAAATGCCACACAGCGCAAACATTTCAAGATAATGGCGCGGCACGTGTAAAATGTTTGTGTGACTGAACTAGACATCCCTGATTGCGGTGCAAAGGGTAAATGGATAAGCCTTATTGGCAATACGCTTACCACAGCAGCATCCACCAAAGGGAAATAGGTTTGCAGAGCTTTGGTCGGGCGCCTGATACGCATAATTATCGTTCTGTTGCCAGGGAAATGTCCATGTGATAGTCGAAAGAGTAAAAACCGTTTCACAATATTACCCACTGCCCAAATGTCTTGTGGTGTGTTGGGGTATTTCAAGCAGCACTAATACTACGAATCTAAGTGGGCCGCCGGCAAGCGCTCACCAGGCTTTCTGAAAAGCATGAGGGAGTAAGGGCAAACTCTTGCTCACTTCATGACACAAGAGTGACGAAAATAGTGAAAAGGTTAATCAACGTGACATGTGCATTGAGCGCTGTTTCTCATTCCATTCGAGTTGACGGTACAGCGTACACATGCATCCTTAATCGTATATTTCATGCCAGCGCACCGCATTGTGTTGCTGTATTGTGGCTTTTAAGCAGCAGACCCACAAGCGAGAATCCGTGTTGACTAATAATCACACATGGCCTCATCGGCGTGTGTTTGAGACGGACCTTCTATTTCCTTTGAAATTTGGATGGAGGCAAACAGTGTATAAGCACGGCACATTTGGCAGTTATTGGCTACCACAATACCCTCATTATTTTCTTGTCATTGCACGCCCGAGGAGCTCGTAACATATATGCACACATTTGTTGGAGGAGGATGGCGGGAAATTAAGGAGCTCTGGGAGCTATTCTTTTAATTATTACTGCACAGAGTACAACAGAGTCAAGTATATTTTTTGATTTTATTGATCACTGCATGTTATTGGCGGTGATAAGATGCCTTGTGCTTCAAATGTGATCCCCAGATAAAACGATTGAGGATTGGGTGATGGCCTAACTCATCAGAGGCTTTGACCCGTTGCCAATACAGTGTGATGAGTGGCGCCAATATATTTCCCAAGCACTGAGCGGGCGGCAATAAAGAGCTTGTTTCATGCCAACAGGGGAGAAGAGCATAATGTTGATGTTGGCTACCGCGGTCAGTCAAACTGGGTTCTATAGGTGATAATGACAACAGCAATATTGATAATGTTATTCCATTCGATAGTCTCTGATTGTTGAATGCAGAAGGGCAATCGGATGAGAAGGTGATTTGAAACAATCTGGTAAAGAATGTACCACACGAAGAGACCGCCTTATGTCATGCTACAAAACTGCATTGAGCGGATGACGTCTCGGTTCAAACCGTTGGTGATGGCACGCCCCAACGAGGTATGTTACTTTCCTCTTCTGCAGAAACAACTCATACCTTACGGTCGTACTTGCCAGGTGGGATTCTATGCTGATGTGTTCCGCATGAGCGCTGTTGTCGTACGCCATACAGCGCTTGGTGTCGCCAAGGATTATATTTTCCAAATCTGCGTTGTATGGAAGGTGATGGAAAGGCTGAAGCATCCTTGGATAGATTTCACATCGGTTGATATTTCCATTATTGTAAACCGTCAGGTCGAGGCGCTTTATGCCATGCTATCTGTGCTTAGGCGACGTGTCCACGTCACAAAGCATTGCCCGTGCTCTCGTTTAGGATTGTGCTGACAGGGATAATGCCTTGTCGTAACACACTTCTCTGCGGTGTTAATAACATTTATTACAGGCAAGGTGCTCCAGAGCAAAAGCAGCATGTGCTATCTCCCCTTATATGGGCGGCTTGCCTTGGCATTAGAACAGTGAGAAGCGGTTGCTCTGACGTGATAATTGTTTTATAATTCAATCTTCTCCTTCAACGCATATATGCCACTGTTTGATTGCTTATTTTTGGCGGTGTCCCAACAAGTAAACAGGTCTACGTGATTATCTGTTTTGGATTATCAATCTCTGAAATTCGTGACAAAGGGTAGACGGAAATGCTGGCATCAGTTGATTTTGGCGTATCTGTTGCCTCCAATGTGAAATAGTTCCGAGCGACATGCCCATTTATTCGCGTCCCTTCAGGCAGCAGCATCAATGGATGCAAACCGCGCAGCTCGATGTGATTGCATCGAGCAGACCTTGATACCCTCACAGGGGTTTACTTCCCCTTATGGTGTGATGACTAGGCAGCTTAACCAGTTTCACGCAGGGCGTTTTTGGTTTAGGGAATAACGAGTGTGACTACGCGGATTTCACTGATGCAGATCAATGACCACTGACAGTAATGCATTGGCAACTCGACACGCTGCGGTGCTTCCGTGGCATGAATTAAGCATCTGCGTTGAAGCCTGTTAAGGTCGTTCCACATTCCCGTCTAATACAGTTCATGACATGGCGTCGGTTGTATCGCATATGTAGCATACGCCCTGCTTGTGTGTTTGTCACAATGTCTCTAGTCTGGGGAAAAAAACGAGCATTCATTAAGTGCGTGTCCAGAGTGTCAATTAACACAGTCACTGAATAGGAAATATTGACACACTTGTCAAACATTGACCATGGAACGCGATACGTGTTGCTGACGGGTGTAAACAAAATTATAAATGGTTTAATTGATGTATATGGTATGCTCTACCCTCTGGCAGACTATGTTATGGAATTGATGGGCTTTTCTTTCTACAGAAGGGTGGTGTCCTCGGAATTGTTTACCAGTGGAAGTGTATGTTGCTGCTGTAGATGCGTGTGAAGTTCTTACACTGCTGTTGTGTGAGAGCGCTGTGGTTTCATCGCGCAGCACAAAGATAGAAATTGGTGTTGCTAAACTGGCAGGGACACGGACAGTTCGGTGATTTAGTGTAGCTAATGTCCTCAACCGACCAGCATTGTGCAACGATTACAATGTTTTCAAAGGAGTATGTGAAGTTCAGTTTCGGCCAAAGGGTATATTTGTCGGGTGTCGGGATTTAGTTCACACATACTTTTTGCGATAACGCGTCTTGCTTAATCAACAGTTTGATTGATGTGTCCCCTGCATGGCTATTTGGGGTTGCCGCAGCCTTAAGCACACGCACATAAACCATTAGGTAAAAATATTCACTTGTTTCCCCGCCGCCACGCGCCCACACTGTAACTTGATGACCACGCAGTGGCCGTTTCCAGCTAGTTAATGGGTGCAAGCATCTCGTCAAGGAACCATCAACGCTACACAGGACTCGCCACTGGAAAAGCAATAACTCAAAAAAGTTATCCAATGAAAACTCATGCGCGATCGTGTCCTGGAGGGTCGTTACTCGTGCTTGCACGCTGACGAAAGGATTGAGCTTCATTTTTATCCATATTGATATGATGCTTCGTACGTTGTATTGGATCTCATTACATCCAGTTCACTGGAGTAGCTTGCTTTACCCCTGACTGGTTTCTAGCTGTGAGCAGGGGGCGCTTGACTGCCTTTTATTTATGCATTATTGTTGCAGCAGCTGGTTGGAGTACCCCCTGCGTCTTATCACTGTACGGAATATAATGTGTGCTCCCTAGCATCGATTCGCATGCACGCACAAACACGAAAGCATTATTGTTATTATTATATTACTTTGATCTCCAGCGTGATGGGGTACGATGTTGATTTGGCTTAATCGTGTGCCGTGAAACACCGTACAGCAATTACCCTTAGCACTATGATGGAGCATTACATAGCAGCGGGGAAGAGTGTTCGGCGGGATGCCATGTTGGCCGGGTCACTATTGTCACAGCGTTTGTCTTCTTTCTTTCCGAGGCCATGTGTTTTCTGTGGATCGCCCAAGCGTTGTTGAAATTGCTACTGGTGCATATGATCCTCGTAAGAAGTGCAACGGATATTCAGCACACTGCGCTTGCTTGCGTTTTTTCAGACTACCCATGGCCGTTAGTATATCGTACACATGTCGTTGGAAGCCTCTGCTATGCGACTCACGCGTGCTGTAATATCCAGGCGCTAATGCCTTCTGCACTCAATCAACGAGGGTAAAACCTGTGACACCCAGTAATTTGAACGGCTGCCATCACAACGACAAACCACTTGCCTCTGACTTCAGTCTGTGCATATGGAGCCACCGAATGTCTCATTACTTTCTTCTCATTTCAACTGCTTAGCCTTTATCTCCTATAAACGATACGTTGCATCGCGTCTTTGATGCTTCTGCCAGAAGAGATTGTTACTCCCACTGCTGGATGTTATTTCATGAGTAACCACCTTACGCTTTTAATTACTGGACTGTTTGGTCGTGCGAGCTCTGGCTGCTCTGCTTGGTGCATTGCTTATTTATTACAGGCACCGTTCTGATCCAGATGTGAGGTGTCAATGGAATGAGCAGGTTCCAGATGGAGCTTTGCGCGTGGCGAGGACCTTTTGTTGTGACTGTGAGTTTCAATACGTATGCGCACATGCTGCCCATTATGCGATGTCTTCTTTGTCAAAAATGGATCGCGGCGTTGACCGACGTGTGTCAGACTACTGTGATGTACAATTCCACTAACGGCGCCTGTGTGATTGTGTGAGTGACGTGGGGCAGCATCCCTGCTACTACTTGCTCAAATACTCTGCGTGAAAAACTCACGCTTCACTTCCCTTTCTTTATCCACTTGCGTCACCACTGCCGCACAAAAATGTCACCGCTGACTGTTTTGACTGCATGTTGGGTATCGCAGCACTTGTTTCTGAAGTGAGTGGTATCGCTGATATGCGTGTGACTAAATAATATTTTATCTCCTTTCCTTACAGACACATGTAGCTAAGCAAGTACTGCCCGAATTGTAGAGGTGATCATGACCGCGTACATGTTCAGCGCATCAAGAACATCATTCACAGGCAATAGTGTGAGGCGTTCTCTCTGTCGTCGCGCCGTTGAGCTGTTGGCGTCATCACTGTTATTATTTCTGTCAACGGGACGCGTAGATGCTATTACAACGGTGAGAGTTTACTCTCTGATGTACCACGAGAACGTACCAGACAATTTTGTTGAGGCAGTTAATGCTGGGTTCAACGCCTCACTGGCATCGCGCCAGTGGACCGTTGCTCATAACATGCGTGTGGAGGTCATCGCCCCTCCAACTTCTAGCACTCCACCAATTGTCGCTCTTGAAAATGCAATCAAGGAAAATGAAGGAAGCTTTTTCCTGTTACTGGGACCGATGGGTGACTTTACCACCAACCCGTCTTTCGTTCCCACGCTGAAAAGTCAAAACTTGGTTGCTTTCGCGCCCTTGACTGCGTCGACTGCCAGTCGCGGTTGGAATCCTAACCTTTACTTTCTGCGTGTCTCTGCCACTGCGGAGCTATTAGCCCTCATTCGCTACGCAATAGGCCAGCTTCGCACTCTTCGACTGGGCTTTATGTATTTGCAAGACGTTTCCTTCGGAGAAGAGGAATACTCCTTGGCTGTACGCATCATGTATCGTATGGGACATGAATTCTGCTGTGTGTTCACTGTGAAAAGCTCATTGACAGGGCAAAGTCTCGATGATGACTTCCGATCTGCGTGGATAGCGTTCACCAAGAGGAATCCGCAGGCAGTGATATTGTTTGCTCCTCCCTCAAAAGACACAGAGAAGTTCGTACGGATGGTGGTCTCCGATGCTCGCACCAACAAAGCTTTTCTTCTCGCACCCTCAATCCTTCAGCTTGTCATGGAAAGAATGTGGCGTGAGGCACTGAACGTTGTTAGTGCTCCTTTTGTGTCAGGGCAGGTGGTGCTGGCGGGAATCAATCCTCTTGCAACAGATACACAGTACCACGCAATCAAGCGGTTTCAAGGAAACGTGAGGTCATATCTGAAATCGCATCCGGGCGTCACGGTTTTCAACAGTTCTGACGACTTTGACCACGATGACATCGATGGACAGCTAATGGTTTATGGATGGCTAGTTGGCGAGGTTCTTTCACAGGCCCTGAGCGCACCTGAGTGGCTGTCAAGTAGAGAAGCGTTCATGGAATCACTGTACGATCAGCGCCGATATGTCGTTGATGACCTTGTCTTCGGTGATTATGGGAACGAGTGTGTTGGTTTAGCGGCCGCTCACGGTGCAATGTGTCGTTGCAATCAAGGAGGGAAAGTGGTGCACGTGCGGGTGCTGACCGATGGCTACCGGCTGCTGGATGCGGACAGTGGCATGATGATGTTTGATTCTTCCCAGTGTTACAGCAACAGGGTTGATGCTCGAGCGTCGTTCAGTGCTGTGCTTTTCAAGGTGACGGACGATCCTGTTGCGATGAATGCTGCTGAAGAAATGGATGGAGGATCCTCTCTCCTTGAAAACATTCGTGTCGGTGAGGAGGGTCGGTTATTTATCAATGCCATCGCTTTGCCTTCCAGTGGTATTGTCAGCGGGCTGAAATCTGAGCTGTCTAAGAGGATCACGGACGCTGTACTCGGCGTGGTGAGCGGCTCAGTATTGGATGTGCCCGGCGTTGCTTTCATCGACCCAGTGGTTCTCGAGCCCCGTCTGAACAAGTACAGGCGGCATGTTATTCATTTATCGCCCACATTAGAACAACAATTCTACGTAGTTGTGTCGTACCTTGCGGACAAAGTTCGTGAGGGCTTTCACGCAGTTATCCGCAGCAGCGAAGGGGATGATATTGGAGACTTGCTGAGTACCACACTGGTGACGTTTGGCATGGCGCTGCAGTCTACAACCATCATGAGCGGCAATACCTCAATGAGGGACCGTCTTCCAGATCGTGGAACTGTGTATGTCATGGGACTCAACACGGGTGATGCCGAGCTGATCGCAGATCATTTAGAAAGGCATGGCAGTCTGCTTGTTGTGGTTCCATTCTTCGACATGATCCTTCGCCACAAGGAGTTTGTCAGTGCTTTCGAGGGAAGAGCAAGTGCCGACCGGCTTTTATTTGCAACCAATTTGCCGCACTGGGCAGACCGTAACACGAGGTCAGAGTTTGTTCAGCAATTTCACAAGGCCGAAAAGAATTCGTCAAGGTGGACACCGCTTACCCTGCTCGGATATGCGGCTTCACGCTTCGCAAAGGCTGTCATATCCCCTATGAGAGTCGTAAATGCGGATGCCGTGGTCGAGGCCGTCTTCGCACAGTACATGGTTGGCATTGGCGATATGCGATATGGCCCATTTGACGACGACAATTGCTTTCTAAACGGTGCTTCAGATCAAAGGGCTGTGCTGCTAATTACGGAGCAACACAAATCTCCATTTGGTCGATGACTCGTGTGTTGAATGTCTCCGCCCCGCCGCTCACGTCGCCCGTGACGCCGTCAATTACATATTCGGTCCCGAACGCCTCGGGGCTCACACCCGCTCACCTGGCTAGGATCATCGTTGGTTCCATCGTCATGCTGCTCTTTTTCTCTATGGCAACCACGCTGCTTGTACGCTGTGAGGCTATGCGCCACACCCGTGACAATGAAAGCGCACCGAAGAAACCCACAGACCCCGTGACGCTAATTTTCACAGACATTGAAAGCAGCACGGCACTGTGGGCTGCGCATCCAAATTTAATGCCCGATGCTGTTGCGACACACCATCGGTTGATTCGCTCGACGATTGCGCGGCATGACGCCTACGAAGTGAAGACGGTTGGGGACTCGTTTATGATCGCGTGTCGAAGTGTAACTGCGGCTGTAGAGCTCGCGCGTGACCTGCAGCTGGCGCTTCTGCACCATGACTGGGGGACGACAGCGCTGGACGAGTCGTACCGCGGGCTGGAGGAGGAGTGCGCGCTCGAGATTTCCGAGTATGAGCCGCCTACTGCACGCCTGGATCCTGCTGTGTACGGCAAACTGTGGAACGGGTTGCGTGTGCGTGTTGGCATCCACACGGGGCTGTGCGATATTCGGCACGACGAGGTGACGAAGGGCTACGATTACCACGGGCAGACGACGAACATGGCTGCGCGCGCGGAGAGTGTGGCGAATGGCGGGCAGGTGCTGTTAACGGGCGCCACGTATTACTCGCTGAGCGCAGTGGAGCGTGCACAACTTGACCTAATGCCAATGGGGCCTGTGTTGCTGCGGGGCGCGCCTGATCCCTTGGAGATGTACCAACTGAATGCCGTGCCTGGCCGCATCTTCGCGGCTCTGCGGCTTGACAGGGAGGTGGACTTGATAAACGACGAAAGCGATGTAACGGGCAGCTCCCCGAGCGACTCGAGCTCCAGCACCGCCACACTGTGCGAAACCTCTCAAATGGTCGCCCGCTGTCTGGAATCTGTTCTTGGTACATTCGCCCCCGCCAGGCGCCGCAGCCTCCTGGTAGCCATTTGTGAGCGCTGGCGAGTGTCACTGCCGAGAAAGCCTGAAGCGGGGTGGGACGAGGACTATTGCCAAAACGTTATACGGCGCATTGGGTTGAGGGTTGGTCATGCCATGGATCTGTACGCTGCAGACCGTGACCACTCCACCGGCACGTCAAGCAGCGCATCAGTCATATTGATTCCCTGCCGCAGGGCTGACATCCCCGGGTATTGAGCCTCACGGGTTTCACGGCCGATTTATCACTGGCGCGATCCACACGGCCGCCTTGAACAGAATGGTATTTTTTTTTACCTTTTATCTTCATTTACCTCCACTCCGATAAGCATTTCCCACACGCACCTCTGTTTCATTTGTCATCCAAACAATGTTGATATCATCAATGCGACGGCTGCTCCCTCTTTCCCTCCCACCACCACACACCAACACACGCATAAATGCTTGTTTATATTCAGACCGAGGCCTTCCCTTTGGATGCGTAGATGCTTAACAGTGTGAGTAGACAACGTACCACGTTTTCAACTTTATTTTTTCGTCATTCATAGCCTCCTGTTAATGTGCGTAGGGCAAAACGTCTGCTGTGTTTATGCCGCTTGGTCGTGTGCCCACTCAATCGGCGAATGTAAATACGTGAAAGACATGTAAAAAGTCAAGAACGTTATCCAAAATGGTGAGTAGATTGTGTGAATAGTTTTGTGTTATCATTTGTTTTGCCCTTTGGTTTCTTACGTTTGGCATCCACCGCCACCTCCACCGCTCACACCGGTAGACGCAGTTAAAGTTTCTTTGCCAGGCCCCAGTGCAATATTTTCGCCACTTTGTTTCGTACATTTTCCTGTTTGCGACGGGTCTTCCCTTCGGTGGGTTACGCGGAAAGGTGGACAGCAACTTGTGCCATCCTTTTGAGCCGCTCCCTCCTGCCACTTTTATCACAGGCCCTGCCTTCCTGCCACGGCACGATGTAACTGTGTTCGCATGTGAGCCTCGCAGTTTCACAAAGGGCATATTCGTGCCGCTTTTAGGTTTCTTAGCTTTTCTTTTGGTTGTCCTTTTTGCTAATGTTATCATGTTATTTTGAAAGCCTGCTATATGAATGGGTTTGGACTTATCATCTCATGGCACATGTTCCTTACCCCTTACAGTATTCTGCAGGAGCGTGTGAGTTTCAGAAATGTAAGTTTTCGTTTCATCAGAGATGCTTACCTCCACACCTCCGTCCCTCTCTGAGGTGGAGCGGGTGACAGGTGTCAGGAGTTTTGTGAAGTTTGTTCGTTAAAAGCTACCAACCCCGTTTTCGTTTGACTTCCGTCCAGCGCAGAACCCGAGTCACATATAATGCGTGCGGGCTCTTTACGATTTAAGATGTAAACCTCGCAGTTAACCTCGACTGCGAGCATAAAATGGATTTTGTGTCATTAAGGCAATCGGTGACAGTTGTTATGGTGCATAAAAACTCAGATTTTCTCATGGCATTTGAAAAGGCGAGAGGAGCCCTCCGTGCGGAATGGATGGCTTTAGAGGCCACGGAATCAGCACTCCACAATCAGTTGAAGAGCGCTTGTGTGCAACTCATAGACGAGAGTTTCCAGGTGCAGCGAAATGCAAATGAGCTGTTGTGCGGAATGCAACAACGGCTCATGCATGTCCAAGAAGTAAATGCACAGGAGGTAGCACAACTGGAAGCACATGTCCAGACAATTGTTGCGTTACGGCAGCAATTGACTGGTCCAAGTACGGGTCCTAATACAGAGGAGTGTGAGAGGTACCATGGAAAGCAGGACACGGGGAAGGCCTAACGTATGGACGAATGTGCTTGGAAAGGCTCCCCACCGCAAGTGCCACGACCTTCATCAGGCGGTGTTGGCATTCACGGGATCGAGGAGTTGTAAGAGAACGTTTGGATGTCTGGAGTGAGGCGCGAAGATAAATATTCGTACATTAGAGTGTGTGATGGAATATCGTGGAGGCAGATCTCCTGGACAGTTGATCGCGGCATATTAACATGTGCTCCTCTCACCGACATCAGAGTGTCCGGCTTATACGGAGGTGTGGAAAACTTCGTCTCGTGGGCATGTTGGAGGAGCACCTCCAACTGGGAAGGCAATTATATAACCAACTGCGCATAATACAAACAGTCAAAGGCCACCATGGAGTGAGGGTTGGGGACATGAGGGAGGCAATCGAGTATCCACACAAAAAGGATGATGTGTTCATTCAGGCGGCTCTGAAGGCAAAAAGGCAACAAATTGATGTCCCTCTGAATCGGGCGCGGTGTTTCACTTGTGGCTGCGTGGGGCACTGCAGCACATCTCCTGTCGTGTATTCAATAAGAAACCAGACAGTCACCTAACAAACGGTTGCAGGCACCGGAAAGAATGACTTCGGGGCCTTTAATATCTTTTCCCATACTCCACGGTGGAAACAAAAAGGAGGAAGCCATATGGTGGAACATTCCTGGCGTCCGAGCGAATTATCCGGCACAGAGTGGAAGAGCATGGCCCTCACGGATAGCAAAGCCAGCAGCTCGTCAACGGCTTGGGGTCTTTCACGGGAGCTTGGAGAGATCAAGCGGATTTGAACACTCCGCTAAGGCACTGGGCGGTGATGTTACTGTCACTCAAGCTCCCACACGATCCGTACATCGCAGCATTGGCTTCAGAGGCCAGCAAAGTAGTGAGGAATATGTGGGCTTGTACAGCATGGGAACAGAAAGGGCCCATCATCCGAAGGTTTTATGCATTCGCCGGCAGGCACTGGCTGCCGGCGGTGGAAGCTACAGCCACCATTTTTATCGTAAGTTTGCAGATTGCGAAGGGCTGTGCAATTCAGTACATGAGGATGCTGCCTTCCATATTGGCTGCAGAGCACTCACCAGCGCGGATGTCATTATCCGGGACTGTGCGGAATGGTGGGCGGAGGTCCCATAAGGCAGGTTGGTCCCATGCTGCATTGGGAGCTCGATCTCGTCTGCGACACGTTCCCACTGGAGCGGTATGGAGTGGCATTATGGCTAGCATGGATCACAGCCAGTAAGCGTGGGGAGAGATGGCACAGCCACAAAACAGGAATCTCGTGCCTCACCCGCATGGCAAAGACGCCACTGTGGTGGGCTGTGGGGACACTCCCAAAGATGCTCAAAAGCGACCCACACAGGGCTGCGAGGTACGTTGTAATATTGGGGGAAGACGCCAGAAGGACCTGCGAGATAATCAGAGACATGGGGAGTAATATTACGCCTTTACGGCATGACTGCGCATCCAATGAAGGGAGCAGCGTTAGAACACGCAGCGGAGGTGGCAGTGGTGTTGGAGCACGGCCTCAATTTCAGATTATTAACGCAATTGGGGAGGAGCACTGACACTCTACAGCTTCCACGGAGCACGGTACGCTACCTCGGTTGGTGGAGTGCCGCCACGATCAACAAGTGAGAGCTGTTGACTACGTTGATGTAAGGCACCTGATGGGGCAATCGGATCCACCATGGGCGGTGCCGGAACCCCGAGCAGGGCTGACATGGACGGGTTACCGAGGACACGGCACCCTTCGGCTGTCGCAAGGAAGGCGGGTAGCGTCACGGGAGGAGGAGACGGCATTACCTCCTCAGGAAGTAAATGTGAGAGCTCTCTCACTGGAATGGGTATGGCGACGAATGGAGGATGAGGCACTGCACCTGTTTGATGAGGTGTGGAACCTAGTGATTGCCACTGGAGGAATGTGAAGGAGTGACAGGAAGTCTCATTTGCATACTGAGGAAAGAGAAGTCCACATTATGAAACAAGCGGGTGTCATTGGTCATGCCTCTGATCTACCAACAAAGGGATGGGTAATACCTTTTTCTGTGGTGGAAGAAAAGACGTCGGTTCATTGCTTGGCCCGAGGTAGGAAATGCTCAAAGCAATTACGAGGCCGAAGTCCCGCTGGGCCGTATATCACAGAACTTAAGTGCAGCTTGTAACGAAGCGGCAGCACTGTTCGACCTAATGGCCTCTTCCTTCCAGGTGGACCTGCCACGGGACATTGGAGCGGGTTTCCGCTGTCATGCTAAAAGTGGGGAGCTTGTGGAGTTGGATTGACTCCCAATGGGCTGTGAATGTGGGCCGGAAATTGCGCACACAATCACGAGAGCCTTGGCAGGGGGATGTGGCGGTATTCAGAACGGAGCATGCTGCCCCAAACCGCTTGAGGTTCCACACATGAACTGACAGCACTCGCATCAGTGAGCCACGGGAAACAGTCAAGGAATGGGGGGATCGCATTGCCAGAAACATGGAGGAGTGCGGTGCAACGGTTGGGGAGCAGCAATAAGTGGTCAGACGGTACGAGTTCATTGGGGTAATATTTGGTCATGATACGCAGGCAGGTTTGCCAAGCGAGATGGCACAACAGCTTCAAGATTCGCCTCCACTCGAAGGTGCGACGATTGAGCAAATGGAGTGTGTTGTATCTCGCATTATACACGCGGCCGGGGTTTGTGTGGGAACGGTTGCTACTCTCGTGCTATTTTCCCTTGAAAGTGGCGCGATGGCGCTTATCTCGTCTAAGCAGGGGATTGGCGTGTCCTTCCGATCCGGCCTCACCACTGGGAAATGCGTTGATATTGGCGAAGATGTGTGCGAGCACGTTATTACAAAACACACCAGTGGCCCCACCACAAATCCTGCTGGCAGCAGCCACGTTGGCCACGGATGCTTCCATGCAAGTGCGGGGAGCGATGTTATTTTGAGATTTGGGAGAAATTCTAATAGCGGGAGGTGCCTTTGATACAGCGCCTCGTATGACATCTCATGGGGACGCTCGGGCAGTTCACCTCTCGCCCTGCTGGCTTTCCACGGCCGCTTTAAGGGAAACCTGCACTTATGTGTGGATAACACCGCTGTGATGCACATAATGAAGAAGGGAAACACGCACCCAAGCGCCCTCGTGCACGGGGCATGGGCAATTGACAGGGCGTTGCGAGCAGCGCGGGTAAATGCCACGCGGAGCTACGTACCTTCGACAGCAAATCCCGCAGATGGCGTGTCTCGTGGACTTCGCGTCAGGCGGCAGCACTTGGCGAAGGGGAGTGCAGGAGGCGGGTTGGAGACGCTTTCAGCCCATCCGTTCCGTAGGCATATTTGAGAAAACTTATTGATATAAAGCCAAGGTGTGGGTAAAACGCATTTGAAGTAACACGACTTTGTTCCACTAATATAAGCAGTTAATTTCTTGTATTATCTATTCCGGGGTGAAGGAGGATGCGGCCTAAATTATTCCAAGAGTAGTTGATAGATATGAGTATATGCGTGGGGGAGAGGCTCTCATGATCACTGATTTTCTTTGGTGGTTCACTGTTCCTCACCATCCCACACCCTCTCTTCATTCGGTTTGGTTACTCCCGTAACGAAAAGCTGTTGGGAGTGTATGCCTGACAATATTCACACTTTCCACCCTCCTTCCATGCAGGTCACGGAGAAGTTTACATACCCCAATGCAATATTGATCACAAAGCACTGAGCAGTGATTATAAAGTAGTGATGGGGATAGGGTGAAGTAGCAGCTTATGCTGGAGTGATTTTTTTACGCTTTTCTCACTTTGAACGGGGAATTGTGATTTTGGGTTATGCGAAGCAGGTGTGAGTATGTGCGGTGAGAAAAGAAATTCAAAGCTTGTGTTCCCCTCGTTTATTTCCCATCTCATTTCTTTCCATAACATCCTACTCGATCCATATTGAAATAATAATGAAAGATAACAAAGTACATGGTTTATGGATACTTCCCACATCCATTTCTTCCCACCACATTACTGGATTTTTCACGGGCCCTGCTGTCACGAGGTCGCTCCACACAGTCACTTTCTATTTTAAAAACATGTTTACATTTGGGAAGAGTAGTTACTGTTTTTCCGTACTTCAGTTATTTGCCTATGGATTTTTACCTTCTTGGCGGGTGCGGTGGTGACAGTCGATTTTTTTTGCTGATTTGCTCCATGTTCACCTGTGCAGGTTTTTGTTATGATCTTTTCTCTCCTCTTTCGACTAACGGATACACTTTATCACGCTCCAGCCCCAACTGTAGCGGCGGTGCTGGCGTTTCTTTTGTCAGCGTTCGGGTCAACGCCTTCTTCGGTTCTTTTTGACCGTGTAGGTCCTCCGTGAGAAGGCCCACTTTGAGCGGTGAGTTGTGTTTGTTACTGTCACGATTAGTGATGCAGTGGCTTTTCAACCTGACAGTTTCCGCAGCGACATTGGGTGGGAGTGGGACCCACCACCCCTACTCATGGTGAGTCGTGCTGGCTGAGACCGCCGCCCCACTGGGGCCCTTTAACGCTGACCCTATGAGCCTAGCCTTAGGCCTAAAAATTAATTGGAGCAATAAGAATGTTTTCGAAACTCATGTTTGTTCTCATTTCCATTTTTTATTTATTTGTGGTATTATTATATTAGATGAGCAATGCCCATGGCAAGATGTAGCCGTTGTGATAACTGCGGCTTCGGGTGGCACTGTGGGCGCGATTTTCGATCTCTAAAGTATCTTTAGCGGTTTCGTAAATTTCTTCGGCTCTGTGTTGGAGCATTTTGAGGTTTTCAACGGCGGATTGTATGGAGGCTATTTGTTTGTTCAGGATGTCGACGGTATCGAGAGCTCTTTTGAATTTCTTCAACCAGTCAATATTTTCCCATTCGCCTCTTTTTTCCCCGTAGTAAACGCAGACGCCTTCTTCTTTTTTCCCGGTGCAACCTGCACTCCCGTTATCTGCTGAGGTTCCCAGCATCCCGGGTTTTCGACCGTTTCCTTTGTGATCACCCCAGCGGTACACTCCGCCCTTTTCAAGGTGATCTAAAAATTTAACGACTGTGGCTCGCGCCTCACCGGTCGAGATTGTAGTTTGGGGCGCGATTTTCACACACCCAGACTTTATTTCTGCCCACATCGTCGACGATCCCCAGGGGCCGGTACTGGAGGCCCAACCGTAGAACTGTTTAATACCCCCGACACTAACTCCGCAGACCTTGTCTGTTCCCTCTTCGTTCGATGTCCTTTGTGCACACAGGCAGAAAAAATCAACGACCAGGTTTTTACCGGCGCTTTCGCCCTTACTGGACAGTCCGGTTCTCCCACACGCCGCCGCTCGTTCGTTGACTCCGCTTAGCGCGCTGTTGCAGAAATCGGTTTCATTGCCTTCTCTACCCCCGAAGATGACTTTGTTGAACTCGTCCTTCATCTCTCCGACTTCTTTTGTGACGTTTACTTTTCTGATTTCCTCGATAATCTTGTGGGCTTTGTGGGTGATTTTCTGGATGCGCAATTGAACGAGTTTTGCTTCTCTCGTTGTTGAATTGACTCTGCTGTATTCGTTTCCAGAAGAAACTTTTGTCACTGCTGTTTTCCAAGCATCCCATTGCTTTTCGTAGTCGGGGTGCGCTTTCTTGAAATCTTCGGAGATATTTTCATGGCCTGTCGCCTTCTCGATCTCGTTGAACCATTCTTCGGCGGCGAGGGATGCATTGATGGCGTTGATGACTTCGAAGGCCTTCATGAAATCCTGCGTGTCTGCGTGATTGATGGGAGGGTTTTCTGCCACGTTGTAAATTCGGCAGAGGAGGGAAAATTGCTCGATGTTTTCGCCTTCGTTAACGGTCACCCGTGCCTGTGCCTGAGCCCTAAGTCCTTTGAACAAGGTGCTGATGGCCACAACTGATGCTAATGCTTTCAGGAAATTCGCCATTTTATCCCCTCTTCCACGCTGAAATTATCTATGTTGCCTTGCTGCTTCTGCTTCGATAAAAATGTTGTTTTGAAGAGTGGTTGATGGAAATGTTTGAGGCATTCAGGGTGCGTACTGGATTTTTCTGCTTGAAGCAGTTCGCCTTTCGACAATTTTTAAAGCTCTGTTGGGATTTTTAAATATTAAAAACATTCACCACACAATATCGCTTTAGCATTTACCCTACAATGACCCTTCGCTTTTTCTTGAACATAAGAGCCCCTCTAGGAAGTACAATTGCTCATAATTAATATGTCGCTGAGCTGTTTTTTTTTAATTATGACAAGTAGTGTCGATATAACTCACAACTATTATTCTCTTTCACTGTTATGATAATTTTTAGAATATGGCACACTCTTCTCCACCCACACTCAGAATGCAATTTTGAAATGCACAACAAAAACAACATTGCAGCGGCGTGTAGCTTATTAGCACCTAATATGAAATGATGGAGATTCAAGGGAAGAATAAAAGCATGTTTCTTGAGTGGATTTGATTTTACTTCTGCTTCATTGTAGTTTCTGAAATTGACGTGCTAGTGGGTGTCTTACTTATCTCCTTTGGAATTGTTCTTGTATCCGACGCATATCTCATTTCTCCCAGCTGTTTCCCTCCAGTGCACTCAGAGACATTGTTTTCTTTCTTTCGCCGCTAAAATACTCTGAATGCCTTAGCTCCCTAGCCCGCTAATGCTCCTGCCGATGTCATCCTTGACAGTGCCTACGGCGTTAGAAACAACTTACAACGTGTCCTTTGTGCCGCATAGTATTTCGTATCATTCTAAAGTGTGCTCTAACACTTTTCACCCGTTTTATTACCCTTAAACGTAACCCTAACAAGTAGTTCGGAAGCAAAGAAGTTTTTATGTCCGTCTTCTGTTGTGTTGCTGTTTTACTTTTCATTTTTACTTTGATTTTTTTTTTTAGATGAGCAATGCCCATGGCAAGATGTAGCCGTTGTGATAACTGCGGCTTCGGGTGGCACTGTGGGCGCGATTTTCGATCTCTAAAGTATCTTTAGCGGTTTCGTAAATTTCTTCGGCTCTGTGTTGGAGCATTTTGAGGTTTTCAACGGCGGATTGTATGGAGGCTATTTGTTTGTTCAGGATGTCGACGGTATCGAGAGCTCTTTTGAATTTCTTCAACCAGTCAATATTTTCCCATTCGCCTCTTTTTTCCCCGTAGTAAACGCAGATGCCGCCGACAGGGTTTTCATTATTTCTCCCCCATTTTCCATCGCAAAGAAGATCGCTGACTTTTCCGTTAGTTGACCCCATGGAGGTCCCCAGCATCCCGGGTTTTCGACCGTTTCCTTTGTGATCACCCCAGCGGTACACTCCGCCCTTTTCAAGGTGGTTCAAAAATTTATCGATGAGGGCACGTGCCGCATCCGTTGTCCGTGCCTTTTGTGGTGCGATTTTCACACATCCGGCTTTAACCTCTGCCCACATCGTCGACGATCCCCAGGGGCCTGCCTCGCTCCAACCGTAGTGTATTTTGTTCCCACCAACTCTGGTACCACATGCATCGGTTCGACCAACCTCATCGGCTGAAGTACCGCTTCCGCTCCTCCCAGCGCACAGGCAGAAAAAATCAACGACCAGGTTTTTACCGGCGCTTTCGCCCTTACTGGACAGTCCGGTTCTCCCACACGCCGCCGCTCGTTCGTTGACTCCGCTTAGCGCGCTGTTGCAGAAATCGGTTTCATTGCCTTCTCTACCCCCGAAGATGACTTTGTTGAACTCGTCCTTCATCTCTCCGACTTCTTTTGTGACGTTTACTTTTCTGATTTCCTCGATAATCTTGTGGGCTTTGTGGGTGATTTTCTGGATGCGCAATTGAACGAGTTTTGCTTCTCTCGTTGTTGAATTGACTCTGCTGTATTCGTTTCCAGAAGAAACTTTTGTCACTGCTGTTTTCCAAGCATCCCATTGCTTTTCGTAGTCGGGGTGCGCTTTCTTGAAATCTTCGGAGATATTTTCATGGCCTGTCGCCTTCTCGATCTCGTTGAACCATTCTTCGGCGGCGAGGGATGCATTGATGGCGTTGATGACTTCGAAGGCCTTCATGAAATCCTGCGTGTCTGCGTGATTGATGGGAGGGTCTTCTGCCACGTTGTAAATTCGGCAGAGGAGGGAAAACTGTTCGATGTTTTCGCCTGCCGCGACACCTACTTCTGAAAATATCCCACTTGCATCTTTTACCAAGCTGCTTATGACTGCAGCCACAGCCAAAAGTTTCATGAAACTCACCATTTTATCCCTTCTTCCACGCTTAATTTCACCAACTTGTTCCTCCGTTTTATTCCGATAAAAAGGTTGTTTTGAAGAGTGGTTAATGGAAAAGTTCGAGGCATTCAGGGTAAATACAAAGATTTTCGTTCTTATAATAGAGCAGTTTGCAAAGGGTTATAAAACCCTTTGGTGATTCTTTACATCATAAACACTTTCAGTCCACAATATCTCTTCGTTTAGCGCATGATGGTACTTCTCTCCTTATTAAAAGGAGGAGTGTGTTCACTCTGCATAATTATTTATTAGAGGTCACTTTTGTGGATATAATATGTGAAAATGACAAGCATTTCAGAAAGACATAACGGAACGCACTGATCTACTTCAGCTTTATCGTCCACGCAGCGATATATATATATATATATATATTATCCATTTAAGGGGGAATCCATATTGTGTGGATACTACTAATTGTAGTTTATATAAAAGCGTTATAAATGGTACTCTAGCACAGCACAAGAGTTTTCCCTATTAGTAAATCCGACGAAAAACACGTTCCAACTCTCAACGACGCCTGACATCGAAAAATGGAATACTTGTTCAACGCAACAAGTAATGAGTATAAAATTATTGTTGTTTTGAAAAAAGTTCTATAGAAAAGCACTACACTAGTTGCTCCGCCTCCTTTTGTCACCGAACATCGTAAAAAGTAATTTACTGTTATTGAAGGGGAAAGTATTTTGGCCTGAGAATAGTAAACAATAACAAAAAACACTAATAACCTTAAGTTATAGGATGGAAGATGTCCACAAAAATAACAATAAGGTGAAAGAGGTAATAACCCAAAAATCAGCCTGCTTCCTTCGGTCACCGCATCTCGTCACTAAAAATTTACCTTTTTATATATTGATATTGGATTGAAACGTGCATATGTTTATGGGGAGCATGATGAAAGGCAGTGATCATTAACTATTACTTGAAAAATACACACCACTGCGATACTCACAAATTCACAAGATGCTCCATGAAGTTTTCCATTGTTCTTTCTACCCGAAACACCCAAAACAGGACAATTTCCACACTTTATATTTTCGTGGCATTTTCCATTTGTTATCCGAGTGCTACAGGTATTTGGAACATTGTTTCACCACATGATGAGTGAAAGTGATTATGGCGTGTTTTGAGTGACAGCTTCCTTTTGGGAGGGAAACAATCCTAAACCCATGGAATTTCTGAAACAGTTATTTTCGTGGGGGACTTATCCCCCACGATGACCAGTGACACCTCACTCATTTTGTATCTATTTTCCATGACATCCGACAGTTAATTGGCAGGAAATAGTAAATAGAAGATAGTGATTATTGTTATTGAAAATGTGCTTGCCTCCTTATGCCATTTAGTTACGGGGAATAATAGTTGTTGCTGTTAATTCACGGAACCAAAAATGATTGGGGAATGAGGGAGTTAGTTTGTCTCCATCGAAAATATTTGAAACACTCACATCATCGAGATTGACCGTTTCATCTTCCTTACGGATGTGCACTGACCTCGACTTTGCCTTTGAGGAGTAGGATTTACGCTCTATTCCGTAGTGCCTTGTCCTTAATTTTATTTTCCTCCTGTATTTTGTGAAGCCGGTTTTGAATTTATTTGCTTTATCACAGTATATCTCGCTGGAAGACCACCTTGAACGAGGATAACCTTAATTTCTTGTCCTCATTTTGATCGTTGTCTTCAGCCATTGTGTGACTCCATTTTTTCCTATATTTCCTTTTTCCATCTTCTTGTTTTGAAGTTGTCTTTTCGCCTTTCCCTGTTCATCCCGTTGTTCGCTCATTTCCGTATCCTCGTTGTGGTTTCGCATATTCCTTAAAACTTACCACTTTCCTGCTGCTTAATGTTGTGAAACAAAACAAAATGGCACATTTTTGTATTATTTTTCATTTTTGTTCAGCCTCTCGGCTTCGTTGCTTCCGAGCTTCAATGGTGTCTTAGTGGTTAAGCGGTCTTGGTGAAGGTCTGATGGTTTCTCCTGGCTCATAATGATGCACCGTGGCGTGGCGATTGCCTTTAACCCTGAGAAGAAATTCCCACAAAATCGTGGCCCCCCTCCAAAGTGACAGATTGAGGAGCGGAACATGAAAGGGGATGTGGTTCTCTGAAGGATGAGGTCCCACTGTTCAAATACGACCTTCAAACGTGCGTGATTGGGGCGTAGTGACTCGTATTACTATTCATAAACCTTCTTAATGCTGGGAAAAACATTTGGAAGTTGAAACTTTTTATTGATGAGAAAAAAATGCTTAGTAACCCTATGTGTCAGAAATGAAGGGAGCACGCTATCTGCAGATTGCAGTTTGGAAAAAGTTGTAATTTTAGATTAGAAGCATGACCCAGAGGGGCCATTTTGGGCTGGCTAGATAAGAGCCGTTTGTTTCGTTTTCTGGAACTGTAAGTGGTTCTTCTGCTTTCTCTTTCTTTTGGGGTATTTCAGCGGGTTTGTTTTCCGGTGCAGGTTCCGGTTCCGTGACTGGCTCCTCTTTTGGTTTCTCCGTAGGAGCTTTTCGTGGCTCTTGCTTGGGTACCTTCTCGTTGGATGGGGGTGTCGCGGGTGCGACTGCTGGTGATGGTGTGAGTGCGGATGTTGGGGTGTCTACCACAACGGTTGAGGATATTTCTGATGGGACTTTTGGGTGACTCTTAGGAGGAGTGGGACTTTTTTCTATTTTTTCAATGCTTTCTAAAATTTTTAACCATTCTGGTTCTTGTGTCACATTTGCGGTAGGGTTTTTTTTCCTGGCATTTGTTGTTCTTTGGGCACAATATACCGTCCTTTTTCCTCTCTAGTGCGCTTTTAAATTCTTTTAGGGTTGTGTTAAAATTTTGTTTAGCCTCTTCGAACACATCGCTATGACCGGAGCCACCACACTTTTTCACAATCTTGTCATCATGCCCATTTCCCCACACTTCCAAGAAAGCTTTATCTACACTTTTGCTAGGATTCCCATTGATTGGCCAATTTTCGCTGGTCTTAGCCTCCAAGCCGCAGAAATCTTCACCGCCAACAAGGGGTGTGCACAAACAAAGTATCGCCGTAGCCACGCTTTTTGATGGTGGTGGAATTCCGTTAGATCCGTCATTGATATTGCAAATTTCATTTCTTTTCGGCTGGGTGTTTTTGAATGTATCTGGCAAGATCCAATTGCCCATGTAAGTTTCACTGCGTTTTTCACCAAAAAATACTTCTTTAATTGTTTGGTCTAACTTCGTTTCTTCATCTTCCTTGAAGTCCATATGGTTAGCACCAACAGCATTCCACAGATCCAATGTCGCCCTTGTAACATTACAAAGCAGCTCAAAACCACTAGTATGTGCTTCCTCTTGTACTTGTGCGTGAATACCAATCATGAGCACTCCAATCATCAACACCTTTATAGTTTTTATCATCATCGGTCCTTCCATGATAAAAACTGAAAATAAAGAAACTCACAAGAGGCTCATGGAATGCGTCTAATATTATTATTTTCTATGAAACATTTTTTGTTATTTTCCTTGGATAAGCAATACGGCCAGGAGGAGCCACCTGGGGCATGTTAGAAAAATACCGTCTTCGTTGGGATTGGAGGTGAGATGCGGGATTTCGCTTGTAGAGAGGGAGTTTGAAGTGCTCCTTTTTTTCTCCTGTGCTGCTCGGTGGTGCTGATTGTACTTCATGTGGTTCCACTTTCTGATTCCTTATCACTGGTTTGTAAATCGGTTTCTTCTAAAGCGTGTTCGCTTTGTACTTGTTTTTCTGAAACTCTCTCATTTACTCGCGCTGGTTTGGCCAGGCTGAAGTCTCCACGAGTAGAATGTGCTTTATCTAATTTATGCACTGAGATTGCACTTGCTCTTTTCAGTATTTCAAGCTCGCTAATCGCACTTTCGATTTTTTTTCACCCAGGGAATTTCTGCCCTACCACCTCTCCTTTCGCATTTCGCGCATGTGTCGTCTACGGCTTCGGCACCGCAGACATTTTTTAAATTTTCCCCTCCTAAATAGAAATAACTTCCACTATTTTTATTTTTATTTGTAATATCTTTAACGGATTTTTTAGAGTTTCTGGTTGGCCTTTACTGTCCCAATTATGTTGAACACCAATTGTGCATATCTTTATGAAGGCCTGCCAGAATTTTCTGAACAAATCTTTTTTTTCACCCAAATGTCGTCCTGAAGAACCGAAGTGCCCATGCCACGTTTTATCTCCCAACTCGCTCGCTCCACAGTTTTCGTTTGTTCCAGTTTTCCTCGGTGTGCAAACGCATAGAATTGTACCGAAAAGGCTTCCGGAGAAACACCCGTCCCCTCCACCACCACCGCTTATGGAGGTGCAAACCACAGCCCGACTACTAAGCTGACTTCCACATCTAAAAACAAGATGTTTGATGGTCCCTTCTTCTTCAAACTGAACCATTCCATCTTCCCCATAAACCGCTTGTTTGAGCTGCTCGTTTTTAATAGAATTGTTCAAAACCCATTCAGCGGACTTAAAGACATCGCAAAGCAGACTGTATTCAGCATCACCGTGGCATAAGGAAAACTCTACCATCAGAGGCATAAAAGACAACAATAAAATATTCCCGCATCCCCAAGTAGACAAACAAATAATTAGGCTTTACTCCTATTCTTATTTTTAAAAGTTGTCATTCACAACTAATATTAACACGATAATTAAATAATCAATGGAAAAATGGAAAGAGTGCTGAACAACAGTAAAAGTTCGTGGAAGCTAATGGTAAGCTTTGACACTTTGCTCAACATAGAAAATATTTTATCTTTAAAAAAATAACGGAAAAGAAAGCTATGAAGCACAATATCAAATACCGTCACACTTTTTAATCAGTCTTTCTTTTTTCCTCGCTAAACCTCCTTACTGGAAATTTACTGCTTTATAATAATTATAGTATGGGACGTGAAGCGTAGAGAGCGTTATGAGGAATAAGATAGAATGTAAAATTAATAACCATTGTCCATCACTTGACAAACTCACACCACTGAATTACTCAAAAATTCACTAAGCGCTCCATGACATTTTCCACCATTGTTATTATTATTATTATTATTATTTCTTGTGCGGATTATCAACCGAAGTAGTCACCAAACACTGGCGAAGAGAAAATAGCGCATTTACACATACACCATAACGTAATAATGTAGGACTCAGCCTCAGAGAATAAGGCCACTATCCAATAAACCCCTTGGGTTGATATTATTTCCAGCCTGCTTCGCCAGTGGGTTGTGACCATGACTTGCACATTGCTCTGGGAGGGTTGTTTCCATTGCAACCCGCTACCCCCTCATAGTCGCTGTGGCATTTCACCCTTTGAAGTCACCACTTACCTTATTGCCAGCGGCATGTATGCAACTTCGGTGGGTTCCCCTTAGACAGAGTCCTCAACCGCGCAACACATAGTAGCCACATCTCCGCGGATCGATTCGCGTTGTAGCATTTTTCTCCATAAAAGGTATGAAATACATGCGCCATGGCTCCATAGAAGTGGCTCCCATTGTTGATAGGTCAGTGTTTTTGCGTGGTAAATATTGGCTTCCCTGTGAAATAACCATTTCTGGGTACTAAACCCTAACGCCACGATGAGTCGCTTACCACTAATATCAGGGTATCACATTTTAAAATAAAACGACAATAAATTTAAATAAAATTCAAAACAATTATTCGCACAGCAATATGTGCACTATTCATTGATAAAGGTATATATGTTTTTTAGGGGTTGCTAAGAAAGGAATACGCTATAACAACATAAGAAACACACTGAATGCCGCACGGCAATATATTATGGCATAACCTTTCATACATTATTTTTTCCACCTCAATCAATCGCCTGAACTAGTCGCTGAAAAGCTGTTATTTTGTGGAGGGGAGAGTAAGGGATCGAGCGTGGGGTTAGGTTCCTATTACCAAAATCACGTGAGGTCCTCGGTGATTACTTTACACTGCATATAAATGGAATACAGAACCAGGGAAAGACACGGGATGCAATACAAGTTTCTCCCTTAAAGACAACTTTGGAAGAACAAAACTACAATTACTTGGCCCTACTCTTGATGCACTTTTTGGTATAGTAGTGGAATTTTCGTTTCTTGCTACACTTCACTTTTTCAATTTTTGTTTTGGGGATTTTTTCTCTCTCTCCTGTTCAGGACCCTGTTCTCCTATTCCTTTGTCCAGATGACCTCTTGGTACGTTCCACAAAACTTCCTATGCTCATGCTGGGTTATGGTTGGAAAAGAAAACAAAATAGCACATTTATGAACTTCTGTCCATTATCGCTCAGTAACCAGTGGTTCTGTCACCTAGATGCCATTCTCTTAGTTGTCAAGCGTTCTCAGCGGAAGCCTTGGAGTTCAGAGGTGGTGCAGTTTTCCATGGCCATAGTAGACATGGTGATTGCCTCTAACTCTGTGAAAAAATTACACTAATACGAGTTATAGAAGAGAGAAATATAGAAGTATGAGAGGTTCTCTGAAGAAAGGGGTCCAACAATCCAAAGGCAATACTTCAAAGAACGCTATCGAGGAGCGTTTGTGTGGCCTCATCCTTTATTTCTCGTAGCACTAAAGAGAAAATTGGAGGAAAATGTTCAAGAGACTTTTGCTTTGCCGTTGGAGGACTACAAACACATGTTGTTAAGTCTGAAAAAAAGTTGTAATTTTAGATTAGCAACGCGGCCAAGAGAGGCCATTTTGGGCTATTTATGAGAGTGCTGCTTGTTTCGTTTTCTGGAACTGGAACATGGTCCTCTTTTTTCTCTTCTTTGTCTTCGAGAACTTCCGCGGGCGTCTTCTCCGGTCCCGGTTGGGTTATAGGCACTGTTTTCCGTTCTTCTTCTGGAGATCTAAGTCTTAAGGGTTGCGAGGTTTCCTCGGGAACCCGGGAGGTTAAGGGTTCGGGTGTGGTTGTCGCTGGGGCTGAGGGTGTAGCGGTGGCTGCTGGTCCGGTTACGGGCACTGTTGTGGATGAAGACGGTGGTTCATGTTTTTCTTTTATCGCGAGTTGAGGTGGAGGTGGAACAGGAATTAGGGTTAGGTCTACGATATCTTTCAATTTTAGTAACCAAGTTGAATCCTTTGTGACAGTGATGCACGGAGTGTTACCATCACATTTGGTGGTCGTTGGGTGCAATATACCACTTTTATTTGTTAATATGCTTTTGAGTTTTTCAATTTTTTCACTAAGATTTTTCTTTGCTGCTTCGAAGCTGACGTCCATACTGTAGCTACCTCACTTTTTCAGGACCCATCTTGTGACCACTGATCCCAAATATGTTCAAAAACTTCTTTGACTTCTTGTTTCCCACCTAATTGCCATTTTCCCTTGCCGTCAACGTGAATCCCGCACAACTGTTTCTCTGTATTTGTTGGAGTACACAAACAGAGAATTGCTGATGCTATGCTTTCTGATGCTGTCGGTATGTCTGTATTTTTTTCTATGACCCACAGACATCCTTTCTATTTGGATTAAGTCCTGAAAACATTTCCGGAAGGTGCCAATCGCCTGTACGGCCTTCACTCCATTTTGAACCAAAAAGGCTTCCGCCGACCGTTTCGTCCAACTTCTTTATATCTTCACTACTGTGCTCCTCAGGGTCAGTAACGCTCTGCCATACTCCCGACATGGCCCTCATAACATCACACAGCGGCTCAAAATAATCTTGGTTATGTTCCTTCACTGACCCGATATTTTCAGGGACCCCATAACCACAACTCTCAGCATCAAAATTACTTCCGAACTTTTCAAAATTATCATGCTCGACATCTCAACGCAAAAAAATATGGAACATAATAGAATAAAATCAATAATTGGTTAAATATTCGTTTCATGAGAATACACTAGAATATGAAGTGATAAAGTTGACGATTGTATCACAAGGTATACCTATCAGTGTCGTTCCATACCTAACCCAATACATAACTCGGACAAACTTCTATCATTTCCAGAGCTCTTCACTGTGAAGTTACTTTTTTTTCGAAGAATGGAATATGATTTGAAACATTTTCGAATGTTATAACGAATATGATAAGATATATAATAACCTACCTGAGGCAAGTAGTGAAAAATACAAACCGCCGCATTACTCACAAATTCACCAGGTGCTCCATGGCGTTTTCTTTTATCATCATTTCTATTTAAAAATTCACAAGGTAGTTCCAGCACTATAATTTTTGTAGAGGAAAATGTTCTATTGTATATTATGAGCGACCGATGTGATTCCGAATGTACTTCTCCATGGTGATGATATTGCGGTTTTCCTGATGGGTTGTGATTTACTGTTTTTCATCGAGGTTCACCTCCTTAACCCACACGAATTTCTATAACTTTATGGCGGTATCCCTCCCCATGATAACAAGTGACCCCACTCACTCTTTTTGCCGTGAGTGATGGTACGCTGTATCATCAGTGATACATATAATTTTGCAAAAATGTTACATAACACTTACCAACTGAACACTAGCATGTATGTGTATGGATGAAGATGGATCATGGTTTTAGGGATCGTTATTTTTATTGTGTGGCATCAATGTTGACAACGCGGGTAGCGGTGATTCATATCCCCTCCCCCATCCCTCGACAGTTTTCATATGATCCAATATGACCCATAGCCCCGTTTTTACTTTCATCCCCCACATATAATCCGTAACATCAGCACTTTTCCCAATCGCTCACTTGTATTCTTGGCGATTATTGCCGGCTGAAGACGATACGAGACAGGAACATGTAACACTAGCTTTAATAGTAAAGTCCAATAACAGTGGGAAAAAATATCATTAGGTTGAGATTTTGTGGTGCCTGTATGTTATTTTATGTTTTTTGAAACTTTAGTTTTTATAGTACTGTTACGAGGAAATACGCAAGGTTGATAGTATTGTTTCGGTTGGAGGTACCTCGAATGCGACTGGCAGTCTTCAGTGCCTCGGTTGCTGAATTTGTTTCGTTTTCTTGCGGAATCAGATTAGGTATGCCGCTTTTTTTCTGGTGGCGTGTAAGTTCTCAATTTACAGCTTGCGGCTAAGAAGCGAGTTTGGCAGTTCTGTCTAGGCAAGTTTGGGCGGAGGTTGTGGTTTTTTCGTTATTTTCCTGGCTTCCGAGACACTTTTCAAATTTCTCTGTGAGCTCTTCAAATTTTGTTGTGATTTGTTTCTTGGTTTCGATTAAATTGTCGAATGCCACTCGAGCATTGTTGAGATGCACGATTTTTTCGCCGGGATTTTTCGACCATTCTGCCTTACCCCCTTCATGGTGGTCGATTTCGGCCGCTTGGATGTCTTTAAGGTCGCTGCTGAAATTGCCGTCAATTGTCAAAATACCACAGCCCCACCAAAGATTACCCCCAAATCCCGCGCTCTGTAGGATTCTGTTGGCTTGCTCCTTGACCAGCTTGCACCTGGTGCTGCCTGTGGTAGCTCCACCGAACGCGGAGCGCAGTGGCCCGTGGGTAACTCTGCGGATTTCGGTTGTCAAATTCAGTTCAGCTTTGGTAAAAGTTTCTGGAATTTTTGCTAATAGGCTTCATCTGTAGAGTGCATTTCGGTTGTTACGATAAAGCAACTTGTTAACTCGAATGTTTCTCCTGCATCCCCTTTCCCTAGACAGTGGCGTTTGGTATTGGAGCAACTTTTTGCTTTTGCAAAGACCATAATAAATTCGTTTATTCTAACTGCTGAAATGCCTGAAAGAGCATCTTCACGGTTTGCCTTTTTTGTGAGTTGTTTTATTTTTTCATCCATAATTTTAATAACATCTTGTTCCTCCCTGAGGAGGGTTCCCCTTCCTGAACAACTGGCAGGGGCTTCATTGTGCTGGGTAAATTTCAGTTTCCAATCGAGAAATTTCTCCACAAATTTTTCAGGCTCCGTTTTCAGAATCGCTATTTTTCCCGTAGCCCAGGGAGAAGCGTCTTTTAACTTTCTGCTGAGTGTGCAGATGGCCACTACTACCTCTGTGGGAATTGCATGAGGTGTTGGTTGTATATCCTTTCCTTGACATTCCTCTTGTCCTCACGTTACAACAGGATATAAAGGCAACAAAGCGCACAGGAGAAGACCACTAAACTGCAGTTGCCGTTACCAATTTCTTTTGTAATATTCAGAAAACTCTTACAAAGAGAGGTGCATGAGGTAAATAAGTTAAGATACTTCCATAACCGGTAATCACAACGCAAAATGGAAAACCATTCAATAAAAGACACAAAATTAATTTCGTATGGACAGCGTTCTAGGTTGTAGCACCTTGACTATGAGGTTGTAGAACAATTATTTTCTGGAAAATGTATAATACATTTCAAAAAAAGACAGATGAAAAGGTAAATTGTGGATAAAGCCAATGAATAAAACAAAATTTAAAATATCATGAAACAGTATAGAACTCTGTCAACATGTCAAAAGTGCATGATATAAAATATAAGTAAATCATTTAGAATAAGGATGAGAGTTGGTATTACTTTTTCAACATGTAATCGATAAATATATTCCATTTAATTATGAGGGCAATCATATTCTCCAGTTGTTAAGTAGAATAAAATATAATAAGAGTATATAAGACACGAAGTAAAGGAAGCATAGGTACTCTCCAAGTGAAATAATATTTTTAACTTTCTCCATCTGGCAGCAGTGATGGATCATGTCGCTGAAAAGGTACCGCTGTGCAAGGAATATTATTATAGAATGAAGTATAAAACTTGCATACTGTAATCAGAGATAGGAAATGGTGCAAGCTTTCCGTACTTGACAAATACAAACCACTAATATTCACAAATTCGCTAAATGTACCATGAAATTGCTCATTATGTTCCCTTTCCCTAAAACGCACAAGACAATCTCCACACTTTATATTACTTTTTTAGGTGAATTATCCATTTTGTATCCGATTGGATTGGAATATTCTTCCTTTCCCTTCATAATTGAGGAAGTGATCATGGTGGGTTGTGTGCTCACTCTTTTTCTTGTGGAGGGACTTCAGTGAACCCCATGCAAGTTCCGTAACTGTTACATTGAGGTGTCTACATTTCTCATTGATGACGGAAGCCCATGATAATCAGTGACATTCTCACCCGTTCCACAATGAGTGTTGGTGAACTGTACCACTAGTAACATAATATTATCTTGTATCCATTTTCCATAATCTCTGACAGCTAATTACCAAAAAATAATAAATAGAAGATAGTAGTTATTGTTATTGAGGATGTGCTTTCTTCCATATGTTATTTGGTTTCGTGGAATAATAATTGTTGGTTTTGATTCACAGAATCAAAAATGGTTGTGAAATAATGGAGACATTTTGTCCGGATCAAAAAAATTTAGACGTTCATTTTGTCAAAATTGACGATTTTATCTTCCTCTTCTCGGCTGTATGCTTCCCATGCTTCGGTCTTAAGAATGATTTTTTTCCCGATTCTTGAGTATCTTGTGCCCAAGTTTCTTGATTTCATTAATTTTATTGTAAGCTTCTTTGAACGTGATGTTCCATGTTGTTCCCTTTCCATTCTTCACATTTGTTGTTTAGTCCTTTAAGATGACTTCGCCTTCACTATCTTCTCTCCACTCACACTCGGCAACATGGTCACCTATCCATTCTCTTCTGTATTCATGGTGAGTCGTGTGGGCTAATACTCTCAACTCCTAAAATATCCCCTACTTAAAAATAATAATACTTTGCAAGAAAAGAAAATGAAACTGAAGAGAATATCGTGGACATGTATTTGGATGTTCAAATTGACTACAAGTGGGTTTTTTATTTTTAAATGCTCACACTTTATAGTAGGGTTAGCACAAAGCCAAAGATCTTGGTGCGGCTGTTTGAGGCAATACTTGGTGGCATTCATCCTTTCCCCTCTGGTATCGTGCCAGTAGCGCTCTTTTCTTTAAATCGGCGGCAATATTGGTGACGTTGTCAAAACATGTTGGGAATGTTGCTGTTTGTTCTGTGGCATTTTGCTCCGTGCTGTTTTCGCCTGCTCCCTGGACATCAAGGCATGCTTGAATTTTCTGCTCGATGCTTTCGACTTTTGATTTGATTTTTTCCTGAATAGCCTTGAAGGCATCTGAGGCGTTCTTGAGATGAACAATTTGTTTGGCGGGGTCTGCTGTCCAGATAGCCTTGTCATCTGTAGCGTTCACGATTTCACCGGCAATTAAACTTCCACCGCATGCTTTATCGCCCGCAAATTTTTTCCCTATTGTCAAGATACCGCCACCCCACCAAAAGGACTTTTCGATGTTGGTGTTTCCGAGAATCCCACCAGTGTCCCCCTTGATCAAGTTGCAACCGGAGTTTGTGCTGCTGCTTCCCGTGGTGTGTGAACTCAGGGCGTTGTGCTTGATGTCGTTGATAGTACCGCCCAAGTCCGGTTCCTTCTCGCTTGCTTTTTCGCTGATGTCAACTAAAATTTCTTCGCCGAAGTTTTTCCCGCTAAAGAAATCTTTCAATTCTTCAGTTGTAGCTGGCTTACTGTCACCAAGGCAGCATTTGCTATTTTCCCCCTTTGCATTCACAAACACCGCGATGAACTCTTCAAGACGCCTAGCTGAATTGGCAGCGAAGGTGGCAGCTTTGGACGCTTCCTTCTCTAATCTCTCCACCTCCGATCGAGCTCTGTCTATCTCCTTTCGGACCTGTCTAAAAAGGAGGCCGGTAATTTTGCACTCCTCCGAGCCGCTTCCTTTTGGAATTGGACTGGATGAACTTATACTGCCACTCGGGCAACTTCATTTCAAGATGGGTAATTTTTGCCGTTCCTTCCTTCACCTTCTGTGTCTCTCAGGGTATGGCTTCCTTCAATTTTTTGCTTAAGGTGCAGATAGCTGCGCCAGCCTTGGTGGGGATAGTTGTTGGATTGTCGGACCATGCTGCCACTTCAAGCAGCGTTAATACGCAAGCTAGAAGCCACCACCACTTTGAACGCAATTCTATCGTCATAAACATCTATTTAATTCTTTCAGTTTGATTGCCTATTTTATATTGAAATGGGAAAAAGGGAGTAAGAAATTATATATTTACATTCAGTACGGCAAAATACAAAGAATGCTACTCTCTTTAAATTTCTATTTTTCTTTTGAAATCTTTTTAGAGCAGCAAAGATGAGATACCAGACATTCACGACACTTTTGTGGAGCATCGAGGCGCTCCCTGATGGAAGAGGCCCTTTCTCTTTATGGAAGCGCGCCAGTAGTGCGTTTGTTGCCTGCAATTCGCCATTGAGTTTCACAGCGCTTCTGAAGCAGGATTGGATTGGACCCTCATCCATGGTTTCGTTGGAAAGGCATTGTTCAATTTTTTTTCGATTTTTTCACGTTCTGCAATTTTTTTTGTAATTCTTGCTGCAGCGTCTTTGAAACTTTGGAAAGCAGTGAGGATTCAATTGAGGTGCGGGACTGTTGTGAGGGAGGCTGTCCAAAGGGATTTTTTCCGTCTTTTGTGTCGTTTGCGGTTTTTCCAGGGCTGAATTGGCTGTTTTTTATTTCACCCTCAAAACCTTTCCCTATTGTCAAGATGCCGCTGCCCTACCAGAGTCTGTCCTGTAATGCACCATCGAGGATTCCGTCTTTTGTCCCCTTGATCAGGTTGCAGTCGGCGTGGTCGTCACTATCGTATCTGTACGAGTGCTCCACCACAGCGCTGTGGTTTACATTTTTGATTGCGGCAGTCAGATTCAGCTCTCTTTTGACCGCTGCGATTTCAGCAATTTTAGCTAAGTTGGCCTAGCCCATTTCGTTTTTCCAATCTGTTGGAAAGAAATCAAACAAGTTCCTCCTTTTCGCTGCGTTGCCTCCACTACCTAGACAGTAATTGTTTGTCTCATTGGGCTTCTCAGAAAGGAAAGAGGCATCCTTTCTCGAATTGGCAAACACCGTAATGAACTCGTCCAAGTGCCCCGCTGACTTGGAGGCAAGGGCCCCTGCACGGATGGCTTTTGCAGTGAGTTTCTGAAGTACTTCGTTAGCTGTCCCCAGAGCAGTCCGAACTTCCTCTAAGGTACTTTCTTTCATCCCACACTCCGAAGACCCGTGAAAATACAGCTACCAGTTTAGAACTTTGTATGCGTAAACGTCACGCGTTTTCCTTAAATCTGATAGCTGCCCTGCCGTCCAGGGGGCGAAGTCTTTTAATTTGCTACTGAGGCTGCAAATACATTCAGCGGTTTCCAAGGGGAAGGTTTTTGGATAATATGAAGACACACATGATACCGGGGAGAAAGCCATAAAAATACCCGCTATAATCCACCACAGGGAACCTGCTTCCATCCTCATCCTCATCATAGCCTCGCCGCCCTATCCCCTTATCTCTCTCATTCTCCCTTCTATAAAAACACAAAAAATAATCTTCTGAAAGAAACAACAATTTCTCTTTCATAAAACAACAAGACACCATCATGCACAAATACAAATTGCAGATCAAAGATCGCCTCTTACATACAATTATCTCACAACCACACTTCCATGAAAAATAATTCTGCCTCAGTAACCACTCAGTTCCACTCTGATTCACAAAAAAGATGAACTCCTGAAATTGCGTTGCTAATTCTCCACCACCCAAATTGTTTCCATAGAAGAATATTCTTTGGGGGAGAAATATATTTCTATGAGAATGAGTGGTTTAAGGGTAGATGATCCATGAACAATCATTACTATCCCCAGGAAACAATAATCACATGGCGTGGAAATTGTTTTGGGCTGATTCAATTTTTAATAAAAACACGCACCTCCAAAATGAATGTAATAGGGAATAGAATACTCAAATGAGAGTGTGCTGTGAGGCGAGCTGTCTTAATTATTCCCCAATCAAATCCCGTTGGTCCCTCGGAAAGTAAGTAGTACTTCCACTTAAACTCTTCCCCACCCATTGACACTTAGTCACTTTCCCTCATTGTGCGAAAATTTTAATCACCCCCGCGTTTAGTTCTCTTTCATATGGCCTTCACCTCACTCAAACTAACCATACAATGCAATCATAGGAAAATGTTGGGTGTAACATCAGGATGAGAGGAAGAGTTTGATGAGCGATATGCATTGCCTCTATTGCGTGAGGGTTTTCGTGTCACCACGCTCCTATCCATATATGTCTACTCCCCTCCAGTTCTATTCATTCCTTTCTTACAAAAATGTGATAAGAGGGAAAAGGGATAGGTGGAGAGGAGATGGAGAGGAGATGGAGAGGAGAGGGAGATTAGGGAGCAGTGCACCTTTCTCATGTAGAAACCATGTGGGGGAACTTTGTTGGTTTGATTTTTTAAAAAGCGGCACTGAGGAGCCATAAGTTTGACGGGGTTGTGGGCGTGCCGCTTCTCTGCTTTGTTGCTACCAGTGGAATATATATATTTTGCGCGTTCCTTTGCTGTTACTCTTGCTCGTCCTTTTTTTCGTATTTTAAAGCGGAGACGCGTGGTGCATGTTGAGGTTGTGATTGTTGTTGGTTGAACTTAGCTTCCTCTTTGCGTGTCTTTTGTTCTGCTCCTTCTGCGAGCTTTCTCTCCTTTTCTGGTTCCTCTCTTCAAATGGCACCTTGAAATTCACTCCACCACGGCAGTGTGTGCGTGCTTTTGTAGTACATGACGCATACTTTATTGGTCCCAATGCACTGATAATTGTCACTGCCTCCTTCCCTTAGTTTATACCTACCTTTGGGAACATCATCAGGTTTTTGCGTTAATTCAATTGTGAAATCCCCCAGTGACTTTCAAAATCTCACGCTCTCACACCATCTTGTAAGCACCCTCTTGTGGCATCTGTCCACGTTTCTGTCAGGTGCTCTTTCCCCCTTCCACTGCTAGTCCAACCTTCTCTGCCGCATCCCCATGCGTCTTTGGTATGCCCGCAAAGCATTTCTCTATCACGCTCATTTAACGGCCAACCCTCTACCCCTGGTATAAACAGACAAAGCAAGTCGTGTGGAGTGAAGTGACCGGGCCAATGATCTTCCAGACACTTTTCCTCACCATTGGGATCCTGGACGCACCGGTTGATGCGATATGCACCTTAATAAGTGCCGTATGCATTGGGCAATATCTCTCTTAAAGTTTCAAGATTCCCTCCCATCACATTCCTGAAGATAGTTTTATTCAAGACCTTTTCAGTGCATCACTTCCACTGTTACTCTTTATTAAAGCCACTGCACGCTTTAGAAAATCACAAAGCGACTTGTGCTCTTTACCGTTGTGGTCGGTAACACTGTCCTGAGTATCCACCCCCACAACCACGAGACACACCACCATCAAAATCTTCACTATCACCATCTCCTCTTCCCTACCGAAACAGAAAAATCAATCTTAAAAAGCCATATTTCTCTTAAATCAAGAGACAACAAAAACTTTACAGAAATAAAACACGTAGACACGAGATTCACAATTGTATTCCATGGTGGGCCCTTCTAGAGTACACCTGAAAACCTGCATCAGATACAAAATTCACCACAATGCCGGTACACTCAATCCCCCCAACAAGACATGAGAGACGGTAATCACACATCCACATCCTCACAACTCCAAATTGTAAAATAGCATCGCGCGTACGAAAATTTCCCACCACTCGTAACTTCAAAGAAAACCTTCGGAATATTCTCACAAATATTTTCCAGGGGGAAATTGCTCTAAAACAAATGAGACAGGTGGTTTCCAATAAAATCAAAAGATGTTCGGGTAAAATTAAAACTCATGAAAAGATCATTAATATCGTGGATGGGATAGATGTTGGTGAAAAGTTAAATTCACACCCCCATGCTCTCCCCATGAACATTTTTCCCCTAGAGAAAAGAAGAAAGGGGGCTGGTTTCCCTCTTACAGATTTTATCCCAGGCGGACCGAAGGATCATTTGGGTATCCCACTGGATCTCAGGGTTATATCTTTACTCCACACACTCTCATTGATTTAGCGTGTGGACCCCGACGTGATTCAGGTACTGGCAGTCTTGTTTAACACATTTCTTCAATTCCTTCAGCTTCTGCGGTATACGTTGGAGGACGTCCGCCCTCGTTCGCTCATTCGGTATGTGTCGGGAGGGTTCTTTAAGGAAAGCGGCGAAACTAGCCGTGGGCCGCGTCGTGGTGTCAAAACGGAAGCCCCATATCTTGGTCAAGAACTCGGGGAGCAGCACGAGCTCCCAGTACCAACGTCCAGCATGAAGCACCTCTTGAATACACGATGACCATGACCAACCCAACGGTCCCTGCGGGGGAAGACACCAATTAAAACTGAACGAAACACGGCTGTTGGTCGTTTCCATGTCATCATTCATTTCGGCATCGGCGCCAACAGTATTCTGGACGGCATGCCGCAGGATAAATTGGGTAATTGCTTCTATCCGAGTGTGCTCCTGCCGTTCCACCCATTCCTTCAGCGTCCTTATATTCCGCCAGGCCGAATACCGAATTGTCGCGAGCATGTGCATCCGCAACCAGACCATCAGGCGGGGTAGTTTTTGCATCACCTCTTCCCGAAAAGGGGTATCCGGAATGCAGCGTGCGTGGTTCCGGAGAAAGTCCCCCAGAGTGTAACGGCTGCTATCCCCTTTGGGCACGGGACACAGGGGGAACAGTAAATTGCCCAAGAACACCCAGTAAGGGTTCCGAATGCCTTCCAGAAGTATGGCACCAATTTCCGTCTCCATGGTCCATGGGAAAAGACCCATCGGGGAGGTCTTCTTAGCCTCAACTTCCGAAATACGTATTTCTCGTAAGGGCTCTTCTCTCGCTGGTGGTGGTGGTGGTCCTGGTGGAACAGCGCGTTTTCTCCGTATGTGGAAGACCATGCCCAAGAGCTCCACATCAGGGGAGGATTCGTGGCTCTGCTCGCGGCTCCTAGGCTGTGTTCCGGGATGTGTATGCGCTTCTCTCTTAGGTTGGACCACACTCAATATCTCCACATCCGGGGAACTTTCTTCTTGTCCCGGGGGTGTGGGTGGAAGACGACAAGGACACAATCGATTACCCCCGCTCCTGGATGTCTCACAGGGCTTGGTTCAGGAGGCTTCGGGGAATCATATCCACTATTGCCGACATTCCCTTCCGAGCCCGGTCCTTCAGCCTGTTTATATTTTTCGAGAATAAATCATAAGCCATCAGGAGCATTTTCTCGCATAGCCTCCAACACATCTGACTAAGGCTCATCCAAATATGGGCCCGCCATCCCGCATCACAAAGATTTCTCATGGAATGTCATAAAGAATTTCAATGCACTGGCACCCGAAAGGTCAACGTACAAGCACACGTCCGTCTCATTCCGGGAACACGTTCTCCCAGCTCTCCTCGAAGGTCCTGTCGGCCTTCGAGGATGGCAGCGACATACACCACAGCAGTGTCAGATTATGGTAAGATAAACCGTGGAAATCAGCGAAATCGCAATAAGGCGGTGAGAGGGGTTACCCCGACTCAGACTCGAGATGAGCAAACTCGTTCAACGGCTTCATACTGGGCCATCACGGAGGAGGGACATCCATCTGAACATGTTCTTCGTGTGCTTGGACTACGCATCCCTTCCCTGTACCATGTGCCTTACCAACTTGCTCTTCATGGGAACAGGAGGCTGAGGTGTGATCTCATTGTTCCTGGAGAGTGTAGGGTATCCATCCGTCAGCCACTTCGTGGTGGAGATACGCTTAATCCTGGGCGGCGTCAGAAGGTTATTCTCCAAGCTTGTCTCTCCGTAGCGCCGCTTTCTTCTACACCTCCGCGTTGCGTGCAAATTTTTTGGGCGTCATTCCTCCATCCAGCTTTCAAAATTAATTTGGGCCTCCTGATTTGGCGCAACCCGCTGCTCTTTAATAGCACGCTCGACCTTCGTCCATGGGCTCCTCCCCTCCCATGGGGTTCATCTTTCTCCCCAGCACCCAACTGTTCCACTATCCGCTCAGTCGTAAAATGGCTTATATACTGTACACAGTGCTCTTCCCCTATAGTGCACTTCGATTTCGGCAAAATCTTGTTATCTGAGGTTTGCTTGCGTTTATACTTAATTTCCACCTCTGATATCACCTCACTCTTTGGCTCCTTCATATTCTTTTTTTCTCCCTAACTTCCAGGCCTGCTGCCGCTGCTGGATATTCTTTAGTTGTTCAGCGCTATGGCGCTACGCTGCTTGGCACCCTTCTCAGCGGCATGGTAGACCTCCTCAGGGCTCTCATGAGAATCTAAAATAATAACATAAACACTTTCTTTCTTCATTTTATTTCTGAATTCCCATGTGTATAAGAGGTAAAGGATAACACCGCAACATCAAAGCAGCAATGTAGAATGAAGGTGTATGTAAGGAAATTTCCTCCATTTATACACAAATCTACATTTTCAAACACCTGCCTACACAAATGGTATTTGTGATAACTGTATAAAGAAAATTTAGGGAGATAACGCCATTTCCTCCTAACTCCAATGAGCATGGGATCTTAATCCTGTTCGATAGTTTTCTACACTTTTATGCTTGGAATGAACGGGTTACTAAGAATGGTCTGGATGACAAAATCATTCGCTTTTGTGAGCTATCCTAAACTTGCACTATACTAGAAAAAAATGTCTTAAAAGAAATTTATAATGGTAATAGACCCTTATTTTTTCCCTTAAAGAGTACATCCCAAATTAAAATTGTACAATATAAAAGTATTTTAGGAAAGCTTGTGGTAGACTGTCAGTATTCGTTTGTTTGTTTACCGTGAGCCAATGAAGTTTGTAGGTGACAGGCCGCAGTGGCTTCCAAGGCGATATTTATGAGCTGATGTATCTCTAGATCGTCAGGACTAGGCTTGATTATCCTCATGTTCTTGGCACATTTCTCTCCCACATCCACATCTCACACCAGCTCTTCGTCCTCCGGTGTTGGGGAAGGTGCCTCTTCTGATTCTTACATCTCATCGTTATATTTCCTTAGTGCCCCAACAAAATTTATGGGACTCGTGGGGTTGATGCTGATGGGAATTGGTATCTCACTTTTTGGATGCTTATATTCCTTCCCTTCACTATTTTCCTTTACCTCAAAACAAGCCCACATGTTTAACGATACTTAATACCCTGTCCTTTACTTTTCTCTCCTACAACGAAAAAAATATAAAGGTGATAAAAATGACAAATCACATCAAATTTCAACAGCAGCGTACGAAGGTTATGCTTTAGGTTAAATAGGGCAATAGGAAATAGTTATTGAGGACATGAAAATACTAAAAAAATGACAACTATTTATACAATTGCTCCAAGCGGTTGGCTATGGGACAGGGAAGTGATTCTAAAATCATTCGTCATAAATTATGTAACTTACACAACTCGATTCTCATACCATTAACACGTAACCTCATGAAAAGGGGAAGAGCTGTCTGTACTTCCGTTATGGTTAGGGATTTGTCTTAGGTCGTGAACGATCTTTTATAACTCACTAGTATATTTTTAATCAATTGAATAATATTGAACATCTGCATTACTTCACTCACTTTCACTATTTCACTGAGTTTCAACATAGCTAAATTAAACATGAACACTTGAAACTCTTCCATGCACACCGACGAAAACACCATCATTCCTGGCGTACTCAGGCCATGCGACCACAACACAAGGCAGCGGCACCATGCCACTCCCAGCATACACACTCAAAAGGAAACAAACATCCCTTCAATGGGAATTATGGATTACGTGAGCAAGTGACAGACCAATGCCATGCGTGGAGATTGTTAAGCCGCACAATTTCACGCACTCGAGCGCAATGGCCTTTCCTTTCACATCAGTGCTCTGAAGGTATGGCTGTGCAGCAATATGAAAAGTGCCTGTCACAAATGGGCCGCACTCGCACTGTCACATCGCACGCACACATGGCCTTCACTCCTCAGCTCACTGCAACATTACACCATTGAGGGCAGCATTTATTGCAGGGGCGTGCAGCCAAAGTCAGCCGGCTTCACACATCCCTCCCTGGTACCAACACTGCACGCGCCATTTTCAGCTGCGTCCTCCATCCAACTGCTCACAGGAATAAGTCACGGAGCAGTTGCACGGCGTGCGCTTCAACACTCACACAAATTGCATTCCGAGTTGATAATATGCGGTGACTCTTTCTCACAGTCACACAGCGCAGCTCACCTTCAGGCACTCATGCAAAGCCACTTCATTCATTGAGGAATCAAAGTCCTCTGAAGTCAAGGCAGCACTGAGGCAATATGGTCCATCTGATATCGCAGTGCTTGCTTTGAGAGTGTGCTGCGACCACATTACGTGACTGCCCTCACACTGCGAAGTCACTTAATGGCGCAGGCAGCCATGCACGCCAACGGCATGCAATGATGTTCCGCCCACGGAGGGTCAGTGCTCCTCCCAACTACAATCAATCAAGTGGCTGTATCGCATCCCCCTCGCTCCCACCACTGTCACTTGCTTTCATAATTCCTTCACTCCAACGCATGGGCACCGTGCCTACACAAAACCGATCTCATGCCAGTGAGCCGATTGCTGGAAGATATTCCGCTGGGCGCAGCACAATGAAGCACTGCAGAGAGCAACACATTTCCCCCGCTGCCGCCTGAATGCCAATGAAAGCCTAATTCCCTCGTGAGACACACAAAATGATAACACACTCCCCATGCACTCAACACATTGCTGGCATTGGGAATCCCAGTGCTGTTATTTTGCCTTCAGCTCTCGCGTGCTGCTTCGGCTCCATCAAACTTTATTTTTCACACACCCATGCGTTGGAGAAGAAGCAGTAAAAAATATTGTTTTCTCACTTTCTTTGAGATGGCGAAAGATTTAAGAAGGGATTGCGTGTAAGGAAGAGCAACTTGAATCGTGATCGTTGGTGGTAATTTCTATTGCTTTCCAATATCACCCAAAGGCCACTCCAACGAAGTCTCATCGCTACAACAATACCTCTGTTCACCTCGCTAGGGATAAGACACCCGCATACTTCACAAACATAAATTACATGATTATTTGATTAACTTTTCTGTAAATAATCTGTTATGAAAATAAAAGAAAAACACGAAGGCGGAAATCTTGGTCACAGGAAATGACATGAAATAGTTTTTTATTTAGGGGAAAAATGACAGCCCAAAATATTCTCAGAAAATTCTTATATTTTTGTGGCACTCCTATTGGAACACTAAAATCACATACCACACAGTCACACCCTAAGTCAGTAATAAAAATATTACTAAATCTTGTTTTATGTATCCAAGGTAAAAATTAACCAGAGCACACATTACTCAATTAGGAAATTTCTTTAATTACTTTTGTTATGTTTCACCTCTAAGAGAGAATCTTCCAATCAATTCAATACAACGCACCTTTTACGAAAAAAGAATAGCACTGCTTATCCAGCTTGGATTAAACTCTCCACTCACTCACGACAGGAAGTCAAACGATTATTCGAGAATTCTGCTTGTGTATGAATTGTGGTTGCTACTATAAAGGGAAGTAGTGGGACAGCGTCGGGTTTACTTTAACTTTGTGAAGAAACCATACGGTGCTCCTAATTTTGTTCCCAGACTCTCACGTGACTGTGCCATTTTACTCGTGTGACTAAAGTCCCAATACATAACACACTCATACTCCGCACGGAAATAAGGCATTGCGGAATGTCACTTCATTAATGTTTTCATGTGACACTCAATTAGAATGTTTATGCCAATAAATTTTCTTGAACATCTAGTTTTGTCATCGGCCGTATCGATGACCCCTAGAGAAAATTCAGCAAAATTCATTTCCTCAAAGCGCTATCACTCCTTGTTCACGCCATGACAAACGATCTGCATGCATTACATTGGGAAACAATTATCTGGCTCCTTCCTCGTACCGAAAATATTGGGTACAGAAATCAAAGCTTGGCATAGAGTCTCTACAATAGTCTTTCATACCACCCACAACCTTCAATCTCGGAAAGTTTTCCGTTGCTAAAGTTTTACCTGCATTGGACTCCCTGGTGTCATATGTGTATTGCTTTAAAACTTTAGGAAACGCACTGCACCACTATCCAACATGCATGTTGCAATAATTTCCCATTCCCAGCACACTGCACACTGTTACACCGGTAGTGCATGGTAGCATAAATGACATTAAGTTTCATTCATTATACTATCATCAAAACTCCCCTCAAGAAGGCTCAAAAGCAGGTCACGCAAATAGCCTACTCAAACATCTTGCCACTAAATCCCAAAAACAACCCTTCATTGGGCAACCATCGTCTTCAAACTAATACTACCTAAATTTCTGAGTTCTGTATGTTTCTAATAAATAACTCCATCCCTTACATTCCTATTTGTAGCCATTTAACTGCTCCTCACGAATTTCAATTTCACTACACTCTTGAAACTAACCACCACGATTACAAATCTTATTCTTTTCTCACTCGAGTGATTCAAGATACAATTTCTGATAACTAAATAATAACTATAACTCCTAAGAGAGGTGAAAGTGAAATGACACGCTGTGTCATCATTTCTATAGTTCAAAGAATGGTGTGTCGTTCCTTCCGACTCTCTTGTGACTGCACCATTCAATGTGGACATGTAAAATCCTAGGAAACACCTAATACTCTTACCTTGGGATGCAAATAAAACAGTACACTGTATTGCTTTATTTGCATTTTCAGGACAATAGCAAGTGAAACGCAGGTAAACAGGAATGAATAGCGCTGACTAGTGCACCCTGTTCTTGTCTAACTCCGCCTCAATACCAGTTAAACGCAAATAAAGTCACCACCCTGCACATGAACAAATGTTACCAAAACTCTCTTCAACCCCAAACACTATTCTAGAAACCTCTTTGCTCTCCTTATTACAACCTCGACTTTTAAATATCCTCTTCGCTTCCTATTTTTTTTTTGTTAAATCTAAAATAAAAGACTAAGTCCTCGAACTTATATTCTTTTCCCCTTTCATGCTTTGTGTTTTTCACACGCTTCTTTGCATCCTCTGCTATATTCACTCTGATCCACAAAAAAAATAATAACCCTACGCTGAAGTTTTGTTACTAAAGTCCCTCAGAATAAAGGAAAATGGAAAAAAACTGTTTTTATAAAACTTGTTTCTGTTTGACTAAGGGGCGATGTGATAATAATATTTTGGAGAGAAGTGTATGAGGCCATTCTGGAAAAGGAAGAAAATTTCATCAGGTCCGTTTGTCCGGTTAGGGGAGCTGGAGTGTGATTGCCTTCTCATTCCTTCACACGTGTCACTCACTTCGAACCCATCCCCACAAGAGGAATGTTTTCAGCCAGAAATAAAATTCCTGCGTTTTTTCATAAATCATTTTCCTTTGATCACCTCGTAGATACATTTAGCTGGTTGAGGTCCCTCATGAGTGTGGCGGTATGCTCGGGCCATCTTGCTGTTCCGGGCTCAGCGAACCCACAGGAAGTCAAGTACATCTTACCAAGACTATTCACGGGGCGGGATACGGTTGTCACACCATAGCTGCAACATTCGTCGCAACACCGACAGTCTGGCCAGTTGCGCTGCCGCAATTACCCTTATAAGCTTCTATTAGCGCCATGCCTGAAACTTTTGGCTCTTGAAAATGCGCTCAGTGACCATGATCCTTTGTCAAGAAAATAAAAACCCCATCTCCCTACATTCACTTTTTGAAACTTTTATTCGCCTCTTATGTCTTTTACTACATTATTGCAACTGACCATTTTAATCCACATAATGCAATTACAATTTGCAAGCTTAGATAACGCATTTACTCATATAACAGCTCGTATGTCTAAATAGGCAGATACATCGAAGTCATGCGCCCCAGCCGCCGCCGGCAGCACCACTCTGGGGGGGCACAGTGTTGATGAGGAAGCTACTTGATGATCCTTTCCTTGAGGAGGTGTTACCCATCAACGGAAACTACTTCCCGCTAACTCTTCTGAACCTTTACCAGACTTGAGTTAGTTTAAAGAACATGGTAGACACAAAATGAACGTTTTCCAAAACAAAAAAATCCCAGAAAAAAACCTTCTCCACACTCTCCTCGTGACTTCGCTTGAACCGTTGAGAGTGTCAAAATAAATAATAAAAGGAATTAGGCCGTTTAGTTCTTTTCCAATATCCACCTCCACTTTTTGTAAAGAAAAAGGTTTTGAAATCAATCTTTCCTCGAAATAATAACTGTTTAATTTTTGTCATTTTCTCTCTTAATTTTTTTCCCTTGTTATTTTTTTTTTTTGGTTTACATCTCTGTGAAAGAATAAAGAAAACTCGAGCGTGCCTGCTTTAGCCGCCATTGCCTTGTGGTGCCGTGATTCCCTTTAGTGAGGCCGGTTGACTTGCCGTATTGCTCCCTCGATTTCCATACCGCAGCTTGCATACAAATGATTGTGGACGCTCTTTCGCACTTTTCAAATCCAAAATCTTCGGTGCCTCGGCATTTGAATTTTCGCACCCAAATTGTCCATCAATAATCGATTGTAATCTTCCAACAACGTCATCCATTCTGGGCTTATCAAACTTTGCAGGATCAAGACTGCCTGTGAGAAACTGAAGCCGCTAGAGAGCTTTTCGCAGCTGTTCAGTCCGCGCCTTATGGATCTTAATGCGACCTACCACTGGCTGTAGGTCGCTTTGCACTTTTTTTAGCTCCGCTTGATGATTTGAATTCATTGTTTCAAAAGCCCCATTTGTCTTTTTGGACTTCTAAAACAGTAGAAATTCACCAATAAGCAAAAATAAAATAAAGTGTATGACAGTAAATTGTATTTGATAAAAAAGTTTAACGTCTCATTTTCACACTCAAAACAGGTGATGAATATGATGGGTATGCGTGTGGCTTTAAAATATCATTTCTTTCTTTTTTTTTTTAAGAACAGAAAAAATGCACTGAAACTCTTATGCCACAATCATAATTTGCACGCTCAGGTAATGAATCTTTTCCGTGGCTAATTGCAATGGCGCGTAGCCAACCATTCGAGTGGTAGTCCATGCACAACAATTATGGGAAAGTCAAAGAACGAAAGTTCATAAATTCACATACATCCCGCAAGGAGAACAGTTCAGAGCGGCGCTATTATTATTCCCAGAATTCTCTCCGCTCATATTCTTTGTTGTATATCCATGTGTTATTTTTATTACCGCAATTGAGGTGCGTGGTGTGTTTCAACCCTGCAACCTATTTTAACTTCCATGCCTTCAACCATTATGAACTTCTCCCTCACTATCTTCTAAGCACCAAAAAAGAAGAAAATGAGAAAAAACATTGGATATTTGTAGGGGATTTCCTACATCTTCATGCAAGGCGAGTGGAAGAATACAGAGACACATGGGCACTACTTTCAGATGGCTTCAATTACAGGATCAAAAGGGAAAATCAAGTGTGCATTATCATATTCCAATTGTTTTTGAGTTCCATTGATTTGTCGATAGTTTGACAGCAAGAGAAACATATCAGAGCGTTCCCCTTGCGTCGCTTGGTTCCATGTAGTTTCTTGGTGTTACGCATATTTTTGCTCCGGGGCACCGCCGTGTATCGCGGTTGGTGTCCACCTCCCGGATGTGTGGTCAGGAACAATCTTCAACGTGTTTTTCCGTGCGTGCGCTCTCACCGAGACAGAAGGTACGGCTTGATGTCCCTCTTCCAAAGCTGGGCATGTTCGGTCGAGCTCATTTCAAATGGCTCCACAGCCCGTGGCGAAGGCACCCGCGGTCATAGGAAGTTCCAGGATTTGTCATTATTGGGTACCGGTGCAGATTCGCAATCCCTGGAGGGCATAGCAAGGCTCGCTGTCCCTGCACTTCCTTTCTGTGAAGCGAGGCCCGGAGGTGTCCGACAGCATCACGGTCTGCTGTGGAACCCGCCTGGGGAACCTCCACGGAACTGGTAGAGAAAAATAGATAGGGAAGGGAGAGATTAAGAGCAGTGAGAGTACTCAAAAGAACCCACAGTAAGTTAGTAAGTGAAACATCTTACAAAGAAAAAACACTTAGATGGAAAACATGAATAATGGAAAATGGCTATCAGAAAAGCCAGAAGTTATGGAGTTACGGTTGAACTGTTAGTGTATCCTCCATATTGGTCATTTCGTTGTAAGGAGAGCCATATTTGCGTGAAAGAACGCAATTGGTGACTGGAGTAAGCATCTCGTGGTAAAGCTGACGATGGGCCCAATCCCTGCGTGTCGTGATGCCCACCGCGCGCAGGAATGTGACGTCGCGTAAGATGCAGCCCCTCAACTTATGCAGCTTCTCGGGAAGCTTTTCGAAAACTTCCTCCCGCTCCGCATCGTTTTCGATGTAGTGGGATGGGTTTTCCAGGAAAGCAGCGAGAGTCACATTGGGGTCGCAGGCTCCGTAAGTTTTCCCATATTCCTGAGTCAGAAAGTCAACGAGGCGAACGTCTTCCCAGGATTTGCATGCCTTCTGGAGGATCTCTTCCAGCTCATTGTCCCTAGTCCCTCCTGGCTGACGCTGTGTGCTTGGAGTGACGGTTACTTGATGTGTGAGCTTGTCACTTTCCTCGTTGCTTCTCTGCACGGATATGCTTCCGCTTGTTATGGGAGACCGCGGGTGCTTGTGGGCTTCTCGGACGGCTTCGTCCAATATACCACTCGGAACATGGTCCAACAATGTACTCGCTCCACGAAGAGTCCAATCGCGAAGAGTTATGATGCCATTACCCACAAGGCACCGGACATCTTTGATCGTATTGTCATTTAAGCGTTTTAGCATCTGCTGCATGTCTTTTTTCACCTTCTTGTGACGTTTGGCATTCTTGATGTAGCCCTCTGGTTGTTTAAGAAATTCGCCGAGAGTGAGGTGGCGGAATTTTTCCTCGGTCCATCCGTAGTACTGCTGGAAGAAATAAAAAAGGTTTATCTTGTCTCGCGTCTTACATTCTTTAAGAAGTACCTCACCAACCTCACTCCCCATCGTCCATTCTGAGGTACTACCACTTTTGCAGTTTCCGCTAGTGGTGCCATGGACAACTCCCATTTGCGAAAATAATGGATCATCGAGAACTGCATCGACAGCTTCGGTCTGGACCCTTGTAGTGATGCCGTCCACAACCATGTCGTACCGACGATGGGCACAATCCCTGCCTGTCGTGATGCCCTCAGCTCGCACGGATTGAAGGTTGCCAAATATCCTTTCCTTCAACCGATGCAGCTTCTCGGGAAGCTTTTCGAAAACTTCCTCCCGCTCCGCATCGTTTTCGATGTAGTGGGATGGGTTTTCCAGGAAAGCAGCGAGAGTCACATTGGGGTCGCAGGCTCCGTAAGTTTTCCCATATTCCTGAGTCAGAAAGTCAACGAGGCGAACGTCTTCCCAGGATTTGCATGCCTTCTGGAGGATCTCTTCCAGCTCATTGTCCCTAGTCCCTCCTGGCTGACGCTGTGTGCTTGGAGTGACGGTTACTTGATGTGTGAGCTTGTCACTTTCCTCGTTGCTTCTCTGCACGGATATGCTTCCGCTTGTTATGGGAGACCGCGGGTGCTTGTGGGCTTCTCGGACGGCTTCGTCCAATATTAGTCTTGGAGTCCAGGCCAACAATGTACTCGCTCCACGAAGAGTCCAATCGCGAAGAGTTATGATGCCATTACCCACAAGGCACCGGACATCTTTGATCGTATTGTCATTTAAGCGTTCTAACATCTGCTGCATGGTTTTCTGCACTTCCTCGAGACGGTTGGCATTCTCGATGTAGCGCTCTGGTTGTTTAAGAAATTCGCCGAGAGTGAGGTGGCGGAATCCTCCATCGGTCCATCCGTAGTACTCCACAAAGAAATAAAAAAGGTTTATCTTGTCTCGCGTCTTACATTCCTGGATAAGGACTTGTTCCACTTCACTCTCCATCGTCCAGCTTGGCACTGCTTCCCTTTCACCTTCCATATTCATATGCCCCTATTTTTCCTAACAACTATATTCTCTCGCAAAGCACTATTGTAATATATAATGCTATAGCAGAGGCACTTATAAGTGCAGTTCCTAGGACAGACAATGAAAGAGGCATAAGACAAATCTACAGATATGTGGAATAAGGTGTTGTCTCATGTGTAACCTCATTATCATCTAAATAATGTAACTGATGATGATAATTCCCTGGAGAAGGGAAGCATGGGGCTGCGGTATGTACAACGCTGTATTGTGAGGGTTCAGCGATGTGCGTGACTTTCACTGACCACATTACCATAACCACAGCACACGAAACCATGAAATATAAAACTAACAAACCAATGCATAATTCCGGAAGAAATACTGATAACATCGTTCACAATTCAATTCTCACAATTACATCCTCTTCAGTACACTTTCCATAAGCCTTCAGCGCCAGACCTCATAAAATGACACTATGGTTTGTAAGGTTGAAAAGCAAATTTCATCCATTTTGAAAATAACCCTCATTTGTGTTTCACGATTGCATGACCATTTGACGCTTGGAGATAACTGAGACCATGGGAAATAGGAGGAACTAAGAACCCCTTCCCCTAAAAGCCTGCCACTGGAGAACACATGTTCTCACAAACTCCCTCCAATAATCCCAACAGCTAAGACAACATGAACTAAGGATGGGGAAGTGACAAGTATGTGAAATAAGCCAACTTGCTAACTCTTGACAAAAAAACGATTTACCCCACGACAGCTGAGCACACAACTCTCTGCCCATTGCTTTAGCTCCAATACCTTCTGTACGATTGTTTTCCATCCTCAAGAGAGGGTTTTGCCTAAATCACGATATCCTCCCCTGGACCTTGCAGGGTGCAGGTGGCTGTGCTCCCTGAGGGCACATCACACATCCCTCTTAGGTGAGGATAGTTAAGCATGGCACGAGTAGTTCCTCGAAAAAAACACAAGAACTGCTTTGAAAATGTCAAGCTGAGCAATGGAGTGTCTCCGCTCTGCCTGCTCAATTTTCCTAATTCAACCCCAACAAGCAGGACCATCCTCAGTGGTCCCCTGGTGGCACTGACGCTTGGTTCCCAAGATATTTTGTAGACGTTTTGTGTGGACGCTTTTTTTTCTTTAAATTTCGGGTCTGTGACTCAACTCACCAAGACATTTCTAAGACGTAAAGTATTTCCAGTGAGTAAAACGTACGAACATGGGATCAGTCAAAGTCATTCAAAGCTAATCAGAGCACTAAACAGCTAAAGTTTAAATTACCATTCACATCTCAACAATACATCATCTCCAAATAATGCAGTATTTCACGCTATTTCAACATTTCGCAGCAGTGCGGTGTTTCGTACCAACGCACAATGTCATTGTTCTGCGTTATTGCTCTTATTTGCGCTACTTCAGACCCGGTAATACCTTTTTGGTTTGTTAGACGCCTTCTGGTGGCGTCGGTGTCTAGTGGTGAGGGGGTGATGTGGCCTATTGAAGAATATAAAGTTTACAACAATGTGCAAAGTACTGGACTGTTGTCCGTTTGCAGTGATTGGGGTGGAGTTGGTTGGAGCGTGCCTCAACGTATCATTTTGAATGTGGCGCAGCTCAAGTCGCTCCTTACAATATGTGGCTGCTATGTTTTCTGCTGCTGAGTGTTGTTGCTCAGGGAAGCCACTGCTGTCGTGTGAATGCTGTAAACGGCGAGGTGTTTGGGGTGACTTCGTGCGGTGAATCGCTACAGCAACTGGCGGAGGCGTTCGGTACCGCAGTGCCTAACATCCCTCTGAACCAACATACGAGACGCGGCCACAATCCACTGGCAAAGTGGATTATACTAATCTCCACCCAATGGCACTTTAGTGAGCACTGCTTTCCTCTCCATGGCTGAGCGCCACGCCACCATGCCACGGGACGCAATTTGCGTAGACTCATTTCCTCCGCTTTTCTCATGTGGGATGATTCCTTGGGCGCCAATGGGAACAATAAGGAGAAATGGAAGAAAAAAAGGGTCATCGCGTCCAAAAATGAGTGTGTTGTGCATAGCCGTAACAAAAGCATGCTTGAAGCGCATTTTTAATCACTTTATACCGATGTTTCTCGCTCTTGGGCGGGACAAAATGAATTACTCCATTTGGTGAATTGTCTGGTAACTCTTCAAAATGGAGTTATTCTACGTATTTGCTGAATGCATTTAATGTTATTCCTGCATTCATAAATTGCCACTGTCAGTGCTACCGTTATTCGACTTGCGGTAACATTTATTCATTTATTTCGATGATTTTAAAGGCCCTTGCGGCGTTATTGGGTGTATGGGAGCAATGTTTGAGGATCCTTCAAAATTTGGATGACAATTATTTCTTTCTTTTTCGATTGTTTGGTTGCTGGGCATTTGTGTCATCGCCCATTGCTGGGGCACGCGCATCGAATATTTGACAGTTGTCACGCGGTCGGTAAGAACTTTTATGCTGACCGCTCGCTGGAGATGTAAGTTGTTCGCTTCGGAGTGTTCCTGCACCACGTCACGGTGCATGACTGCTTGGTTGAGGGTTGAGCCTGTTTTGGAGGACCAACAAACAAGCTTCGATATCACACCCAACAAACCATCGCCCTGAAGTGCGATAATTCAAGCAAAATGTGATGCAAACACCACGAGGCCCTTCGTTGGGGTAATATTTCTAAATTGCTGCAGCGGCCCTCGGAAGAAACCGGCCTTCTCGAAATGAGGGCCTCAAAATTATATCACAGGAAATCACCGCTCTCATTTATTTTTGGTCTCTGCACCCATTTGTTTGGCACCATGGGTCACCAAAGCAACACGTGGGAAGGTTTACCGGCGTGCACAACTTTTCCCACCTTCCCTAGGAATCACATTGGTCGTGTCGGCAAAGTGCTGCTTAGCTTTAGTATTGGAACGCCTCACCCCAATGAAGGATTGAGTGCATGTGAAATATTGCGGCAAGTATCCCGCCACTCTCCTCTTGATATCCCGTGAAGCGACCTTCGATAATAGCGCCACTGTCCGGCAGTTTCTCTCGCCCATCTGTTTCAGCCTCTCTGCCTTTTGTTGCTCTGCGTGAACCTGGCGCTTCTCCAGCGTTGCTCCGAGTTCCGGTTTCTGAGGTTTAATGGCGACAAAAGCGGTGTTGATTGGATTCCTTCCTCTGGGACATCCCACAGAGCAGGCAACAGAGACCCCTCCAATGACAGCGTGGCTAAGGCCGGCGGTTGTTTGATCACTTTCCGTAACACCGTCTGCAGTGAGATTTGCTGCTTCACCGACCCTTCCTTTCCTGCGCGTCACAAAAGCCTCTATGCAATTCAAAGCCATTGGCTCCCGAGACTGGGCTGTGGTTCCCACTGCCGATCACCCTATTGTCATCTCTTTCTTGCATCGCTGTGAAACTATTTCAGGAATAAGTGATGCTTTTTTCCTTGGCTATTCTGATACAGTCATCAGGTCTCCTCCCGCTGCACGCATGTTATTAGCATTACCCGTAGGTGCTCTTTCATCGTTCCTGCTTCGCTTACTTGATTTTGCTTTCTTACCTCACACCAAAGTGACAGCTCATGTTAAGCGCGTAAGATGCAAGTGCGGCCCTTTTGAGATATTTTAAATTCAGTGCGGATTCCCTGAAATGCACTTTGGTGTCCCTGGTTTGATAATTAGTGGGCTTTGAATGCCCATCATATGCCACGAGAATGGTTATGAGGCTCCTTTCAAGCCGTTACTTATTTCAGTTAAAGCTTGCATTACTTGGCAGCCGACTTGTGTCCGGTTTGTTGGGAGGAATAAAAGCTATTGTGCGTTGGGGCCTCAGAGCCACTTGGTTCGCAAACTCCCGGAATTGCACCTTAAGGACGGGCTGGGGCCGTGAGCACGAAAATTCCCTGCTCGTTATTTCAGCGGATTGGCTGCACACGAGTCGCGCCCCGTCTGATCATTTCGAAGCCAATCCCGCACTCACTGATATTACGGCTGGTGAAGCCGACCTAATCACGGGCTCTCTCGAATACAATCCTCGTGCTTTGCGATGCAGCCACTCCAACTTCCGGCCGGAGAGAAGCAGCCAACTCAGCGCCTCCGTTTACAGACGGTCCTTTCAAAGTCGGTGTCGCATGGAACCGGCTGCACTTTGCCAAAAGGGCAATAAAGCGGTCACCCAACGCTTGGGCCCTTCAGCCACGCATCTCAACACACAATTATCGAGAAAAGAAAGGAGAGCAATGGGAGTGTTGAAGGAAGAGATGCCTACTCGAATGAAGTGACAGTACCAACCGCTGTACCACAACTGCACGGACACGCACACACAAGATCGGTTACTAAAACAGAAAAAATAAATCCCACAAACCCAAAGCTTTAAAATGTAAACAAAATAGCGAGTGGAAGTAATGGCATTGCAGGCGAGAGTTAACTCAAGCCGCCACAAGGAGGATATGCCGTAAAAGGTGAGGGCGTGCCGTGCCATGGCCACCTCACGCATGACGTATGCACGATGAAATAATGCGAGGAAAAAATAAAATAAAAATGAGAAATATCTGAATGAATAAAACAGCAGGAATAAAGGAGACGCCATGCACCTTTCAAACAGGTTGCTCACTACGCGCCATGCGGCAATGCGTGTTGCTGTGGCGGTGTGTGAATATGTGAGACGCCTTCCACTCCACTGATTATTTTCACTGCTCTCTCGCAGGCGCCACACTAAAAACGAAAGAAAATAATGGAAACAACGAATAATGGAACATACGCGGACACAGGGGAGAAACAATGGAAATATGAGGAAATCACCACAGGAGCCAGCGAACATATTCATTCATTTGCTATCAGCACCGGCCACTGCTGTTACGTTGGCACCACGCGAGTCTCGAACAATAGCGGCAACGTCCTCTGTTGTTTTGGCGCCACACATTTCTTGCAAAAGTAATTTGGAAATCGGAGCTTCACCTGCCGCTGGTGGCTTAGGCCTCACGCGGGTTACTGCTACGGCTTATGAACTCACTAGCAGTGTTTACGTTTAGTGCCACCCGGTGCTGGTGAAACTTATCTCACAAGGCGAGGTTCGTATCACTGGCAGCACCACAGGATGAGGAACAGTTCTGATGCTTCTTGATGGCCGTGCTATCCGCGTGTTGGATGTAAATGATCTCCCAGCTTTGACTTCAATCTTCTCCCAGTCCTCAAATAGTTTTCCCATGTACTCGCGAAAGTCAGTGACTGTGCGCTTCGTCGTGTAGTGCTCCTTCGCTTTGGTTACTTGCAGCAGGGCAATCGTATTGGGTCCCGTTCCTTCCGCAACAAAGGAACCGTACACATGAGGGAAGTTTGGAAGCTCAGGTTTGTAGGGGCAGCACCTCGCCAGCTCCCGCTTCGGACCATCGGAGTCAAATGGGAAATAAGCATAGCCACACTCCCCGTTGCATGAGCACTGACTGGTGTCTTGCTTCATTCCTACGGGGCAGGCGCTCAATGCGTCCGACCAGCGCGTCCACAGCGTCCCATGCCATGGAAGCCCTCATGGCCACCGTCTCAAATAAATCAATCGTTCCGCGCCTGCTTACTGAAAAGCACGCGGTGTGAAAGGTCTCCTTTCGATGCTTGCTACGAGCATTTTCCTGCTGATTTCTTTCCGCACATGTGCAGATGCGATTTGGTTCCTGCACATCAACCGACCGCTCACTTCGCTACATACCAACTTCACCAGTTTACGCATGGGGCCGCCTTCATGCCATTCATGTGGATTGTTCAACACCCTCATGCAATATTCGAAGCCATAGGAAACCAATGCCAATGCACTTTTCACTTCCTCCACACGCTTCTCAAAGGTTGCCTCATTTCCCATGGCACAGTGCAGCACCGGACCCACTATGGAAATAAGTTCCTTTAACTGTTCTCAGTCATTTCCGAGATTGACATTTTCCGATTTAATTTGGTTCTTATTCACCTGCCAGTGCCTCTCCCACACAAGCACGGCCTTAAACTCGACATCCTCATAGCAGTTTATGTAAATGGGGAGTGTGTGCTGCAACTGTTTTGTAAATTCATGGAATACCTCCACATTAGGTGGTGAAATCAGAACAATGCCCCAACTACTTCTACAGCTACCAACACTAATGTCAATGCCGTTATCGCTATTGTCATATATCATGTAACCCTTAACGCCTCGCCTTGCCATGCCTTCAACTTCATATCTCGCGATTTCCTCTTCCGCATAATGCACAACCCTCCTCTCCTCACGGTAGAAAAGATACGCCTCACCCCTCACAAAGTACGCCACCACTTTCGGCTTTTCCGACGGGTGATGCAGCAGTTGATAGAGCAACAAAGAGCCGGTGGCAAAGGAATTCCCAATGCCCGGCGTGCCAATCACAATAAATGGATGAACATATCCGACGCCACTACTCCACTCATCGATATTCTTCTCAACAATGTGCCACACTCGCACATTCTCTCTGCGAATGTAAGCGTCACACGCCGCATCGTACCCTGTCAGCCTATCCACCTTTTCCTCTCGTACGTCATCTCTTTGAAAAAATCCGTACGGCCACCCTCTCTGTGAGGAGAGAACTGCCATCACAAGTTTCCCGCTCACGCCAGGCACCTCATCGCCATCCCACGGCTCCCACACAACAGGCTCGACATCCGCTTGCTCCTTGGACCACAACTGCGGCTGCTCTCCCGGCGCCACGTCCACCATGCCCATCCCAAGCCACTTCTCGTCGTACTCATCGCTCCTCACAACATAGCTCCACCTTGCGTTGAACACGGAATCGTACACGCCGTCAAGTTCCTTCACACTGTGTGCGTAAACATACCTCATGGCTTCCTCATTACGCCTTACACGATAAAGTGCGGCATTCAGCATGCCTTTTACATGCAGAGTAATATCACTCACCTCGTTAGCGGCATTTGCACGTGCCCACTGACGGAGGGAAAAAATACCTCTAGCACTCAGCCTGTCCACTCCTTCCCTCATTGTCTCATATTCCCTGTACGGTGACGAGTTGGTTACCAGTGTGCATAAAGACTCATCTCTCAAAAAGAAGGAGGGGTTGCCCATAAACACACACATGGAAGCATCCTCCGCACCAAACGTCCTTTTGAAGTATTTCATCAGGAAGTCATGCAGTCTCATACCATCCAATCCACCACAGTCCTCCATCAAAACATCCTCGACAAGGCTATCCAGCGTCCAAGTGCTACTCGGCCGTGACACGACCTCACGTCTCACAGCCGCATCAGTTGCAGTTGTCATTTCCCCACGTGCGGGAGCCTGCACAACAGGAGGAACGGCCTCTCCTTCCATCTCATCCCTCGCCGGCCTTCCTCTCTTTCTTGTCATTTATATAATCCGCTTGTGCTTATTTCTCGCTTTCATTGCAACGCGTACAATCGGAGGGTAAAGAAAGTGGGAGAGAGGGCGAGTGAGCAGTGGCACAAACACACAGGCAATGTAGAACAATGAAGCACGCAGGCAGCGGCACCATGCCACTCCCAGCATACACACTCAAAAGGAAACAAACATCCCTTCAATGGGAATTATGGATTACGTGAGCAAGTGACAGACCAATGCCATGCGTGGAGATTGTTAAGCCGCACAATTTCACGCACTCGAGCGCAATGGCCTTTCCTTTCACATCAGTGCTCTGAAGGTATGGCTGTGCAGCAATATGAAAAGTGCCTGTCACAAATGGGCCGCACTCGCACTGTCACATCGCACGCACACATGGCCTTCACTCCTCAGCTCACTGCAACATTACACCATTGAGGGCAGCATTTATTGCAGGGGCGTGCAGCCAAAGTCAGCCGGCTTCACACATCCCTCCCTGGTACCAACACTGCACGCGCCATTTTCAGCTGCGTCCTCCATCCAACTGCTCACAGGAATAAGTCACGGAGCAGTTGCACGGCGTGCGCTTCAACACTCACACAAATTGCATTCCGAGTTGATAATATGCGGTGACTCTTTCTCACAGTCACACAGCGCAGCTCACCTTCAGGCACTCATGCAAAGCCACTTCATTCATTGAGGAATCAAAGTCCTCTGAAGTCAAGGCAGCACTGAGGCGATATGGTCCATCTGATATCGCAGTGCTTGCTTTGAGAGTGTGCTGCGACCACATTACGTGACTGCCCTCACACTGCGAAGTCACTTAATGGCGCAGGCAGCCATGCATACAAATGACATGCAGCGGTATTCCACCCACGGAACTTCAGTGCTCCTCCCAACTCCAATCAATCAAGTGGCTGTATCGCATCCCCCTCGCTCCCACCACTGTCACTTGCTTTCATAATTCCTTCACTCCAACGCATTGGCACCGTGCCTACACAAAACTGATCTCATGTCAGTGAGCCGATTGCTGGAAGACATTCCACTGAGCGCAGCACATTGGGGCACTGCAGAGAGCAACACATTTGCCACGCTGTCACCTGAATGCCAATAAAAGCACAATTCCCTCTTGAGACACACGAAAGCATAACACACTCCCCGTGCACTCAACACATTGCTGACATTGGGAATTCCAGTGCTGTTATTTTGCCTTCAGCTCTCGTGTGTTGCTTCCGCTCCATCCTGCGCTCCACAGTGCACACCGCCACTACTCACTCATCGCAGCCTCCCTTCAATCGCATTGGGATATCCTCCAGCCACACTGCCACACAAACCGCTCTCACCGCATAGTTCCACTTCACTGAGAATTATTCCACTCCCTCCTCAAACTAACACACACACGCCACAAAGTCACCACCTCCATTGTTTTATCCTCCCAGCGCTGAGGTACGCCTGTTGACTTTTGTGGCTTCCCTCAGTCCGTCCCATTTCAACAGAAACGCATTAAGCCACCGCGCAGCGCCTTCACGAAGCATTTTTGCTTCATTGTGTACTGAGTGGGGCCCATACCGCGTGTTGTTGTCAGCCAACGCCCAGGCACACGGCTGCCACCGGCTTTCAAATACGTCCGTCTCAAGCCACTGACAACTTCTCAGTGCGCGATTACAGTCGGTTATTTCCTTCATGGAGGAACCTCAAATCATGTCGCGGTGTCTTCTTCCCTTTTTCGTCTCCACTGGGCTGCAGTTTAGAAAACAACACATTTAGCGGTGAGTTTGCTGCTCAGAGCGGAGAAGCGCGACACATGCAATCCATTTGCGTTGCTTCAGTCGGGACTTCCATAAATATTCCCCCGGCATTGCTTCAGCGCTGTAGGACGTCATATCGATATCTTCAACGGAAACAACAACAACAAAAAAAAACAGTCCCTGCACGGCCCTTAAGCCCCCATCACACAGTCAAAGCAATCCAAAACAGCACACTTCCACGGAAAACAACATCACCACCCATCCCGCGCAGCTAAACACACGACACTCCCAACCCCGCCACCACCACCACCACTCGTAAAGAAATCAGAGGGGACAACGAGCGGCGTTTCTGATCCAACGCGTTGATACCGTTGCGGTAAGGGCCACAGGTCAAAAAAGAAAGCCCGGGAGTGCCTAAATAATTCACTTTCGGGGCTCTGTGGGGGAGTTGAGCACATCGACACGGGTGTCGCCGCCCTGCATGAACGAACACGCTCCGCACACACAGTTCATCAAAAAACATAAAAGACAAAGTTATGTAAACAGCAACAATGACAAAGAGTAAACAATAATGATAAAATAAAGGAAACCGGGGGGTCACGCTCCAACAGGTCCCTAACCCGATTACACAAATCGCACTTCTCCTCACCCGCGCACACCAATTGTAATAATTGGTGCAAGTTTTAAATGTCTAACGTTATGCAGCGCATCACACGGGCTTAACTTGCGAATCCGGGGGCGGTCGGTCCTCCTTTTTAATTTTTTTTTTTGGAAACTAATCGCTCGACATAAAACACTTAGCGCACCAGCGCCTAAGCCTTTCTTTCATGAAGTGAACAAAAATAAAAGGAAAAACAGATGGGAGGGGATGCGCATTTGATGCAACGCGAGTACGTTTTATGCAGAGACACGAGATGCCAAAAGCAACGGGACAGCAATGTTGCGCTACTTTTAGAACAAACAAGAAAAGAAAACGAAAAAGAAAAAGAAAACGAAAAAAGAAAAGCTAAGTAAAAAAAGGATGATAATAATAATAATCAAAAATCACATGTCGCATTTGATACGGGAGGGAGCTGCATTGCGATTAAAAGCTCGCCGTCTTCCCACCATCCTGCAATTTCCCAGCAGCGGCACCCTCCACGGGGATTCCCTTCTCGGCGGGTGCGGGTCTGGTCCGGCGGATGATGCAAAAAATGGCAGCGGCGAGGGCAATTGAGCAAACAGGGACCAGGACGGCTAAGAGGTACACGTAATATTTTGGAAATTTATCCTTTGAATTGGCGAGAGAACTCTCGTCCTCGTCAAACTGGAGCCCGTCAAGTTTCACGTTCACTTTCACCTCCTCTTCAACTTTATCGCTCCCACCGGTTTCGCTCGCCGCCGTGGCATTCTCACCGGTGCTCGGATGCGGCTTGGCCACAAGCACCACAGCGCCTTCTTTCCCGGCCTTACGCGCGTTTTCGACGATTTCTTTCATGGGTTTGCCCTTTTCGACGTCGTCCTTCATTTTGTGGACTGTTGACAGGTACGCGGTAGTTAGTTCCTTCGCGCTGTGAACGGTTTCTAAAATGTGGTCCAATGTAAGCATGTGGTCTTTGGCCTCATGAGCGTGTTTCTCCCAATGGTTTTTGACGTTGCAGTTTCCGATATTTCTCGAATCGTCGCCATTGTTGTTTCCTTGCCTCCCCCACTTCTCCAGGACCTCTTTGAGAGCTGCACCAGTGCCATTGCAGTACTTTTTGCTTCCGACAATCCCTTTGCAGCCCTCAAGACTGGTCTTAAACGGTTCACTGATATGTTTCTCATAGCCCTTACCTCCGCAAATAGTTTCTATGTTTTCTTCGCTCCCGCCAGGTATTTTACCCTGAACGTGGCATTGCAATACATCTATGAGAGAGGCCGTGGAAAGACAGGATTGGCGCGTAAGTGTCTCGCCTCTTGCCGTTATTGTCACATCTTTAGTTTTGTCGTGATGAGCCGTGTAGTTTGCCATCACTTCCGTGGCCCTCTTATGCTCCTCGTCATTTTTCTTTTGTGCCTCATCGGCTGCGCCTTTTAATTTATCCGCTTGTTCCGGTGTCAGTGTCCCCTTCGTTTTGGCCTCTTCTAAAAGTTCCTCTAATCTCTTCTTGCGGTGGTCCAACTGCTCCTTGTGCAACTTCACGTAATCCAAAGCGTCTGCCGCACCCTTGTGGTCGTAATTGTGCGCGATTTCCTTCGCCTTTTCCACCAAATGCGCAATGGCACACAAAACAGCAGCGGCCTCATCCCCTAACTTGCAGTCGCCATTGTTATCGTTATTGCTTGAAGCCACGCCTGAAAGCAGTGCGAGCCACGACAGGCACACAAAAACTAAGCCGTAAACTCGCATCTATTTCTTTTCTCCTTCTTTCTCTCCTGCAGAACTAACACGCCACTTTCACCTAAAACGCTATCAACACTCCCAAAAGCACAACAGTGAATTTACAAAATAATAATAATAATGATAATAATAATGCAAACCCATCACAACTTATACTTTTTGTTGGCAGCGTCACTTCAGTCGCACACAAAGAAAAAAACTGCTGTGAAACCATACAACGGCGGCATTCTCTCGTGGAGTGCCGGCATTACTGTCAGCCGGTGGCCGTGGGAGGCCTTAATTGGCGCCCATTTCATTTTCATGGATATTTCTTTTTTTTTAAAAAAAAGAACAAACGAGCAAATGCTCCAATATTTACGCGATTGCCCGCCAAACCGAAATAACAACACAACTGCTCGCATTATCCACACCACTGGAACTTTAGGACGCGGCAATAATATTTGAAAATAAAAGCCACACACGGCGGCACAAACTTTTATTTCTATTTCGCTCCCGCATCGTTAAATCAATGATTTTGTTACCGATCCCAAATCCCAATGGCGTCTCCGGGAAACCAAACGATAAAAAGAAACTAACGTTTTAAGGGGAACCACGCGGCCCCCGCCCCTTTGTGGAACGGCTGCAGCCGGGGCCCGATTGCTGGCAAACCACCACCCGCCCCCGCCTCATTGGGAGGAAACTGAAACCGAAAGCAAAAAGCGGCGGGAGAGGCGTCAGGAGAAAGTTTCCTCTCTTCTTTACAGCAAACCGAAAACAAGAAAACTGCACCGCCCGCTGAGAGAATGCGCGCACCCTCATCAGAAGGCAGAGAGCAACATTTTGTTAAACTTGTGTGGGCGCGAGGAGGTATTTTTCTTTTTTTCTTTCCAACGGATCGGTATTCCAAACCAACAGCCTCCAACAAACAAAGCCACTTAGAAAACAAAAAAAACGAAAGGAAAAACAAATGGGAGGGGATGCGCATTTGATGCAATGCGAGTACGTTTTATGCAGAGACACGAGATGCCAAAAGCAACGGGACAGCAATGTTGCGCTACTTTTAGAACAAACAAGAAAAGAAAACGAAAAAGAAAAAGAAAACGAAAAAAGAAAAGCTAAGTAAAAAAAGGATGATAATAATAATAATCAAAAATCACATGTCGCATTTGATACGGGAGGGAGCTGCATTGCGATTAAAAGCTCGCCGTCTTCCCACCATCCTGCAATTTCCCAGCAGCGGCACCCTCCACGGGGATTCCCTTCTCGGCGGGTGCGGGTCTGGTCCGGCGGATGATGCAAAAAATGGCAGCGGCGAGGGCAATTGAGCAAACAGGGACCAGGACGGCTAAGAGGTACACGTAATATTTTGGAAATTTATCCTTCGAATTGGCGAGAGAACTTTCGTCCTCGTCAAACTGGAGCCCGTCAAGTTTCACGTTCACTTTCACCTCCTCTTCAACTTTATCGCTCCCACCGGTTTCGCTCGCCGCCGTGGCATTCTCACCGGTGCTCGGATGTGGCTTGGCCACAAGCACCACAGCGCCTTCTTTCCCGGCCTTACGCGCGTTTTCGACGATTTCTTTCATGGGTTTGCCCTTTTCGACGTCGTCCTTCATTGTGTCGACTGTTGACAGGTACGCGGTAGTTAGTTCCTTCGCGCTGTGAACGGTTTCTAAAATGTGGTCCAATGTAAGCATGTGGTCTTTGGCCTCATGAGCGTGTTTCTCCCAATGGTTTTTGACGTTGCAGTTTCCGATATTTCTCGAATCGTCGCCATTGTTGTTTCCTTGCCTCCCCCACTTCTCCAGGACCTCTTTGAGAGCTGCACCAGTGCCATTGCAGTACTTTTTGCTTCCGCCAATCCCTTTGCAGCCCTCAAGACTAGTCTTAAACGGTTCACTGATATGTTTCTCATAGCCCTTACCTCTACAAATAGTTTCTATGTTTCCTTCGCTCCCGCCAGGTATTTTACCCTGAACGTGGCATTGCAATACATCTATGAGAGAGGCCGTGGAAAGGCAGGATTGGCGCGTAAGTGTCTCGCCTCTTGCCGTTATTGTCACATCTTTAGTTTTGTCGTGATGAGCCGTGTAGTTTGCCATCACTTCCGTGGCCCTCTCATGCTCCTCGTCATTTTTCTTTTGGGCCTCATCGGCTGCGCCTTTTAATTTATCCGCTTGTTCCGGTGTCAGTGTCCCCTTCGTTTTGGCCTCTTCTAAAAGTTCCTCTAATCTCTTCTTGCGGTGGTCCAACTGCTCCTTGTGCAACTTCACGTAATCCAAAGCGTCTGCCGCACCCTTGTGGTCGTAATTGTGCGCGATTTCCTTCGCCTTTTCCACCAAATGCGCAATGGCACACAAAACAGCAGCGGCCTCATCCCCTAACTTGCAGTCGCCATTGTTATCGTTATTGCTTGAAGCCACGCCTGAAAGCAGTGCGAGCCACGACAGGCACACAAAAACTAAGCCGTAAACTCGCATCTATTTCTTCTCTCCTTTTCCCTCCTGCAGAACTAACACGCCACTTTCACCTAAAACGCTATCAACACTCCCAAAAGCACAACAGTGAATTTACAAAATAATAATAATAATGATAATGCAAACCCATCACAACTTATACTTTTTGTTGGCAGCGTCACTTCAGTCGCACACAAAGAAAAAAACTGCTGTGAAACCGCACAACGGCGGCATTCTCTCGTGGAGTGCCGGCATTACTGTCAGCCGGTGGCCGTGGGAGGCCTTAATTGGCACCCATTTCATTTTCATGGATATTTCTTTTTTTTAAAAAAAAAAAAGAACAAACGAGCAAATGCTCCAATATTTACGCGATTGCTCACCAAACTGAAATAACAACACATCTGCTCGCATTATCCACACCACTGGAACTTTAGGACGCGGCAATAATATTTGAAAATAAAAGCCACACACGGCGGCACAAACTTTTATTTCTATTTCGCTCCCGCATCGTTAAATCAATGATTTTGTTACCGATCCCAAATCCCAATGGCGTCTCCGGGAAACCAAACGATAAAAAGAAACTAACGTTTTAAGGGGAACCACGCGGCCCCCGCCCCTTTTTGGAACGGCTGCAGCCGGGGCCCGATTGCTGGCAAACCACCACCCGCCCCCGCCTCATTGGGAGGAAACTGAAACCGAAAGCAAAAAGCGGCGGGAGAGGCGTCAGGGGAAAGTTTCCTCTCTTCTTTACAGCAAACCGAAAACAAAAAAGAAAACTGCACCGCCCGCTGAGAGAATGTGCGCACCCTCGTCAGAAGGCAGAGAGCAACATTTTGATAAACTTGTGTGGGCGCGAGGAGGTATTTTTCTTTTTTCTTTCCAACGGATCATTATTCCAAACCAACAGCCTCCAACAAACAAAGCCACTTGGCAAACGAAGACGAAAGGAAAAACAAATGTGAAGGGATGCGCATTTGATGCAATGCGAGTACGCTTTATACAGAGACACGAGATGCCAAAAGCAACGGGACAGCAATGTTGCGCTACTTTTAGTGCAAACAAAAAAAGAAAAAGAAAACGAAAAAGAAAAAAGAAAAGCTAAGTAAAAATAGGATAATAATAATAATAATAATAATAATCAAAAATCACATGTCGCATTTGATACGGGAGGGAGTTGCATTGCGATTAAAAGCTCGCCGTTTTCCCACCATCCTGCGATTTCCCAGCAGCGGCACCCTCCACGGGGATTCCCTTCTCGGCGGGTGCGGGTCTGGTCCGGCGGATGATGCAAAAAATGGCAGCGGCGAGGGCAATTGAGCAAACAGGGACCAGGACGGCTAAGAGGTACACGTAATATTTTGGAAATTTATCCTTTGAATTGGCGAGAGAACTCTCGTCCTCATCAAACTGGAGCCCGTCAAGTTTCACGTTCACTTTCACCTCCTCTTCAACTTTATCGCTCCCACCGGTTTCGCTCGCCGCCGTGGCATTCTCACCGGTGCTCGGATGCGGCTTGGCCACAAGCACCACAGCGCCTTCTTTCCCGGCGTTGCGCGCGTTTTCGAGGATTTCTTTCATGGGTTTGCCCTTTTCGACGTCGTCCCTCATTTTGTCAACAACGGAGAAATATGCGGTGGTCAAGAGGTTCGCATCGTGTATTACTTGAACTTGTTGGTCCAACGTAAGCATGTGGTCTTTGGCCTTTTGAGCGTGCTTCTCCCAATCGTTTTTGACGTTGCAGTTTCCGATATTTCTCGAATCGGTATTGTTAGTTCCTTGACTTTCCCACTTCTCCAGAGCCTCCTTGAGAGCCGCCCCAGTGCCGTTGCAGTACTTCTTACTTTTGCCGATCCCCTCGCAGTTTGTAAGAAGACTGGCAACATCCACACTAGAGACTTGCTTGTAGTCCTTCCTGTTGCATACATCACTGACGGACACACTGGAACCTTGCGACTGCTCTCCCTTAACATGGCACTGTATGATGTCGAGTAGCGATGCAGTCGATTTACAGTTTTGACGTGTTTTTCCATCACCAAGGGCTGTACTTGTTACATCCTTCGCAGTTTTGTATGCGTCATTGTATATGCGCTTTGCTTCTTGTGCCTTCTCATATTGTTCAGTATTTTTCTTATGTGCTTCGCGATAGGCTTCCTCTAGCTTTCCGGCGTCCTGACTTGTTAGTACGCCATTTCCTTTAGCTCTTTCAATTATGTCTGGCAAATTTTTCACTCGATGATCCACAACCTCCTTGTGAAGTTGGACATTTCCCCACGTCTCTTCAATGTCCTTGAGGTCGTAACTGTCTGCTACTTCCTTCGCCTTTTCCACCAAATGCGCAATGGCACACAAAACAGCAGCGGCCTCATCCCCTAACTTACAGACGCCATTGTCATCGTTATTGCTTGTGGCCACGCCTGAAAGCAGTGCGAGCCACGACAGGCACACAAAAACTAAGCCGTAAACTCGCATCTATTTCTTTTCTCCTTCTTTCTCTCCTGCGGAACTAACACGCCACTTTCACCTAAAACGCTATCAACGCTCCCAAAAGCACAACAGTGAATTTACAAAATAATAATAATAATAATAATAATAATAATAATAATAATGCAAACCCATCACAACTTACACTTTTTGTTGGCAGCATCACTTCAGTCGCACACAAAGAAAAAAAACTGCTGTAAAACCATACAACGGCGGCATTCTCTCGTGGAGTGCCGGCATTACTGTCAGCCGGCGGCCGTGGGAGGCCTTAATCGGCGCCCATTTCATTTTCATGGATATTTCGTTTTTGTTTTCCAACAGATCGTTACTCCAAACCAACAGCCTCCAACAAACAAAGCCACTTAGAAAACAAAAATAAAAGGAAAAAAAAAATATCATCAAAAACGGATATCGCGTCCCCCCCAAGCACCTCTCACACGCTGCCCTCCGCATCGAGCACCACTTTGCGTTGCTGAGCCCCGCCCCCACCCCGTAGTGAGCTCTCGCATCCCTCAGGGAGACACCCGTCGCACACTCCGCTCCCACACTCCGCGGTAATAAAGTGTGTGTGCGCTCACCGAGCTGTGGATATAAATAATCTCCCAGTCCGCCACAGCGGCGAAACAGCCCCAACGCTCAAACGTGCTGCACACACCTTTACAAAATGCCTGGAGCCGGAACGCACTCACCTGCAGCGGTGGAGGTGGTACCTCCGTCACGCTTTTAAGGATCTCGCGATGGCGTGACTTGCATTTTTTTCCCTTCACGAAGGATAAAATAAACGCATTCACACCGGAGGAACAAAGCCGCCGGCCCCCCCCTCGGGATGTAAAGCCTTCCACGCTCCGTCACTCACACACATCGGGAAAGTGGCAAAAAAAAAACCTCCAAAGGCGGACCAAACTTTGAATTACGTCCGGCCCTTTTCGAGGGACGGCCAGCGTCCATTGGCTTCCGCAACTCCGAGAGGCACGCGGGCACTTTGTGCCATCATGCGGCTGAAAAGTCCTTCACTCGCGAGGCTCAGTAAATGAAAGCCCGAGAGGGTCGTGGCGGTGGGTCAGTCCATTGACTTAGGCGGCTGCAGTCGGGGTGCCCCTCGTCACTCGATCCGCGCCCATCGCATGCCGCTAACACGCCTCTCTTGCGACCTCTTTCCTTCATTAAGTCATTTTGCACTTCACCGGGTTCATCATCATTTCCATTCGCACTTTCTTATTTTCCACACAATCACCGGGCTGGAGTTAGGAAGCGCACAAAGGCATATTTACTTCTCGGGCTCCATGTCGAACACGCCCTTGATAATACGTTCGCAACAACGATACACACAAACAAACAAAAAAAGACATTACAGGCACCCCACGCCCCGCAGACCTCGATACCTCGCAAGGAGAGTTACCTCCAATGTGGAATCCACACGATCCAGTCGGCCACGTTCGGCCCGCCAGAAAACGGTTAGTTCACGCACACGCGCATGGGTCAACCGTGTCGTCACTATTATTTTTTGTTTTGCCGAATGTGGGGACGTACGGCACCGCAACACTCCCGCCGACTACGTTTTTCTTTTTTTGTTTTAATCGACAGTGCCCCCGCGGCCTCAGGATTTTTGCTCCACACGAACGCGGGGTGCGAGTGAAGTACGGAGCCGATTGCGTGCACGGCAGGCACTACGCGTTTCCACCCCTCCCCCGCGTGGGCGTGTTGTCATTTATTCGATTGTGTTGTAAAAAGACGAGAGGCTTGAAAGGAAATAATAAATAAATAACAGTAACAGTAAAGAAATGAGCCGCTTCAAGCAGTAAAGGCACCAAAAGGGAAAATCGTCTCCACACATTTCACTGATTGTCAGAAGCAAAGCAGGAACACGGAACAAGCAATAATAATAGCAACAGCAACAATAACAAAGAAAAGAAGGAAAAGAAAAACGAAAGCAATCCAAGCCTGAAATGTGTTCAGGTGAAGTGGATGCCACGGGGAAGTAAATAAAGCAAAAGGAGACGAAACCAAAGCAAACAGAGCGAGCCAATAACAACAATTGATATTTCCACTGGCAGCACTACTCCCTACAAAACTCTCAGTTTTTGTTTTCTTTGTTTAAAGAGTGGAAGACAAAAAAAAGAAAAGAAAGACGCACAAACAATTGACTCTAACGGCAAATATTACAAAAGAAATGAAATGAAAAGCTCCACTCAGTTTAGTTGTTGTTGGTACTTCTTTTTGCCTCAACTAAAACGGTCGACAAAATATATAAACATAAATAAATATTCCTAGCTTATTTTTTTTACTTTTATTTTTTTAGTGATTCACTGTTAATTATTGAATGCGTTTGTTTTTCCTTCTTTCTCTCCCTTGTTTGTATCTCATCGGCAACTTGCCTCTCCACCGTAATTCCTCAAACGTATTAGATATCTCCACGAGCATCACTTGGGCTTCCTTTTCCCATCGTAGTTCCCGTGACAGCGCTGTTCTTCCCGTTGACGTCAGCCGCCTGCCCACGCCGCCGCACCAAACAAAAAACAACCACCCCGGTGAAAATAACAAATAAAGGAACGAGCGTCGCCAGCAGCCACACGCCAAGCGTACCGACCCTCACGCTGCTCGGCATGGCGTCATCGTCCAACCTCAGGCCGAGATCGACGTCCTCTTCCAACGTTGTGGTTCCGGCTCTACCACCGCCGCCGCTGCTGCTGCTGCTGCCACCTTCAGTTCCAGCAGCGGCGCCACCGTCGCCGCCGCCGATTTTGTCTCCGCCTGCGCCTGTAGCGGAGTCACCTGATGAAGTGCCACCTGAGGGCAATTCAATCACCGCTCCTTTCTTCCCCGCCTCTTTCACTCTTTCAATGATGTCGTCAAGCGAGTGGCCGTATTGGAGTGCCGTTTGCAGCCGCTGAGCAGCGCCTGCGTAAACCCCCGACATGAGTGTCGCGTTGATGATCGTATTCGTCAAGCCATCCAAACTCTTCATAATCGACGTTAAATTTTCAGCGCGAGCCTCCCATTTGTCGCTGTGTTGACATGCACTTGACTTTATTGATTTCCACTTCGTCATCGCCCCTTCAATTTCGGCTCCCATGCTGCCGTGGCAGTGTCTGTAACGCCCAACCATCGGGCAGTTTCGTGTGTCACGGTGCGCAACTTCCTTAACCCCCTCCGGCACGGCACTACCGGCGCAGAGAGAAACAACATCAAGCCTGCCAATGCCCGTGCCTTTGCCATTTTTGCCGCAGTTTATCACAACGAGCAACTCGTCAGTTTGATCACATTGGTTATTTTCCACTTGATTTCCGAGCAAAAACTCCGACTCGCGCTTTGCATCTCTGGCCGTCTCATGATAAGTCTTTAACGCCCCCAGCAGCCTGTCGTGCTGCTTCTTATTATTCGCCTCCAGGTCCCCGCACATGTCTTTAATTTTACGCACATCATCGCCTGTCAGCGTATGTTTTTCATTAGGTGCTTCTAACGATGCCCTGACACCGCTCAGTCGGTGCTGAATTTGTTCCCCGTAAAGATTTATATCGCTACTCACGGCGTCTCCAACTTCCTTCAGCAGCTTCTCGGACACTTCGTAGCTCCTCGACGCCAAATAAGCCAAATGACACAAGGCGTTAATTTCTTCGTGCTGGAGTTTGCACGCATCGCCGTTACGACCAGCACCGCCGCTGGCTGTGATGGGAGCCGCTGCTACCAGAACAAACAAAAAACAAGTCGTAGCGACGCAAAGTACTCGCAACATACGCACTGTCACCTTACGGTCTCCCACAACGGTGAGGAGTGGTGTGAGGGAAAAAAGAAAAAGAGAAGAAATTAAAAATTTGAAAACGTTCGTTTCTCCCATGCAATTAAGGCCAACCAGTCGTGATTTAAAAACAAAAACAAAAAAATTTAAATGGCTTCGGATGGGAAAAGAAAACGATGAGACGGGCGTACAAGGCGTAGGCCGCAGCACGCCCATTGCGCCAACATCGGTCAAAGTGCGCAAGTAATTTAATTACTTGTCTAATTTCATAGACACACTTTTGAATATCACATAAAACAAAACAAAGAAGAAAAATTACGCATCTCGTGCTTGCACCGCGAAGTCATCTCCTCAACCACTGCGGTAACGCGGCTCGCCAGTAAGGCCGAGTAGTAAATAATAATTTGGCAATAAAAACACTGCGCCTATTTTGTTTCGCCGCACACATGCAGCTGAACAAAACCCGAGTGCACGGGAGCCAGCAGGGGCACCAGTGCACAAAAAGCAATGTCACATCACATCACATCACGTCATGGGCAGTGAGCAGCAATTATATAAAATAAATTAAACGCCTCCCTGCAACAGCAGTGCTGTCAAGTGGATGTGATAAAACGTATCATTTTAATCCACGTCAAAACTCCCACGCGTGCTGCAAATTGTGATCGCGCGTTTGCTTCCATGAGAAATCGCAGACTCAGCTCCATCGGCGGACAACCGAAGAAGAAAATAATAATAATAACAATAAACGCCATCAGAGCGGCGCAACAATACCCAGCGGATTGGGCTTCACACAAACCGGTGGCAAGTCGCACGAGGGATCAAACACAGCGCCCCCAACACGCACAGACACGCGACTGCCACCACCCGCCGCATCGCGCCTCAAATTCTCAACAAAACTTTGGGTCCTCAGGCGACGGCCGAATAAATAAAGTGGGCCCCGTACATTAACGCAGGCACGTGCGACGCCCAGGACATTTTTCCGACGAAATGAACGCGACTCAAATATTCACTTGTAGCGGCGGGCGACTGCACGCACTTCGTGCATCAAAGCAAAGCGAGTGACACGCCATTGAGCATAAACACGCAACATTCCCAAAGAAAAGCATTACACCACTCCCATCACTAAAGACATGCGGGCCAAACACGCAGCAGCAAGCCTGGGAGCCAACTAGCGCCGCCTCCGCGTAACGCGCACGCCTGGAGCACCACTTCCACAGCCCAGTGCTCGCAACATCCGTCTCAACAAAGCAACATTATTGGCACAACGCGCTACGACACCACAAAAAAGCTGGCAAAGCAACAAGAAAAAAAATATTAGACAGCGAACCATGCAACCTCCCGCACAAGAGCAACACACACCTCACGCGGGGCGGTAAAGCTGCACAGCCCCCCGCAGGCCGAAGCATTCAGAGCAATAACAGCTCAAAGGAAATTAAGTCAAAGCAAGCCGAGGCAAAGAAAAGCGAAAGAAAAAAAAGATCAGTGCGCCACATTCCTCTTCCTTCCACCACTCACATCACACAACTCCAGCATGAAAGTGAGGGAGAGTACCCGCAACGCACTGTCACACCCATCACCGAAGCTCCATTAAAATATTATAATAACAACAAACCTCCCGCTATGATAGGGGATTCGAAAGAAACAAAAAGAGAAAAAAGAAAGGCATGGTGCGAGGCACACTATAAGCCTCACGCCCACTACCATCACCCCTGCTTTATCACTGTTACTGTTACTGTTACTATAACTATACTGTAAACATTACTGTTACCGCTACTATCACGAGAAACTATCACTGTCACTATCACTATTAATATCACTGTTACTCTTACCATCACTTTCACCGCCACTGGGAACTCCATCACCCTCCCCGGTGACATCATTGCCACCAGCCGTTCCGTTGCTGCCTCCAGTGGTGGAACCACCACTGCCAGCACTCTCCGTGCTCTCGCTGCTCACATTGGCGTTGGCCGGCTCCTGAACGGCCGGTTGTCCGCCAGTCGCGTTGCTGGGGCCATGTTTCCGCTTGTACTGCTCAAGCAGCCTGTCGTAATACTCCACAGAGCAGCCCGTGTTGTTTACCGCAGCCCACATATTGTTGATTTTAGTGATATGATCCTGAAACTCCTTTTCCATGCGATCGCCATCGGCAAGCTTCTGTTCGAGGCGTTTCTTGATGCCCCAGTTTCCAAGGAAGAAAATGATCCAACTGCCGCATTCCCTCTTTATATCCTGAACTAAGCTCCTAACCTCGTCCCTGAGCTCAGCAGCCACTGACTGATCCTTGACAAATTCCACGTAAAACCTCTTCAGTGCCTTCACTCGGCTCCTTACGTCATTTGCATCAGCAGTTGGGCCAACCACCTCCATGAGCCTCTCGCAGTGAGCCCTCAGCGACTCCGTCGAATTGATCGCTAACGCATAAGTCTTTAGCTTCTCTGAGAATCGGTCCTCAACGCCTTTCAGAAACTTCAAACCTTCAATGCAAATGGGTGACCTCCACCAAAGAAAAAATGCATCTCCCACGTCCGCAGCGTGGAGCATGAGGACAAAGAAGCTCAAAGCAGCACCGCTGAAAAAGCGCATGGTCTCTTGTGTCGTGTTCTCAGCTACGGCATGAGGGAGAATAAGTGGGATGAGGCAATTACAAGAAGACAAACAGGTGCGCGCACGAGTGGGAGGCGGCAGCTTCCCACACTGACAAACAGAGTGATGATGCATTGGAGCACGGGGCAGACACTGAAGCCGGTAGGGTCACATCACATGCCCAACACAAAATGGCGGAAGGCACCTCCAGCCCTCCGTCTTCCCGCAGCCGTGACGGATGGGCACCCGGCACAGTTGCGCGCCCGGCAGAGGGAAAAGGGCCACCGGACAAACAGGACACGAAGTAGGCACATCAGCGACACCGCCCCACCCACAAACATCATAGGCTTCCACTGACGCACAGCACAAACAGAAAAAAGGAAGCACCAAAACATGAAGGGATATCAACAATGACAGTAAACAAAATGGTCAAGTGAATAGAAGCAAAAGCCCTTCTTCAAAGGAAAGACGTGTGGCCGCATCCGCTCTCTCAGCCTTAGCGCGCACACGTACAGACGCCTGGTCTCTGGCAAAACAGCGGAGAAGCACTCACGTCGCACCTCCCCCCGTGGCGTCCCAGCGCCCCACTCCCCAACTGCCCGCGCAGGGTCCACACCACTGCCCGGCCACAGCAGCCCCAATGCAACCTCAAACACGCCCCTCGCAAGGCGTAGGGAAGCATAGAAACCGACAGCGGCAGGACAGAAAAGACCGGTCTTCCCCAGCACTCCAATGCCAACAAACCTGCGCGTCAAGCAAAGCAGCGAAATCGAGCGTAACGTGTCCCACGATCGCAAGGCACAAACACGCTCATCGCACCACAAAGAAACAATTTGGTGCATGACAACAAGTGGCACAACACCATCACGATGCCGCCATCAGGAAGGCAACGGGTGCCACTACCAACATCGCAAGGCACTGCGGGGCCCCGCATACCTTCAGGCCATTTCGCGCGTGGTGCCAGCGGAACGCAAACACGCGCTAATGAATGGCTGCCACGCATCCACTCGAGCGGCATGCAAGCCAGGGCCGCACAGGTGGAAAAGGGAGGTGCATCAGCAGCCCTGAGCACTGGGTGGTGCTACGGCAGCTGACAACTATCAGGCACTCATGCGCCACTACACAACACGCGGAATAAATAAACCAAATCAAAAGAGAAGTGGGCAGTGAGACATTACAAAATTAAAACTGCAATCTGCAACACGTCTGTATGGCAAAAGAAAGACAACAACACTCGCCATCAAACGCTTATATGTAAAGGGGTAACCACGGAACAAGTGATCCGCTACACAGGGCTGCCACGCTCCCGTAAAGCCCGTTCCGGCTCGGACACTACGCACTGTCATCACAGTGAAGGAGAAAACAAGAAAAGGCATTTCCTAGCGGCTTCGTGGCCGTTAAGTAGCCAGCACACAAAAATAATTTATATTTAAACCATTCAGACAGTGAAGGCAAAGGAACGTGGCGGAGAGGAAAAAAAATACGATCGTGATAAAATAAGAACGATAATAAAAATAATAACGCTAATGGAATGAAAAGAGGAAAAATAAAGAACCCCAGCCGCTATGCTGAGATTCCTGCGCAAGGAAGTGGAAGCTATCAAAACATCAGCACATGCACGAGCAGCAGAAGATAACAGAGGGACAGACACCCGCCACTGAGGGCACTGTTGGCGCTCCCAGGCACACGAATCCGTCCCCTGTTCGCGAATAGCCCAAGCAGCTCCACGCCACGCAGCGGTCGATTGTACACCAGGACATTGCTCACTGTGATGTTGGCGTGCTCCTTGGCGCCTCCATCAACTGGGGTGCCAACGAAGAGATGATGAATGTTCAGCAGCTCCTCAGGGCTCGCCACGCGCACGCTCACAGTCGCCGTCGTGTTACCCCCGTCAACGTGCAGGGAGACGATCCCGTCGTGAAGCGTTAGCACCACCTGGTGGCTCTCGTTCACGTTCAGCGGCTCAGCGGCTGTGCTGTTGTACTCATTTCCGTAGGCCAGGAGCCACTCCACCCCGCTCAGCGACACCTTCAGTATCTTGTTCACCTGCCCTTCGCGGTTCACAAACCCCAGCAACGGGACCTCCCCCCGTGGCATCTCGTCAAACCGCACCGTGACGGCGAGCGTGAACTCGCTGTTGGTAAAGTAATACCGCTGGTCCTGCCCCTGCTCACTCACGGGCCACACAACATGGCCACCGCCACCCACGTCGAGCCGCACGCCTTCAGCAGTGCTCACAGCGCCGCTGGTTGCAGCGTTCACGCACCGATACGCGTCGGGCCACGTCTTCTCCGTCAGGGGTCCTACCAGCAGCCCGGCAAGCCCAGCGGTGGGGATGCCGTCACACCCGGGATCGTATTTATCGCCCGGGAGGCAGTTGCCCAGGAGAAGCTCGTCCTGTGCCTTCCACACCAGAGCCGTTGATTTAATGCTTTTCAGCTCGTCCACAAGGCGCACAAGGTGGAGGCTGTACACCTCATCAATGTTTTGCTCATGCAAGCAGTACAGGACCCCGTCCGGAGTGTACAGCAGGGAGCTGTAGGCACTGTTGTCGTCGCCCTCAGAGACCTGCCCGACATGCCACATGCGATTGCCGTCCGTCATCCACATCTGCAGGCGATCACGATAATACGAGCCCTTAAGGTTCTTCGGATGGGTGAGAAGCATCACAGGCACACCCTCCACTGTCACCGTGATGAAGCCACTCGAGCTGCCAGGACCATTACGTTTCGGCGAGTTGCCAATCACGCGGGAGATGCTGTTGAGCATCTCTTTCCACGTCGCACCAAGGTCACTCGATTCGAATATCATGCGGTAGCCCTGTCCACCATCGGATCGTGCACTAATCAGCAGCTTGCCGTCCCACTCAGTGAGGGCAGCCTCGGACGTGCCTACACCGGCCTCACCCTTCCCAAAGTGCCATGACTTTCCATCGTCAGCCGAGTACAGGATCATGCTCACAACACGGTTGGCTTTGTTCCTTGCCTGCACTGGCAACACAATCGTCCCGCTGGATGTTACAACACCACCCCCAGCCCCTCCAAGGAACTGCGTGCCAGGGCTTCCCGAAACCGGGAAGTTGTACAGCGACTTCAGTGCAGTCCTCTCCCAGCTAATCGACACATCAGTGGCAGTGCCCTTCGTGCCCACGTTCACCGTGCCCTTGTACACGAAGGGCTCCCAATCGGCTATGGCAGCCTCGTCGTTCTGATTGTGCCAGTAACCCCGCGTGACATTGTATAGCCCAACGAGAACATAAATGTTATTGCCCTTCGCAACAACAGTGGGATCAACGACGCGGGAGTAGTGGGCATCCACACGACCATTCGGGACAATAACCTCCGTCTTCCACGTTCTCCCACCGTCAGTGCTGTATGCGGCAACGGTGTCCGTGAAGAAATAATCCGTCGACGTGATGTAGCGCGCATCCCCCACACACATTAGCACACCGCCAACCTCAACAATTGAGGGTATGCGGTACGAGTGCACAGTCCGCATCGTCGTGCCGGTGCTGTTCATGTCGGGTGAGTTCAGCTTCGGTCCGCCAACGAGTATATACCCATCCTTCATGCGACGGTACCACTCACCCCGCACACCATTCACACCCGTTGGTCCCTCCTGCTCCATAAACCACTCCTCCCACTCATCGTCGTACACCTCCTTCCAGCCCGGCTGGGGGTTGCTCCACCACACCTCGCCATCTTTCGGGGTCGTCTTGTTCCTCAGAGCCCATTTGGAGCCCCACAGCAGCGCCTGGTGCGTCGTTCCAACAGCGGCAGTGGCATGCATGGGGCCACAGCACTGACCCGCCACAACAAGCGCCAGCAGCGCGTAACAATTCACCGGCCACATCGTTCCGCCTGGGCAGCGGGTGTGTGAGCTGTAGCACGACCTGTCTCTCCTGTCAGTGATACCTCTGCGCTGCAATGTCTCGTGTAGTAATGGTAACAGTAAGTGTAAGCCACAAAGCACGTATTGCTCTTGCCTGTCGCATACAATCTATTGGATAGAGGAAAGGGAAAGAGACGCCAAGACGGACACTCATTGCACTAATAACAATGACAACAAGTCCACCAATGTTGCTGCAAGCAGTGGAATGAGGTGCGAGACGGAAGATCTAAGCCGCCAGACACCTAAACAAGATCGACAATCGTTGGCATGGGGCCCACAAATGCCAGGAGCAGGGCAATAAACAAATACAGTCGTAAAGGGATAAACTATAGGGAACTGAATTGAATTGAAAAGGAGCAGACATTCTGGCATCACGCACGACGCCGTAAGCCGTTTTCTTCCACTAGTTCTGCCCAGTGCTGAAAGCCACTGCCACAGGGCACGCTTCAGACGAGACACCACGCGAGTCACTGCACCGCGCTCACCGGCACACTTAAGGGAGGGCGGGGAAAGCACATCACCCACACAGTAAGCTCAGGCAGCAGTCGCCCAATCGCTATCCTCGGGCCGCACCGCTTCGCCAGCTCAGGAGAGCCAACGGCAGCGCAACGGAAAATAATACCGTCACACTGCCGCGTCACAGCGACCGTGCCCGTTGGTCAGTCACGCGAGCTCCCAATACCCGGCCACCCTGAGCAGCACTCCCGCCATGAGGGGAATTCCATTCGCTCGCCCCAGCCAGGAGCCTCCATCGCATCCAGTGCAAGTCAGCAAAGCCTTCACATCTCTCCACCGAGTCATTTGCACTGTGAGGCAATTGGGGTAAATGACCATTACCACTACCGCACTTGTAAGATCCCTCCCAGACACACAACACCTCCAGACACCGCCGCCCCCTGCCCTAACGCCTTGGCCACCATAAATGGCGTGCGTATTGAAGGACAGGCAACCCCTTACAACCCAGCAGAATAAAAAAGCCACGTGGTTAAGATGCGCCATTTCATTGCCCCTCAGTTGTCCCCAAGGCCACAACCCGCCTTTGGCTGCTCCGAGCATGTTCCCGTCTGGAGCACCAAGGCACACAGGCACCGCCCCAAGCCTCCCCACCTCAAAACTGCTGCGATACGGAAGAAAGCCATCGCTCGACGCCTCCAAACCCACGTATGATGTGCGTGCAGAGAAAGCCAGCAAGATAATACACCATCAGTTCGGTGGCCGGGCCTTAGGCAACACACAGGTCCAGGGCATCGAGAGCACCGTGTCACTCGGAACGCAGCATTGGTATACGATCAGGTGGCTTCAGCACACCGCCTCGCCCTCAGGCGTTGGACAGCCCTTGCGTCACGCTTCCCCTCCAAGCGACAGTTCCCAATCATCAACAGCCACGACAATGCACCACGTGAGCACACTTTCACCAAAGCCGCACGTGCCACGCGAAGAGTTACAGCAGCGCGGTGGCACGCTCCCTTCAGTTCACACCAAATCACCATAAACACGCCGAAGCCCGGTGCACGATCACCCCTCGCCACATTATGGGCACAGCGGCAACAGCAAACCGCCACGCACCGCACCTTCATCACTTACGATATTGCAGTGGGGGGTCACCACACGCCCACAGTCACGCGGTGCCGCTCGTGGCCGTTGCTGCAGCTCTCTCAACCACGGCAGGCGCGTCACTCAGGGCCGACCACTGCTCGAGCGTAATGATCCCGACGCTGTTAAGCACATTGACAGCCCTCACCATTGCCTGGAGGTCCACATACGCCGCGGAGCTTGTTATCCCAGACAGCACTTGCGTGTCTGTCACAAACAACGAGGGATCATTCATGAACGCAATAAGCGACATGTCAGGCAGGCCAAACGTAGAACCAAAATGGTCCAACAGGAATTTATGGAGATGCGCTTCTGCCACGTTACCGTACTTCCACAACAAGACCTCCTCGACAGTGCTGTCCAACGTCCACACACAGCCACCGTGTCCCGCACACACGGGACGCACACAAGCTCCCTCGCAGTGCGCAGCATGCAGCTCCGACGTGACACCACAGTTTGACATTGTTTCAACCGTATCTTCCCTTGCGTAGGCATAAAGCACCAAAGGAACGAGACAGTCGGTGTAGCGAAGCAATGGAAAGCAATGGGACGCAGCAGCCGTGCGGGCCGCGTCTCACGGTGCCAAATCAAGTACGGAAAGCAAGCAAAATATCGGCACAGGCCGCGGGTTGGGTCAGCAATGGCCCCTTCGGTGTTGTCAGGAGAGCAAAAGAAGAGGAAGGCCCAACTGAAGGCCCCCCGACATACGCCGCGTCACACAAGAGCAACACACACCTCACGCGGGGCGGTAAAGCTGCACAGCCCCCGCAGGCCGAAGCATTCAGAGCAATAACAGCTCAAAGGAAATTAAGTCAAAGCAAGCCGAGGCAAAGAAAAGTGAAAGAAAAAAAAGATCAGTGCGCCACATTCCTCTTCCTTCCACCACTCACATCACACAACTCCAGCATGAAAGTGAGGGAGAGTACCCGCAACGCACTGTCACACCCATCACCGAAGCTCCATTAAAATATTATAATAACAACAAACCTCCCGCTATGATAGGGGATTCGAAAGAAACAAAAAGAGAAAAAAGAAAGGCATGGTGCGAGGCACACTATAAGCCTCACGCCCACTACCATCACCCCTGCTTTATCACTGTTACTGTTACTGTTACTATAACTATACTGTAAACATTACTGTTACCGCTACTATCACGAGAAACTATCACTGTCACTATCACTATTAATATCACTGTTACTCTCACCATCACTTTCACCGCCACTGGGAACTCCATCACCCTCCCCGGTGACATCATTGCCACCAGCCGTTCCATTGCTGCCTCCAGTGGTGGAACCACCACTGCCAGCACTCTCCGTGCTCTCGCTGCTCACATTGGCGTTGGCCGGCTCCTGAACGGCCGGTTGTCCGCCAGTCGCGTTGCTGGGGCCATGTTTCCGCTTGTACTGCTCAAGCAGCCTGTCGTAATACTCCACAGAGCAGCCCGTGTTGTTTACCGCAGCCCACATATTGTTGATTTTAGTGATATGATCCTGAAACTCCTTTTCCATGCGATCGCCATCGGCAAGCTTCTGTTCGAGGCGTTTCTTGATGCCCCAGTTTCCAAGGAAGAAAATGATCCAACTGCCGCATTCCCTCTTTATATCCTGAACTAATCTCCTAACCTCGTCCCTGAGCTCAGCAGCCACTGACTGATCCTTGACAAATTCCACGTAAAACCTCTTCAGTGCCTTCACTCGGCTCCTTACGTCATTTGCATCAGCAGTTGGGCCAACCACCTCCATGAGCCTCTCGCAGTGAGCCCTCAGCGACTCCGTCGAATTGATCGCTAACGCATAAGTCTTTAGCTTCTCTGAGAATCGGTCCTCAACGCCTTTCAGAAACTTCAAACCTTCAATGCAAATGGGTGACCTCCACCAAAGAAAAAATGCATCTCCCACGTCCGCAGCGTGGAGCATGAGGACAAAGAAGCTCAAAGCAGCACCGCTGAAAAAGCGCATGGTCTCTTGTGTCGTGTTCTCAGCTACGGCATGAGGGAGAATAAGTGGGATGAGGCAATTACAAGAAGACAAACAGGTGCGCGCACGAGTGGGAGGCGGCAGCTTCCCACACTGACAAACAGAGTGATGATGCATTGGAGCACGGGGCAGACACTGAAGCCGGTAGGGTCACATCACATGCCCAACACAAAATGGCGGAAGGCACCTCCAGCCCTCCGTCTTCCCGCAGCCGTGACGGATGGGCACCCGGCACAGTTGCGCGCCCGGCAGAGGGAAAAGGGCCACCGGACAAACAGGACACGAAGTAGGCACATCAGCGACACCGCCCCACCCACAAACATCATAGGCTGCCACTGACGCACAGCACAAACAGAAAAAAGGAAGCACCAAAACATGAAGGGATATCAACAATGACAGTAAACAAAATGGTCAAGTGAATAGAAGCAAAAGCCCTTCTTCAAAGGAAAGACGTGTGGCCGCATCCGCTCTCTCAGCCTTAGCGCGCACACGTACAGACGCCTGGTCTCTGGCAAAACAGCGGAGAAGCACTCACGTCGCACCTCCCCCCGTGGCGTCCCAGCGCCCCACTCCCCAACTGCCCGCGCAGGGTCCACACCACTGCCCGGCCACAGCAGCCCCAATGCAACCTCAAACACGCCCCTCGCAAGGCGTAGGGAAGCATAGAAACCGACAGCGGCAGGACAGAAAAGACCGGTCTTCCCCAGCACTCCAATGCCAACAAACCTGCGCGTCAAGCAAAGCAGCGAAATCGAGCGTAACGTGTCCCACGATCGCAAGGCACAAACACGCTCATCGCACCACAAAGAAACAATTTGGTGCATGACAACAAGTGGCACAACACCATCACGATGCCGCCATCAGGAAGGCAACGGGTGCCACTACCAACATCGCAAGGCACTGCGGGGCCCCGCATACCTTCAGGCCATTTCGCGCGTGGTGCCAGCGGAACGCAAACACGCGCTAATGAATGGCTGCCACGCATCCACTCGAGCGGCATGCAAGCCAGGGCCGCACAGGTGGAAAAGGGAGGTGCATCAGCAGCCCTGAGCACTGGGTGGTGCTACGGCAGCTGACAACTATCAGGCACTCATGCGCCACTACACAACACGCGGAATAAATAAACCAAATCAAAAGAGAAGTGGGCAGTGAGACATTACAAAATTAAAACTGCAATCTGCAACACGTCTGTATGGCAAAAGAAAGACAACAACACTCGCCATCAAACGCTTATATGTAAAGGGGTAACCACGGAACAAGTGATCCGCTACACAGGGCTGCCACGCTCCCGTAAAGCCCGTTCCGGCTCGGACACTACGCACTGTCATCACAGTGAAGGAGAAAACAAGAAAAGGCATTTCCTAGCGGCTTCGTGGCCGTTAAGTAGCCAGCACACAAAAATAATTTATATTTAAAACATTCATACAGTGAAGGCAAAGGAACGTGGCGGACAGGAAAAAAAAATACGATCGCCGAAGTTAAGAAGAATGCAAGGAAGGAAAAAATGGGATATCATCAGAAGGGCACGCCGGAATCATTCGTGAGATGAGGCAAAGACCAATAAAAACAAACGGCCACTTCATTATCCGACGAAGGCAATGTGCTGAACACGCACTTAACGCACCCCACACACAAGTTCCACACTTCCCAATGTCCGTTTGTAATACATTTGTGCTGCGGAGTGTGCACAACCTCTCCGCGTAACACGCATAACTGTCGCGCTATTAATGCACATGCGCAAAGAGTCTGAGGGATTTCTCTCAAGCGCCTCCGGCGCCAACCCCGCGGTCCACACCTCCGCCACTTCCCTCAAATAAAAGAGCACTCCGCACGCACATGAAGGCGTCTGCCACCAACGCGCCCGACGTTGGCAAACGTTTTTCGAGGGATGCCACCACATCCACCGGAAGAGTGTCGGGCCAATCCCGAGTGCATCGTGAGATGCAGCCGCCTCACCTTGCAGTCTTGCGGGTCCTCCATCCAGGCGCAACAAGTGGCGACGCACTACTTCCGGGGGAAAATGGTGGAAAGGAAAAAGGCCACATAACCCCACTGCACACATCATGCGCAACGTGGCGCTTCCCAATTCTTTCACCGTGGCCTTTACTAAAGACGGAACCTCTCGCAGTTATCGGAATGATCCCCAACGCGAAGGCGGCATGTGCCTCACGGCCAAACCACACACCGATAAAGTCGTACCTTCCGCCTTGAACCCGTTGCTCTCCCACCGGGGTACCGTGCCGCCTCATATTCCCCACGATCGCAGCCCCCATGTTCCCTCGCCTTCGCGTGGCCCGCTCACCCGAATGTTGTCAGTCCATGCACGGATTTTTAGCTGACGCCGAGCTGCATGCCTGGTTTTCTGCCACCTCTGGGGTCCCCAGCCAACACCCACGTAATTGTGTGTAAAACTTCAGGACCGCATTCATAGCCCGTGGGGAGTCGTGTAAACCCTACGATCTCCCTGTCTTCCGCACGGCATCGAAAGCTCGGATGCACGTTGGCAGGTGATTCCGTCCGGGAAAAGGTGCCTTTAAATCGAACAGCGCAGCAATCCCATCATAAACCGCGTCCAAGCATTGGGAAATATGCCCCAAAGTCACTACAACCTCATTGTCCTCCTGCTCGTTCTTGGCTTTGCGCAAAACAATAAAGCGTCGCGGCCTGGCAGGTTCCCCTTCAACAGCGGTAAACGGCACCACCCATCTTTCCGTGGCTTTTTCTATCGAAACCGTTTCTATGGTGCTTGCCTTCACTAATTGGGCATCTGTAGGGAAAATCCTTGAATGAGACTCACGACCACCAGTCTGCGCAGCTGTGGGCTGCCACTTAATGTCCCGCACCCTGTCAAGACGATCCCCTGCTGCAAAATTAATCGGCTGCCGGATCCAGCCTAATGTTAAGCCGCTGATATCCACTTGCTGAAGTGGGAGTCGGTTCTCTCCTCCTGCAGTGTCTGCCCTCGTATAATGGAGCCGCCGCCCAGTTATGCACGCCCCCCCACATATGGTGGGCCAAATGAACCGATTTGTTCTTCAGAGCGGCCCAGCGGCAGAGGCTCCGCGCTGTGTTGCGGGGAAGTTCCATGAGATTTGTGTGCTTTCCCCAATTGAGTCGGGACCGTGCTCGACGATCACCGCGGCAACGTGAGCCAGCGGGCCACCCTTTCATGGAGTGCGCTGTCATCCCGTACGGGAGGAGAATTTCTTTTCATCTCTTTGGTGGTCAGACGAGTGGTCTTTTCGTTCTCGCACACCTGCCCAGCCACTGCCCGGTGTGGAATGAAATTCTCCTCTCGAAGCAGTGCAATCTCGTCCGGCCGACCTAACGCGGCTCATGTCAGGCGAAATGCCAGCCGATCGCATTTGAACGACGGGGCGTCGCTCGTGAAATCGAGTTTCCAATTCTCCGTAGGACGCGCCTGTTTCATCGACTCATTGACCGCTCCTTGTTGAAGGACGGCCAGAGGCATTTGTGAGGGAATCCCTTCCGGCTTCCGGTAAACCTAATAACGTTCGTGTGTACTGGACGGCACTGTTCTTGGTCAGTTGTAGAACTTTCGTAGAAAAAGGGAACGTTCTCCTCTCGGGCCTCTAAATGGTTCTGTTCCGCGAACCCGCAAAACCCTCTCAAAATAGACGCCCGTTGCTCCCAAGTTGCATTGGCCCACATCCGTCGAGCAATTCCACCGGCACCCCACGTCCATGTCGCGACGCATGGGCTGCGACTGATTGTCGGGGTTATAACGGCCACGCCGGCAGAGGCGGGGAAGGGGGAAGCTCCTTTCTGACGAGTACCTTTTCCTGCGCTCGCAGTGTGGAAAGAGAAATCCACTACAACAGCCGCGCCGTTCCGAGTGTCGTAGCTTTGGAGGTGGCAGGCTCCTTCAGGAGAGCCTCCAAGCGATTTTTTTCCCTGTGAAAGGGATCCATTGCATTAGCGACCACGAGAGGAAATTACTTCACGGATCGAAAAACGTTTTATTTCTTACGGTCATTGGGAATCCTCACGTGACACGTCGAACTGCAATGCCCCGATACGACCACCACTGCAGCATGTGGCTCTCCCGATGCGAGAGCTTTTCGCCTGTCCAGTTTCTCCGTTACCTTATAATTTGGGCCGTCCACGTCCTTGGGAACAACCACAGTAACGCGCAAGTCCTGCACCTTAATTGGAGGATGTCCCGTCGCCACCTGGAAAGGGCGGAGCTCCCGATGCGACTTCCTTCCCAACTGCACATGCCCCGCTGCGAGCCTTCTCACGCAGGAATGGTGTAAGCACAAACACTAAACGAACCCCACAACATGAAGTATTGGCCTCCCCGTTCTTTTATGTGCTGGGAGGGTGCCCCTCAAGACTGCCAATAACTGAGATGGAGAGGCTTCCACCACACACGCCACAGTTCCCTTCAAAGGTGTGGATATTTTCCTCTGGGTGTCACCCCAGTCCGCTCACTCCACTGCTCAACTCCTGAACCTCCCAAATTCCCACACGGGACGGTGCCTCCGTTGCCATCAGATTCTATGAGCCCTCCTTGCGAAAATAAAAAATGTTATCCAATGAGTCCTCCGAAGAGGATATTTTGCAGGCCTCTCAACATTCGGCCCACAACTGGTGAGGGAAGTGTGGGCTCACCACCAACCCCCACTGCTGCCCAATCGTTGCGCTTTGTCCGCCGCGCGTTATCAAAAAGCCCTTACGAAATAGGCGTTCTGGGGAATATTAAATGAGACACTCGATTAGCAACAATCGATGAAGTTAACAACATGCCTGTCGGAAGAAAACATATCACCGCCGTTCTCCAACATCAAAGAAAAAACCTTCGACAACATTTGTGTCGCTCCCAAGCGGAATGCGACTCCCAAATGTGAAAGGCGTCCGATAACAGGGCTCCACGAACGTCCTAAGCGCCGCGAGGCCAATCAGGCATCCCGCATCCACACGTGTTGTTATAATCGCCAGCTTAATTGCTTAGAGTGGCTCTTTTCTTCTTCCACAACATACCTGACAACGCTCTTTATTGTCGAAAAGGATTCACAAGCATTTGAATAATTACCACTTCCATCATTGTTAAATGGGATAGAAGCTCAGTGGGTCGGACAATCTTTTCTGCACAATACCACAAGCAAATATAATCGTGACCAAACAAAAGCAACAACGGAAATAGCAAAAAAAAAAAAAATGAATGAAAAGAGGAAAAATAAAGAACCCCAGCCGCTATGCTGAGATTCCTGCGCAAGGAAGTGGAAGCTATCAAAACATCAGCACATGCACGAGCAGCAGAAGATAACAGAGGGACAGACACCCGCCACTGAGGGCACTGTTGGCGCTCCCAGGCACACGAATCCGTCCCCTGTTCGCGAATAGCCCAAGCAGCTCCACGCCACGCAGCGGTCGATTGTACACCAGGACATTGCTCACTGTGATGTTGGCGTGCTCCTTGGCGCCTCCATCAACTGGGGTGCCAACGAAGAGATGATGAATGTTCAGCAGCTCCTCAGGGCTCGCCACGCGCACGCTCACAGTCGCCGTCGTGTTACCCCCGTCAACGTGCAGGGAGACGATCCCGTCGTGAAGCGTTAGCACCACCTGGTGGCTCTCGTTCACGTTCAGCGGCTCAGCGGCTGTGCTGTTGTACTCATTTCCGTAGGCCAGGAGCCACTCCACCCCGCTCAGCGACACCTTCAGTATCTTGTTCACCTGCCCTTCGCGGTTCACAAACCCCAGCAACGGGACCTCCCCCCGTGGCATCTCGTCAAACCGCACCGTGACGGCGAGCGTGAACTCGCTGTTGGTAAAGTAATACCGCTGGTCCTGCCCCTGCTCACTCACGGGCCACACAACATGGCCACCGCCACCCACGTCGAGCCGCACGCCTTCAGCAGTGCTCACAGCGCCGCTGGTTGCAGCGTTCACGCACCGATACGCGTCGGGCCACGTCTTCTCCGTCAGGGGTCCTACCAGCAGCCCGGCAAGCCCAGCGGTGGGGATGCCGTCACACCCGGGATCGTATTTATCGCCCGGGAGGCAGTTGCCCAGGAGAAGCTCGTCCTGTGCCTTCCACACCAGAGCCGTTGATTTAATGCTTTTCAGCTCGTCCACAAGGCGCACAAGGTGGAGGCTGTACACCTCATCAATGTTTTGCTCATGCAAGCAGTACAGGACCCCGTCCGGAGTGTACAGCAGGGAGCTGTAGGCACTGTTGTCGTCGCCCTCAGAGACCTGCCCGACATGCCACATGCGATTGCCGTCCGTCATCCACATCTGCAGGCGATCACGATAATACGAGCCCTTAAGGTTCTTCGGATGGGTGAGAAGCATCACAGGCACACCCTCCACTGTCACCGTGATGAAGCCACTCGAGCTGCCAGGACCATTACGTTTCGGCGAGTTGCCAATCACGCGGGAGATGCTGTTGAGCATCTCTTTCCACGTCGCACCAAGGTCACTCGATTCGAATATCATGCGGTAGCCCTGTCCACCATCGGATCGTGCACTAATCAGCAGCTTGCCGTCCCACTCAGTGAGGGCAGCCTCGGACGTGCCTACACCGGCCTCACCCTTCCCAAAGTGCCATGACTTTCCATCGTCAGCCGAGTACAGGATCATGCTCACAACACGGTTGGCTTTGTTCCTTGCCTGCACTGGCAACACAATCGTCCCGTTGGATGTTACAACACCACCCCCAGCCCCTCCAAGGAACTGCGTGCCAGGGCTTCCCGAAACCGGGAAGTTGTACAGCGACTTCAGTGCAGTCCTCTCCCAGCTAATCGACACATCAGTGGCATTGTCCTTCGTGCCCACGTTCACCGTGCCCTTGTACACGAAGGGCTCCCAATCGGCTATGGCAGCCCTGTTGTTCTGATTGTGCCAGTAACCCCGCGTGACACTGTATAGCCCAACGAGAACATAAATGTTATTGCCCTTCGCAACAACAGTGGGATCAACGACGCGGGAGTAGTGGGCATCCACACGACCATTCGGGACAATAACCTCCATCTTCCACGTTCTCCCACCGTCAGTGCTGTATGCGGCAACGGTGTCCGTGAAGAAATAATCCGTCGACGTGATGTAGCGCGCATCCCCCACACACATTAGCACACCGCCAACCTCAACAATTGAGGGTATGCGGTACGAGTGCACAGTCCGCATCGTCGTGCCGGTGCTGTTCATGTCGGGTGAGTTCAGCTTCGGTCCGCCAACGAGTATATACCCATCCTTCATGCGACGGTACCACTCACCCCGCACACCATTCACACCCGTTGGTCCCTCCTGCTCCATAAACCACTCCTCCCACTCATCGTCGTACACCTCCTTCCAGCCCGGCTGGGGGTTGCTCCACCACACCTCGCCATCTTTCGGGGTCGTCTTGTTCCTCAGAGCCCATTTGGAGCCCCACAGCAGCGCCTGGTGCGTCGTTCCCACAGCGGCAGTGGCATGCATGGGGCCACAGCACTGACCCGCCACAACAAGCGCCAGCAGCGCGTAACAATTCACCGGCCACATCGTTCCGCCCGGGCAGCGGGTGTGTGAGCTGTAGCACGACCTGTCTCTCCTGTCAGTGATACCTCTGCGCTGCAATGTCTCGTGTAGTAATGGTAACAGTAAGTGTAAGCCACAAAGCACGTATTGCTCTTGCCTGTCGCATACAATCTATTGGATAGAGGAAAGGGAAAGAGACGCCAAGACGGACACTCATTGCACTAATAACAATGACAACAAGTCCACCAATGTTGCTGCAAGCAGTGGAATGAGGTGCGAGACGGAAGATCTAAGCCGCCAGACACCTAAACAAGATCGACAATCGTTGGCATGGGGCCCACAAATGCCAGGAGCAGGGCAATAAACAAATACAGTCGTAAAGGGATAAACTATAGGGAACTGAATTGAATTGAAAAGGAGCAGACACTCTGGCATCACGCACGACGCCGTAAGCCGTTTTCTTCCACTAGTTCTGCCCAGTGCTGAAAGCCACTGCCACAGGGCACGCTTCAGACGAGACACCACGCGAGTCACTGCACCGCGCTCACCGGCACACTTAAGGGAGGGCGGGGAAAGCACATCACCCACACAGTAAGCTCAGGCAGCAGTCGCCCAATCGCTATCCTCGGGCCGCACCGCTTCGCCAGCTCAGGAGAGCCAACGGCAGCGCAACGGAAAATAATACCGTCACACTGCCGCGTCACAGCGACCGTGCCCGTTGGTCAGTCACACGAGCTCCCAATACCCGGCCACCCTGAGCAGCACTCCCGCCATGAGGGGAATTCCATTCGCTCGCCCCAGCCAGGAGCCTCCATCGCATCCAGTGCAAGTCAGCAAAGCCTTCACATCTCTCCACCGAGTCATTTGCACTGTGAGGCAATTGGGGTAAATGACCATTACCACTACCGCACTTGTAAGATCCCTCCCAGACACACAACACCTCCAGACACCGCCGCCCCCTGCCCTAACGCCTTGGCCACCATAAATGGCGTGCGTATTGAAGGACAGGCAACCCCTTACAACCCAGCAGAATAAAAAAGCCACGTGGTTAAGATGCGCCATTTCATTGCCCCTCAGTTGTCCCCAAGGCCACAACCCGCCTTTGGCTGCTCCGAGCATGTTCCCGTCTGGAGCACCAAGGCACACAGGCACCGCCCCAAGCCTCCCCACCTCAAAACTGCTGCGATACGGAAGAAAGCCATCGCTCGACGCCTCCAAACCCACGCATGATGTGCGTGCAGAGAAAGCCAGCAAGATAATACACCATCAGTTCGGTGGCCGGGCCTTAGGCAACACTCAGGTCCAAGGCATCGAGAGCACCGTGTCACTCGGAACGCAGCATCGGTACACGATCAGGTGGCTTCAGCACACCGCTTCGCCCTCAGGCGTTGGACAGCCCTTGCGTCACGCTTCCCCTCCAAGCGACAGTTCCCAATCATCAACAGCCACGACAATGCACCACGTGAGCACACTTTCACCACAGCCGCACGTGCCACGCGAAGAGTTACAACAGCGCGGTGGCACGCTCCCTTCAGTTCACACCAAATCACCATAAACACGCCGAAGCCCGGTGCACGATCACCCCTCGCCACATTATGGGCACAGCGGCAACAGCAAACCTCACGCACCGCACCTTCATCACTTACGATATTGCAGTGGGGGGTCACCACACGCCCACAGTCACGCGGTGCCGCTCGTGGCCGTTGCTGCAGCTCTCTCAACCACGGCAGGCGCGTCACTCAGGGCCGACCACTGCTCGAGCGTAATGATCCCGGCGCTGTTAAGCACATTGACAGCCCTCACCATTGCCTGGAGGTCCACATACGCCGCGGAGCTTGTTATCCCAGACAGCACTTGCGTGTCTGTCACAAACAACGAGGGATCATTCATGAACGCAATAAGCGACATGTCAGGCAGGCCAAACGTAGAACCAAAATGGTCCAACAGGAATTTATGGAGATGCGCTTCTGCCACGTTACCGTACTTCCACAACAAGACCTCCTCGACAGTGCTGTCCAACGTCCACACACAGCCACCGTGTCCCGCACACACGGGACGCACACAAGCTCCCTCGCAGTGCGCAGCATGCAGCTCCGACGTGACACCACAGTTTGACATTGTTTCAACCGTATCTTCCCTTGCGTAGGCATAAAGCACCAAAGGAACGAGACAGTCGGTGCAGCGAAGCAATGGAAAGCAATGGGACGCAGCAGCCGTGCGGGCCGCGTCTCACGGTGCCAAATCAAGTACGGAAAGCAAGCAAAATATCGGCACAGGTCGCGGGTTGGGTCAGCAATGGCCCCTTCGGTGTTGTCAGGAGAGCAAAAGAAGAGGAAGGCCCAACTGAAGGCCCCCCGACATACGCCGCGTCACACAAGAGCAACACACACCTCACGCGGGGCGGTAAAGCTGCACAGCCCCCCGCAGGCCGAAGCATTCAGAGCAATAACAGCTCAAAGGAAATTAAGTCAAAGCAAGCCGAGGCAAAGAAAAGCGAAAGAAAAAAAAGATCAGTGCGCCACATTCCTCTTCCTTCCACCACTCACATCACACAACTCCAGCATGAAAGTGAGGGAGAGTACCCGCAACGCACTGTCGCACCCATCACCGAAGCTCCATTAAAATATTATAATAACAACAAACCTCCCGCTATGATAGGGGATTCGAAAGAAACAAAAAGAGAAAAAAGAAAGGCATGGTGCGAGGCACACTATAAGCCTCACGCCCACTACCATCACCCCTGCTTTATCACTGCTACCCGGTTACTTATTCGCACTTCACTTATCGGTTGTATCTACTCCAATATCGGGAAGTGTCGTTGTTGCTGTTACCGGGAATTCCACTACCCTCCCCGGTGACACCATTGCCACCAGCCGTTCCATTGCTGCCTCCAGTGGTGGAACCACCACTGCCAGCACTCTCCGTGCTCTCGCTGCTCACATTGGCGTTGGCCGGCTCCTGAACGGCCGGTTGTCCGCCAGTCGCGTTGCTGGGGCCATGTTTCCGCTTGTACTGCTCAAGCAGCCTGTCGTAATACTCCACAGAGCAGCCCGTGTTGTTTACCGCAGCCCACATATTGTTGATTTTGGAAACATGTTTTTCGAGTTCTTTCTTCATGCGATCGCCATCGGCAAGCTTTTGTCTCACATCGTTCTTGATGCCCCAGTTTCCAAGGATGAAACGGACCCAACTGCCGCATTCCCTCTTTATATCCTGAACTAATCTCCTAACCTCGTCCCTGAGCTCAGCAGCCACTGACTGATCCTTGACAAATTCCACGTAAAACCTCTTCAGTGCCTTCACTCGGCTCCTTACGTCATTTGCATCAGCAGTTGGGCCAACCACCTCCATGAGCCTCTCGCAGTGAGCCCTCAGCGACTCCGTCGAATTGATCGCTAACGCATAAGTCTTTAGCTTCTCTGAGAATCGGTCCTCAACGCCTTTCAGCAGCTTCAAACCTTCAATGCAAATGGGTGACCTTCCCCAAGCCGGAAATGCATTTCCCACGTCCGCAGCGTGGAGCATGAGGACAAAGAAGCTCAAAGCAGCACCGCTGAAAAAGCGCATGGTCTCTTGTGTCGTGTTCTCAGCTACGGCATGAGGGAGAATAAGTGGGATGAGGCAATTACAAGAAGACAAACAGGTGCGCGCACGAGTGGGAGGCGGCAGCTTCCCACACTGACAAACAGAGTGATGATGCATTGGAGCACGGGGCAGACACTGAAGCCGGTAGGGTCACATCACATGCCCAACACAAAATGGCGGAAGGCACCTCCAGCCCTCCGTCTTCCCGCAGCCGTGACGGATGGGCACCCGGCACAGTTGCGCGCCCGGCAGAGGGAAAAGGGCCACCGGACAAACAGGACACGAAGTAGGCACATCAGCGACACCGCCCCACCCACAAACATCATAGGCTTCCACTGACGCACAGCACAAACAGAAAAAAGGAAGCACCAAAACATGAAGGGATATCAACAATGACAGTAAACAAAATGGTCAAGTGAATAGAAGCAAAAGCCCTTCTTCAAAGGAAAGACGTGTGGCCGCATCCGCTCTCTCAGCCTTAGCGCGCACACGTACAGACGCCTGGTCTCTGGCAAAACAGCGGAGAAGCACTCACGTCGCACCTCCCCCCGTGGCGTCCCAGCGCCCCACTCCCCAACTGCCCGCGCAGGGTCCACACCACTGCCCGGCCACAGCAGCCCCAATGCAACCTCAAACACGCCCCTCGCAAGGCGTAGGGAAGCATAGAAACCGACAGCGGCAGGACAGAAAAGACCGGTCTTCCCCAGCACTCCAATGCCAACAAACCTGCGCGTCAAGCAAAGCAGCGAAATCGAGCGTAACGTGTCCCACGATCGCAAGGCACAAACACACTCATCGCACCACAAAGAAACAATTTGGTGCATGACAACAAGTGGCACAACACCGTCACGATGCCGCCATCAGGAAGGCAACGGGTGCCACTACCAACATCGCAAGGCACTGCGGGGCCCCGCATACCTTCAGGCCATTTCGCGCGTGGTGCCAGCGGAACGCAAACACGCGCTAATGAATGGCTGCCACGCATCCACTCGAGCGGCATGCAAGCCAGGGCCGCACAGGTGGAAAAGGGAGGTGCATCAGCAGCCCTGAGCACTGGGTGGTGCTACGGCAGCTGACAACTATCAGGCACTCATGCGCCACTACACAACACGCGGAATAAATAAACCAAATCAAAAGAGAAGTGGGCAGTGAGACATTACAAAATTAAAACTGCAATCCGCAACACGTCTGTATGGCAAAAGAAAGACAACAACACTCGCCATCAAACGCTTATATGTAAAGGGGTAACCACGGAACAAGTGATCCGCTACACAGGGCTGCCACGCTCCCGTAAAGCCCGTTCCGGCTCGGACACTACGCACTGTCATCACAGTGAAGGAGAAAACAAGAAAAGGCATTTCCTAGCGGCTTCGTGGCCGTTAAGTAGCCAGCACACAAAAATAATTTATATTTAAACCATTCAGACAGTGAAGGCAAAGGAACGTGGCGGAGAGGAAAAAAAATACGATCGTGATAAAATAAGAACGATAATAAAAATAATAACGCTAATGGAATGAAAAGAGGAAAAATAAAGAACCCCAGCCGCTATGCTGAGATTCCTGCGCAAGGAAGTGGAAGCTATCAAAACATCAGCACATGCACGAGCAGCAGAAGATAACAGAGGGACAGACACCCGCCACTGAGGGCACTGTTGGCGCTCCCAGGCACACGAACCCGTCCCCTGTTCGCGAATAGCCCAAGCAGCTCCACGCCACGCAGCGGTCGATTGTACACCAGGACATTGCTCACTGTGATGTTGGCGTGCTCCTTGGCGCCTCCATCAACTGGGGTGCCAACGAAGAGATGATGAATGTTCAGCAGCTCCTCAGGGCTCGCCACGCGCACGCTCACAGTCGCCGTCGTGTTACCCCCGTCAACGTGCAGGGAGACGATCCCGTCGTGAAGCGTTAGCACCACCTGGTGGCTCTCGTTCACGTTCAGCGGCTCAGCGGCTGTGCTGTTGTACTCATTTCCGTAGGCCAGGAGCCACTCCACCCCGCTCAGCGACACCTTCAGTATCTTGTTCACCTGCCCTTCGCGGTTCACAAACCCCAGCAACGGGACCTCCCCCCGTGGCATCTCGTCAAACCGCACCGTGACGGCGAGCGTGAACTCGCTGTTGGTAAAGTAATACCGCTGGTCCTGCCCCTGCTCACTCACGGGCCACACAACATGGCCACCGCCACCCACGTCGAGCCGCACGCCTTCAGCAGTGCTCACAGCGCCGCTGGTTGCAGCGTTCACGCACCGATACGCGTCGGGCCACGTCTTCTCCGTCAGGGGTCCTACCAGCAGCCCGGCAAGCCCAGCGGTGGGGATGCCGTCACACCCGGGATCGTATTTATCGCCCGGGAGGCAGTTGCCCAGGAGAAGCTCGTCCTGTGCCTTCCACACCAGAGCCGTTGATTTAATGCTTTTCAGCTCGTCCACAAGGCGCACAAGGTGGAGGCTGTACACCTCATCAATGTTTTGCTCATGCAAGCAGTACAGGACCCCGTCCGGAGTGTACAGCAGGGAGCTGTAGGCACTGTTGTCGTCGCCCTCAGAGACCTGCCCGACATGCCACATGCGATTGCCGTCCGTCATCCACATCTGCAGGCGATCACGATAATACGAGCCCTTAAGGTTCTTCGGATGGGTGAGAAGCATCACAGGCACACCCTCCACTGTCACCGTGATGAAGCCACTCGAGCTGCCAGGACCATTACGTTTCGGCGAGTTGCCAATCACGCGGGAGATGCTGTTGAGCATCTCTTTCCACGTCGCACCAAGGTCACTCGATTCGAATATCATGCGGTAGCCCTGTCCACCATCGGATCGTGCACTAATCAGCAGCTTGCCGTCCCACTCAGTGAGGGCAGCCTCGGACGTGCCTACACCGGCCTCACCCTTCCCAAAGTGCCATGACTTTCCATCGTCAGCCGAGTACAGGATCATGCTCACAACACGGTTGGCTTTGTTCCTTGCCTGCACTGGCAACACAATCGTCCCGTTGGATGTTACAACACCACCCCCAGCCCCTCCAAGGAACTGCGTGCCAGGGCTTCCCGAAACCGGGAAGTTGTACAGCGACTTCAGTGCAGTCCTCTCCCAGCTAATCGACACATCAGTGGCAGTGCCCTTCGTGCCCACGTTCACCGTGCCCTTGTACACGAAGGGCTCCCAATCGGCTATGGCAGCCTCGTCGTTCTGATTGTGCCAGTAACCCCGCGTGACATTGTATAGCCCAACGAGAACATAAATGTTATTGCCCTTCGCAACAACAGTGGGATCAACGACGCGGGAGTAGTGGGCATCCACACGACCATTCGGGACAATAACCTCCGTCTTCCACGTTCTCCCACCGTCAGTGCTGTATGCGGCAACGGTGTCCGTGAAGAAATAATCCGTCGACGTGATGTAGCGCGCATCCCCCACACACATTAGCACACCGCCAACCTCAACAATTGAGGGTATGCGGTACGAGTGCACAGTCCGCATCGTCGTGCCGGTGCTGTTCATGTCGGGTGAGTTCAGCTTCGGTCCGCCAACGAGTATATACCCATCCTTCATGCGACGGTACCACTCACCCCGCACACCATTCACACCCGTTGGTCCCTCCTGCTCCATAAACCACTCCTCCCACTCATCGTCGTACACCTCCTTCCAGCCCGGCTGGGGGTTGCTCCACCACACCTCGCCATCTTTCGGGGTCGTCTTGTTCCTCAGAGCCCATTTGGAGCCCCACAGCAGCGCCTGGTGCGTCGTTCCCACAGCGGCAGTGGCATGCATGGGGCCACAGCACTGACCCGCCACAACAAGCGCCAGCAGCGCGTAACAATTCACCGGCCACATCGTTCCGCCTGGGCAGCGGGTGTGTGAGCTGTAGCACGACCTGTCTCTCCTGTCAGTGATACCTCTGCGCTGCAATGTCTCGTGTAGTAATGGTAACAGTAAGTGTAAGCCACAAAGCACGTATTGCTCTTGCCTGTTGAATACAATCTATTGGATAGAGGAAAGGGAAAGAGACGCCAAGACGGACACTCATTGCACTAATAACAATGACAACAAGTCCACCAATGTTGCTGCAAGCAGTGGAATGAGGTGCGAGACGGAAGATCTAAGCCGCCAGACACCTAAACAAGATCGACAATCGTTGGCATGGGGCCCACAAATGCCAGGAGCAGGGCAATAAACAAATACAGTCGTAAAGGGATAAACTATAGGGAACTGAATTGAATTGAAAAGGAGCAGACACTCTGGCATCACGCACGACGCCGTAAGCCGTTTTCTTCCACTAGTTCTGCCCAGTGCTGAAAGCCACTGCCACAGGGCACGCTTCAGACGAGACACCACGCGAGTCACTGCACCGCGCTCACCGGCACACTTAAGGGAGGGCGGGGAAAGCACATCACCCACACAGTAAGCTCAGGCAGCAGTCGCCCAATCGCTATCCTCGGGCCGCACCGCTTCGCCAGCTCAGGAGAGCCAACGGCAGCGCAACGGAAAATAATACCGTCACACTGCCGCGTCACAGCGACCGTGCCCGTTGGTCAGTCACACGAGCTCCCAATACCCGGCCACCCGGAGCAGCACTCCCGCCATGAGGGGAATTCCATTCGCTCGCCCCAGCCAGGAGCCTCCATCGCATCCAGTGCAAGTCAGCAAAGCCTTCACATCTCTCCACCGAGTCATTTGCACTGTGAGGCAATTGGGGTAAATGACCATTACCACTACCGCACTTGTAAGATCCCTCCCAGACACACAACACCTCCAGACACCGCCGCCCCCTGCCCTAACGCCTTGGCCACCATAAATGGCGTGCGTATTGAAGGACAGGCAACCCCTTACAACCCAGCAGAATAAAAAAGCCACGTGGTTAAGATGCGCCATTTCATTGCCCCTCAGTTGTCCCCAAGGCCACAACCCGCCTTTGGCTGCTCCGAGCATGTTCCCGTCTGGAGCACCAAGGCACACAGGCACCGCCCCAAGCCTCCCCACCTCAAAACTGCTGCGATACGGAAGAAAGCCATCGCTCGACGCCTCCAAACCCACGCATGATGTGCGTGCAGAGAAAGCCACAAGATAATACACCATCAGTTCGGTGGCCGGGCCTTAGGCAACACTCAGGTCCAAGGCATCGAGAGCACCGTGTCACTCGGAACGCAGCATCGGTATACGATCAGGTGGCTTCAGCACACCGCTCGCCCTCAGGCGTTGGACAGCCCTTGCGTCACGCTTCCCCTCCAAGCGACAGTTCCCAATCATCAACAGCCACGACAATGCACCACGTGAGCACACTTTCACCAAAGCCGCACGTGCCACGCGAAGAGTTACAGCAGCGCGGTGGCACGCTCCCTTCAGTTCACACCAAATCACCATAAACACGCCGAAGCCCGGTGCACGATCACCCCTCGCCACATTATGGGCACAGCGGCAACAGCAAACCGCCACGCACCGCACCTTCATCACTTACGATATTGCAGTGGGGGGTCACCACACGCCCACAGTCACGCGGTGCCGCTCGTGGCCGTTGCTGCAGCTCTCTCAACCACGGCAGGCGCGTCACTCAGGGCCGACCACTGCTCGAGCGTAATGATCCCGGCGCTGTTAAGCACATTGACAGCCCTCACCATTGCCTGGAGGTCCACATACGCCGCGGAGCTTGTTATCCCAGACAGCACTTGCGTGTCTGTCACAAACAACGAGGGATCATTCATGAACGCAATAAGCGACATGTCAGGCAGGCCAAACGTAGAACCAAAATGGTCCAACAGGAATTTATGGAGATGCGCTTCTGCCACGTTACCGTACTTCCACAACAAGACCTCCTCGACAGTGCTGTCCAACGTCCACACACAGCCACCGTGTCCCGCACACACGGGACGCACACAAGCTCCCTCGCAGTGCGCAGCATGCAGCTCCGACGTGACACCACAGTTTGACATTGTTTCAACCGTATCTTCCCTTGCGTAGGCATAAAGCACCAAAGGAACGAGACAGTCGGTGCAGCGAAGCAATGGAAAGCAATGGGACGCAGCAGCCGTGCGGGCCGCGTCTCACGGTGCCAAATCAAGTACGGAAAGCAAGCAAAATATCGGCACAGGCCGCGGGTTGGGTCAGCAATGGCCCCTTCGGTGTTGTCAGGAGAGCAAAAGAAGAGGAAGGCCCAACTGAAGGCCCCCCGACATACGCCGCGTCACACAAGAGCAACACACACCTCACGCGGGGCGGTAAAGCTGCACAGCCCCCCGCAGGCCGAAGCATTCAGAGCAATAACAGCTCAAAGGAAATTAAGTCAAAGCAAGCCGAGGCAAAGAAAAGCGAAAGAAAAAAAAGATCAGTGCGCCACATTCCTCTTCCTTCCACCACTCACATCACACAACTCCAGCATGAAAGTGAGGGAGAGTACCCGCAACGCACTGTCGCACCCATCACCGAAGCTCCATTAAAATATTATAATAACAACAAACCTCCCGCTATGATAGGGGATTCGAAAGAAACAAAAAGAGAAAAAAGAAAGGCATGGTGCGAGGCACACTATAAGCCTCACGCCCACTACCATCACCCCTGCTTTATCACTGCTACCCGGTTACTTATTCGCACTTCACTTATCGGTTGTATCTACTCCAATATCAAGTGTCTCTGTTGCTTTACCGGGAACTCCATCACCCTCCCCGGTGACACCATTGCCACCAGCCGTTCCATTGCTGCCTCCAGTGGTGGAACCACCACTGCCAGCACTCTCCGTGCTCTCGCTGCTCACATTGGCGTTGGCCGGCTCCTGAACGGCCGGTTGTCCGCCAGTCGCGTTGCTGGGGCCATGTTTCCGCTTGTACTGCTCAAGCAGCCTGTCGTAATACTCCACAGAGCAGCCCGTGTTGTTTACCGCAGCCCACATATTGTTGATTTTGGAAATGATCCGAATCTTTTCCATGCGATCGCCATCGGCAAGCTTTTGTTCACATCGTTCTTGATGCCCCAGTTCCCAAGGATGAAACGACCCAACTGCCGCATTCCCTCTTTATATCCTGAACTAAGCTCCTAACCTCGTCCCTGAGCTCAGCAGCCACTGACTGATCCTTGACAAATTCCACGTAAAACCTCTTCAGTGCCTTCACTCGGCTCCTTACGTCATTTGCATCAGCAGTTGGGCCAACCACCTCCATGAGCCTCTCGCAGTGAGCCCTCAGCGACTCCGTCGAATTGATCGCTAACGCATAAGTCTTTAGCTTCTCTGAGAATCGGTCCTCAACGCCTTTCAGCACTTCAAACCTTCAATGCAAATGGGTGACCTCCCCAAGGAAAATGCATTCCCACGTCCGCAGCGTGGAGCATGAGGACAAAGAAGCTCAAAGCAGCACCGCTGAAAAAGCGCATGGTCTCTTGTGTCGTGTTCTCAGCTACGGCATGAGGGAGAATAAGTGGGATGAGGCAATTACAAGAAGACAAACAGGTGCGCGCACGAGTGGGAGGCGGCAGCTTCCCACACTGACAAACAGAGTGATGATGCATTGGAGCACGGGGCAGACACTGAAGCCGGTAGGGTCACATCACATGCCCAACACAAAATGGCGGAAGGCACCTCCAGCCCTCCGTCTTCCCGCAGCCGTGACGGATGGGCACCCGGCACAGTTGCGCGCCCGGCAGAGGGAAAAGGGCCACCGGACAAACAGGACACGAAGTAGGCACATCAGCGACACCGCCCCACCCACAAACATCATAGGCTTCCACTGACGCACAGCACAAACAGAAAAAAGGAAGCACCAAAACATGAAGGGATATCAACAATGACAGTAAACAAAATGGTCAAGTGAATAGAAGCAAAAGCCCTTCTTCAAAGGAAAGACGTGTGGCCGCATCCGCTCTCTCAGCCTTAGTGCGCACACGTACAGACGCCTGGTCTCTGGCAAAACAGCGGAGAAGCACTCACGTCGCACCTCCCCCCGTGGCGTCCCAGCGCCCCACTCCCCAACTGCCCGCGCAGGGTCCACACCACTGCCCGGCCACAGCAGCCCCAATGCAACCTCAAACACGCCCCTCGCAAGGCGTAGGGAAGCATAGAAACCGACAGCGGCAGGACAGAAAAGACCGGTCTTCCCCAGCACTCCAATGCCAACAAACCTGCGCGTCAAGCAAAGCAGCGAAATCGAGCGTAACGTGTCCCACGATCGCAAGGCACAAACACGCTCATCGCACCACAAAGAAACAATTTGGTGCATGACAACAAGTGGCACAACACCGTCACGATGCCGCCATCAGGAAGGCAACGGGTGCCACTACCAACATCGCAAGGCACTGCGGGGCCCCGCATACCTTCAGGCCATTTCGCGCGTGGTGCCAGCGGAACGCAAACACGCGCTAACGAATGGCTGCCACGCATCCACTCGAGCGGCATGCAAGCCAGGGCCGCACAGGTGGAAAAGGGAGGTGCATCAGCAGCCCTGAGCACTGGGTGGTGCTACGGCAGCTGACAACTATCAGGCACTCATGCGCCACTACACAACACGCGGAATAAATAAACCAAATCAAAAGAGAAGTGGGCAGTGAGACATTACAAAATTAAAACTGCAATCCGCAACACGTCTGTATGGCAAAAGAAAGACAACAACACTCGCCATCAAACGCTTATATGTAAAGGGGTAACCACGGAACAAGTGATCCGCTACACAGGGCTGCCACGCTCCCGTAAAGCCCGTTCCGGCTCGGACACTACGCACTGTCATCATAGTGAAGGAGAAAACAAGAAAAGGCATTTCCTAGCGGCTTCGTGGCCGTTAAGTAGCCAGCACACAAAAATAATTTATATTTAAACCATTCAGACAGTGAAGGCAAAGGAACGTGGCGGAGAGGAAAAAAAATACGATCGTGATAAAATAAGAACGATAATAAAAATAATAACGCTAATGGAATGAAAAGAGGAAAAATAAAGAACCCCAGCCGCTATGCTGAGATTCCTGCGCAAGGAAGTGGAAGCTATCAAAACATCAGCACATGCACGAGCAGCAGAAGATAACAGAGGGACAGACACCCGCCACTGAGGGCACTGCTGGCGCTCCCAGGCACACGAACCCGTCCCCTGTTCGCGAATAGCCCAAGCAGCTCCACGCCACGCAGCGGTCGATTGTACACCAGGACATTGCTCACTGTGATGTTGGCGTGCTCCTTGGCGCCTCCATCAACTGGGGTGCCAACGAAGAGATGATGAATGTTCAGCAGCTCCTCAGGGCTCGCCACGCGCACGCTCACAGTCGCCGTCGTGTTACCCCCGTCAACGTGCAGGGAGACGATCCCGTCGTGAAGCGTTAGCACCACCTGGTGGCTCTCGTTCACGTTCAGCGGCTCAGCGGCTGTGCTGTTGTACTCATTTCCGTAGGCCAGGAGCCACTCCACCCCGCTCAGCGACACCTTCAGTATCTTGTTCACCTGCCCTTCGCGGTTCACAAACCCCAGCAACGGGACCTCCCCCCGTGGCATCTCGTCAAACCGCACCGTGACGGCGAGCGTGAACTCGCTGTTGGTAAAGTAATACCGCTGGTCCTGCCCCTGCTCACTCACGGGCCACACAACATGGCCACCGCCACCCACGTCGAGCCGCACGCCTTCAGCAGTGCTCACAGCGCCGCTGGTTGCAGCGTTCACGCACCGATACGCGTCGGGCCACGTCTTCTCCGTCAGGGGTCCTACCAGCAGCCCGGCAAGCCCAGCGGTGGGGATGCCGTCACACCCGGGATCGTATTTATCGCCCGGGAGGCAGTTGCCCAGGAGAAGCTCGTCCTGTGCCTTCCACACCAGAGCCGTTGATTTAATGCTTTTCAGCTCGTCCACAAGGCGCACAAGGTGGAGGCTGTACACCTCATCAATGTTTTGCTCATGCAAGCAGTACAGGACCCCGTCCGGAGTGTACAGCAGGGAGCTGTAGGCACTGTTGTCGTCGCCCTCAGAGACCTGCCCGACATGCCACATGCGATTGCCGTCCGTCATCCACATCTGCAGGCGATCACGATAATACGAGCCCTTAAGGTTCTTCGGATGGGTGAGAAGCATCACAGGCACACCCTCCACTGTCACCGTGATGAAGCCACTCGAGCTGCCAGGACCATTACGTTTCGGCGAGTTGCCAATCACGCGGGAGATGCTGTTGAGCATCTCTTTCCACGTCGCACCAAGGTCACTCGATTCGAATATCATGCGGTAGCCCTGTCCACCATCGGATCGTGCACTAATCAGCAGCTTGCCGTCCCACTCAGTGAGGGCAGCCTCGGACGTGCCTACACCGGCCTCACCCTTCCCAAAGTGCCATGACTTTCCATCGTCAGCCGAGTACAGGATCATGCTCACAACACGGTTGGCTTTGTTCCTTGCCTGCACTGGCAACACAATCGTCCCGCTGGATGTTACAACACCACCCCCAGCCCCTCCAAGGAACTGCGTGCCAGGGCTTCCCGAAACCGGGAAGTTGTACAGCGACTTCAGTGCAGTCCTCTCCCAGCTAATCGACACATCAGTGGCAGTGCCCTTCGTGCCCACGTTCACCGTGCCCTTGTACACGAAGGGCTCCCAATCGGCTATGGCAGCCTCGTCGTTCTGATTGTGCCAGTAACCCCGCGTGACATTGTATAGCCCAACGAGAACATAAATGTTATTGCCCTTCGCAACAACAGTGGGATCAACGACGCGGGAGTAGTGGGCATCCACACGACCATTCGGGACAATAACCTCCGTCTTCCACGTTCTCCCACCGTCAGTGCTGTATGCGGCAACGGTGTCCGTGAAGAAATAATCCGTCGACGTGATGTAGCGCGCATCCCCCACACACATTAGCACACCGCCAACCTCAACAATTGAGGGTATGCGGTACGAGTGCACAGTCCGCATCGTCGTGCCGGTGCTGTTCATGTCGGGTGAGTTCAGCTTCGGTCCGCCAACGAGTATATACCCATCCTTCATGCGACGGTACCACTCACCCCGCACACCATTCACACCCGTTGGTCCCTCCTGCTCCATAAACCACTCCTCCCACTCATCGTCGTACACCTCCTTCCAGCCCGGCTGGGGGTTGCTCCACCACACCTCGCCATCTTTCGGGGTCGTCTTGTTCCTCAGAGCCCATTTGGAGCCCCACAGCAGCGCCTGGTGCGTCGTTCCCACAGCGGCAGTGGCATGCATGGGGCCACAGCACTGACCCGCCACAACAAGCGCCAGCAGCGCGTAACAATTCACCGGCCACATCGTTCCGCCTGGGCAGCGGGTGTGTGAGCTGTAGCACGACCTGTCTCTCCTGTCAGTGATACCTCTGCGCTGCAATGTCTCGTGTAGTAATGGTAACAGTAAGTGTAAGCCACAAAGCACGTATTGCTCTTGCCTGTCGCATACAATCTATTGGATAGAGGAAAGGGAAAGAGACGCCAAGACGGACACTCATTGCACTAATAACAATAACAACAAGTCCACCAATGTTGCTGCAAGCAGTGGAATGAGGTGCGAGACGGAAGATCTAAGCCGCCAGACACCTAAACAAGATCGACAATCGTTGGCATGGGGCCCACAAATGCCAGGAGCAGGGCAATAAACAAATACAGTCGTAAAGGGATAAACTATAGGGAACTGAATTGAATTGAAAAGGAGTAGACACTCTGGCATCACGCACGACGCCGTAAGCCGTTTTCTTCCACTAGTTCTGCCCAGTGCTGAAAGCCACTGCCACAGGGCACGCTTCAGACGAGACACCACGCGAGTCACTGCACCGCGCTCACCGGCACACTTAAGGGAGGGCGGGGAAAGCACATCACCCACACAGTAAGCTCAGGCAGCAGTCGCCCAATCGCTATCCTCGGGCCGCACCGCTTCGCCAGCTCAGGAGAGCCAACGGCAGCGCAACGGAAAATAATACCGTCACACTGCCGCGTCACAGCGACCGTGCCCGTTGGTCAGTCACACGAGCTCCCAATACCCGGCCACCCTGAGCAGCACTCCCGCCATGAGGGGAATTCCATTCGCTCGCCCCAGCCAGGAGCCTCCATCGCATCCAGTGCAAGTCAGCAAAGCCTTCACATCTCTCCACCGAGTCATTTGCACTGTGAGGCAATTGGGGTAAATGACCATTACCACTACCGCACTTGTAAGATCCCTCCCAGACACACAACACCTCCAGACACCGCCGCCCCTGCCCTAACGCCTTGGCCACCATAAATGGCGTGCGTATTGAAGGACAGGCAACCCCTTACAACCCAGCAGAATAAAAAAGCCACGTGGTTAAGATGCGCCATTTCATTGCCCCTCAGTTGTCCCCAAGGCCACAACCCGCCTTTGGCTGCTCCGAGCATGTTCCCGTCTGGAGCACCAAGGCACACAGGCACCACCCCAAGCCTCCCCACCTCAAAACTGCTGCGATACGGAAGAAAGCCATCGCTCGACGCCTCCAAACCCACGCATGATGTGCGTGCAGAGAAAGCCACAAGATAATACACCATCAGTTCGGTGGCCGGGCCTAAGGCAACACTCAGGTCCAAGGCATCGAGAGCACCGTGTCACTCGGAACGCAGCATCGGTACACGATCAGGTGGCTTCAGCACACCGCTTCGCCCTCAGGCGTTGGACAGCCCTTGCGTCACGCTTCCCCTCCAAGCGACAGTTCCCAATCATCAACAGCCACGACAATGCACCACGTGAGCACACTTTCACCAAAGCCGCACGTGCCACGCGAAGAGTTACAGCAGCGCGGTGGCACGCTCCCTTCAGTTCACACCAAATCACCATAAACACGCCGAAGCCCGGTGCACGATCACCCCTCGCCACATTATGGGCACAGCGGCAACAGCAAACCGCCACGCACCGCACCTTCATCACTTACGATATTGCAGTGGGGGGTCACCACACGCCCACAGTCACGCGGTGCCGCTCGTGGCCGTTGCTGCAGCTCTCTCAACCACGGCAGGCGCGTCACTCAGGGCCGACCACTGCTCGAGCGTAATGATCCCGGCGCTGTTAAGCACATTGACAGCCCTCACCATTGCCTGGAGGTCCACATACGCCGCGGAGCTTGTTATCCCAGACAGCACTTGCGTGTCTGTCACAAACAACGAGGGATCATTCATGAACGCAATAAGCGACATGTCAGGCAGGCCAAACGTAGAACCAAAATGGTCCAACAGGAATTTATGGAGATGCGCTTCTGCCACGTTACCGTACTTCCACAACAAGACCTCCTCGACAGTGCTGTCCAACGTCCACACACAGCCACCGTGTCCCGCACACACGGGACGCACACAAGCTCCCTCGCAGTGCGCAGCATGCAGCTCCGACGTGACACCACAGTTTGACATTGTTTCAACCGTATCTTCCCTTGCGTAGGCATAAAGCACCAAAGGAACGAGACAGTCGGTGCAGCGAAGCAATGGAAAGCAATGGGACGCAGCAGCCGTGCGGGCCGCGTCTCACGGTGCCAAATCAAGTACGGAAAGCAAGCAAAATATCGGCACAGGTCGCGGGTTGGGTCAGCAATGGCCCCTTCGGTGTTGTCAGGAGAGCAAAAGAAGAGGAAGGCCCAACTGAAGGCCCCCCGACATACGCCGCGTCACACAAGAGCAACACACACCTCACGCGGGGCGGTAAAGCTGCACAGCCCCCCGCAGGCCGAAGCATTCAGAGCAATAACAGCTCAAAGGAAATTAAGTCAAAGCAAGCCGAGGCAAAGAAAAGCGAAAGAAAAAAAAGATCAGTGCGCCACATTCCTCTTCCTTCCACCACTCACATCACACAACTCCAGCATGAAAGTGAGGGAGAGTACCCGCAACGCACTGTCGCACCCATCACCGAAGCTCCATTAAAATATTATAATAACAACAAACCTCCCGCTATGATAGGGGATTCGAAAGAAACAAAAAGAGAAAAAAGAAAGGCATGGTGCGAGGCACACTATAAGCCTCACGCCCACTACCATCACCCCTGCTTTATCACTGCACCCGGTTACTTATTCGCACTTCACTTATCGGTTGTATCTACTCCAATATCGGGAAGTGTCGTTGTTGCTGTTACCGGGAACTCCACTACCCTCCCCGGTGACACCATTGCCACCAGCCGTTCCATTGCTGCCTCCAGTGGTGGAACCACCACTGCCAGCACTCTCCGTGCTCTCGCTGCTCACATTGGCGTTGGCCGGCTCCTGAACGGCCGGTTGTCCGCCAGTCGCGTTGCTGGGGCCATGTTTCCGCTTGTACTGCTCAAGCAGCCTGTCGTAATACTCCACAGAGCAGCCCGTGTTGTTTACCGCAGCCCACATATTGTTGATTTTGGAAACATGTTTTTCGAGTTCTTTCTTCATGCGATCGCCATCGGCAAGCTTTTGTCTCACATCGTTCTTGATGCCCCAGTTCCCAAGGATGAAACGGACCCAACTGCCGCATTCCCTCTTTATATCCTGAACTAATCTCCTAACCTCGTCCCTGAGCTCAGCAGCCACTGACTGATCCTTGACAAATTCCACGTAAAACCTCTTCAGTGCCTTCACTCGGCTCCTTACGTCATTTGCATCAGCAGTTGGGCCAACCACCTCCATGAGCCTCTCGCAGTGAGCCCTCAGCGACTCCGTCGAATTGATCGCTAACGCATAAGTCTTTAGCTTCTCTGAGAATCGGTCCTCAACGCCTTTCAGCAGCTTCAAACCTTCAATGCAAATGGGTGACCTTCCCCAAGCCGGAAATGCATTTCCCACGTCCGCAGCGTGGAGCATGAGGACAAAGAAGCTCAAAGCAGCACCGCTGAAAAAGCGCATGGTCTCTTGTGTCGTGTTCTCAGCTACGGCATGAGGGAGAATAAGTGGGATGAGGCAATTACAAGAAGACAAACAGGTGCGCGCACGAGTGGGAGGCGGCAGCTTCCCACACTGACAAACAGAGTGATGATGCATTGGAGCACGGGGCAGACACTGAAGCCGGTAGGGTCACATCACATGCCCAACACAAAATGGCGGAAGGCACCTCCAGCCCTCCGTCTTCCCGCAGCCGTGACGGATGGGCACCCGGCACAGTTGCGCGCCCGGCAGAGGGAAAAGGGCCACCGGACAAACAGGACACGAAGTAGGCACATCAGCGACACCGCCCCACCCACAAACATCATAGGCTTCCACTGACGCACAGCACAAACAGAAAAAAGGAAGCACCAAAACATGAAGGGATATCAACAATGACAGTAAACAAAATGGTCAAGTGAATAGAAGCAAAAGCCCTTCTTCAAAGGAAAGACGTGTGGCCGCATCCGCTCTCTCAGCCTTAGCGCGCACACGTACAGACGCCTGGTCTCTGGCAAAACAGCGGAGAAGCACTCACGTCGCACCTCCCCCCGTGGCGTCCCAGCGCCCCACTCCCCAACTGCCCGCGCAGGGTCCACACCACTGCCCGGCCACAGCAGCCCCAATGCAACCTCAAACACGCCCCTCGCAAGGCGTAGGGAAGCATAGAAACCGACAGCGACAGGACAGAAAAGACCGGTCTTCCCCAGCACTCCAATGCCAACAAACCTGCGCGTCAAGCAAAGCAGCGAAATCGAGCGTAACGTGTCCCACGATCGCAAGGCACAAACACGCTCATCGCACCACAAAGAAACAATTTGGTGCATGACAACAAGTGGCACAACACCATCACGATGCCGCCATCAGGAAGGCAACGGGTGCCACTACCAACATCGCAAGGCACTGCGGGGCCCCGCATACCTTCAGGCCATTTCGCGCGTGGTGCCAGCGGAACGCAAACACGCGCTAATGAATGGCTGCCACGCATCCACTCGAGCGGCATGCAAGCCAGGGCCGCACAGGTGGAAAAGGGAGGTGCATCAGCAGCCCTGAGCACTGGGTGGTGCTACGGCAGCTGACAACTATCAGGCACTCATGCGCCACTACACAACACGCGGAATAAATAAACCAAATCAAAAGAGAAGTGGGCAGTGAGACATTACAAAATTAAAACTGCAATCCGCAACACGTCTGTATGGCAAAAGGAAGACAACAACACTCGCCATCAAACGCTTATATGTAAAGGGGTAACCACGGAACAAGTGATCCGCTACACAGGGCTGCCACGCTCCCGTAAAGCCCGTTCCGGCTCGGACACTACGCACTGTCATCACAGTGAAGGAGAAAACAAGAAAAGGCATTTCCTAGCGGCTTCGTGGCCGTTAAGTAGCCAGCACACAAAAATAATTTATATTTAAACCATTCAGACAGTGAAGGCAAAGGAACGTGGCGGAGAGGAAAAAAAATACGATCGTGATAAAATAAGAACGATAATAAAAATAATAACGCTAATGGAATGAAAAGAGGAAAAATAAAGAACCCCAGCCGCTATGCTGAGATTCCTGCGCAAGGAAGTGGAAGCTATCAAAACATCAGCACATGCACGAGCAGCAGAAGATAACAGAGGGACAGACACCCGCCACTGAGGGCACTGTTGGCGCTCCCAGGCACACGAACCCGTCCCCTGTTCGCGAATAGCCCAAGCAGCTCCACGCCACGCAGCGGTCGATTGTACACCAGGACATTGCTCACTGTGATGTTGGCGTGCTCCTTGGCGCCTCCATCAACTGGGGTGCCAACGAAGAGATGATGAATGTTCAGCAGCTCCTCAGGGCTCGCCACGCGCACGCTCACAGTCGCCGTCGTGTTACCCCCGTCAACGTGCAGGGAGACGATCCCGTCGTGAAGCGTTAGCACCACCTGGTGGCTCTCGTTCACGTTCAGCGGCTCAGCGGCTGTGCTGTTGTACTCATTTCCGTAGGCCAGGAGCCACTCCACCCCGCTCAGCGACACCTTCAGTATCTTGTTCACCTGCCCTTCGCGGTTCACAAACCCCAGCAACGGGACCTCCCCCCGTGGCATCTCGTCAAACCGCACCGTGACGGCGAGCGTGAACTCGCTGTTGGTAAAGTAATACCGCTGGTCCTGCCCCTGCTCACTCACGGGCCACACAACATGGCCACCGCCACCCACGTCGAGCCGCACGCCTTCAGCAGTGCTCACAGCGCCGCTGGTTGCAGCGTTCACGCACCGATACGCGTCGGGCCACGTCTTCTCCGTCAGGGGTCCTACCAGCAGCCCGGCAAGCCCAGCGGTGGGGATGCCGTCACACCCGGGATCGTATTTATCGCCCGGGAGGCAGTTGCCCAGGAGAAGCTCGTCCTGTGCCTTCCACACCAGAGCCGTTGATTTAATGCTTTTCAGCTCGTCCACAAGGCGCACAAGGTGGAGGCTGTACACCTCATCAATGTTTTGCTCATGCAAGCAGTACAGGACCCCGTCCGGAGTGTACAGCAGGGAGCTGTAGGCACTGTTGTCGTCGCCCTCAGAGACCTGCCCGACATGCCACATGCGATTGCCGTCCGTCATCCACATCTGCAGGCGATCACGATAATACGAGCCCTTAAGGTTCTTCGGATGGGTGAGAAGCATCACAGGCACACCCTCCACTGTCACCGTGATGAAGCCACTCGAGCTGCCAGGACCATTACGTTTCGGCGAGTTGCCAATCACGCGGGAGATGCTGTTGAGCATCTCTTTCCACGTCGCACCAAGGTCACTCGATTCGAATATCATGCGGTAGCCCTGTCCACCATCGGATCGTGCACTAATCAGCAGCTTGCCGTCCCACTCAGTGAGGGCAGCCTCGGACGTGCCTACACCGGCCTCACCCTTCCCAAAGTGCCATGACTTTCCATCGTCAGCCGAGTACAGGATCATGCTCACAACACGGTTGGCTTTGTTCCTTGCCTGCACTGGCAACACAATCGTCCCGTTGGATGTTACAACACCACCCCCAGCCCCTCCAAGGAACTGCGTGCCAGGGCTTCCCGAAACCGGGAAGTTGTACAGCGACTTCAGTGCAGTCCTCTCCCAGCTAATCGACACATCAGTGGCAGTGCCCTTCGTGCCCACGTTCACCGTGCCCTTGTACACGAAGGGCTCCCAATCGGCTATGGCAGCCTCGTCGTTCTGATTGTGCCAGTACCCCGCGTGACATTGTATAGCCCAACGAGAACATAAATGTTATTGCCCTTCGCAACAACAGTGGGATCAACGACGCGGGAGTAGTGGGCATCCACACGACCATTCGGGACAATAACCTCCGTCTTCCACGTTCTCCCACCGTCAGTGCTGTATGCGGCAACGGTGTCCGTGAAGAAATAATCCGTCGACGTGATGTAGCGCGCATCCCCCACACACATTAGCACACCGCCAACCTCAACAATTGAGGGTATGCGGTACGAGTGCACAGTCCGCATCGTCGTGCCGGTGCTGTTCATGTCGGGTGAGTTCAGCTTCGGTCCGCCAACGAGTATATACCCATCCTTCATGCGACGGTACCACTCACCCCGCACACCATTCACACCCGTTGGTCCCTCCTGCTCCATAAACCACTCCTCCCACTCATCGTCGTACACCTCCTTCCAGCCCGGCTGGGGGTTGCTCCACCACACCTCGCCATCTTTCGGGGTCGTCTTGTTCCTCAGAGCCCATTTGGAGCCCCACAGCAGCGCCTGGTGCGTCGTTCCCACAGCGGCAGTGGCATGCATGGGGCCACAGCACTGACCCGCCACAACAAGCGCCAGCAGCGCGTAACAATTCACCGGCCACATCGTTCCGCCCGGGCAGCGGGTGTGTGAGCTGTAGCACGACCTGTCTCTCCTGTCAGTGATACCTCTGCGCTGCAATGTCTCGTGTAGTAATGGTAACAGTAAGTGTAAGCCACAAAGCACGTATTGCTCTTGCCTGTTGAATACAATCTATTGGATAGAGGAAAGGGAAAGAGACGCCAAGACGGACACTCATTGCACTAATAACAATGACAACAAGTCCACCAATGTTGCTGCAAGCAGTGGAATGAGGTGCGAGACGGAAGATCTAAGCCGCCAGACACCTAAACAAGATCGACAATCGTTGGCATGGGGCCCACAAATGCCAGGAGCAGGGCAATAAACAAATACAGTCGTAAAGGGATAAACTATAGGGAACTGAATTGAATTGAAAAGGAGCAGACACTCTGGCATCACGCACGACGCCGTAAGCCGTTTTCTTCCACTAGTTCTGCCCAGTGCTGAAAGCCACTGCCACAGGGCACGCTTCAGACGAGACACCACGCGAGTCACTGCACCGCGCTCACCGGCACACTTAAGGGAGGGCGGGGAAAGCACATCACCCACACAGTAAGCTCAGGCAGCAGTCGCCCAATCGCTATCCTCGGGCCGCACCGCTTCGCCAGCTCAGGAGAGCCAACGGCAGCGCAACGGAAAATAATACCGTCACACTGCCGCGTCACAGCGACCGTGCCCGTTGGTCAGTCACACGAGCTCCCAATACCCGGCCACCCTGAGCAGCACTCCCGCCATGAGGGGAATTCCATTCGCTCGCCCCAGCCAGGAGCCTCCATCGCATCCAGTGCAAGTCAGCAAAGCCTTCACATCTCTCCACCGAGTCATTTGCACTGTGAGGCAATTGGGGTAAATGACCATTACCACTACCGCACTTGTAAGATCCCTCCCAGACACACAACACCTCCAGACACCGCCGCCCCCTGCCCTAACGCCTTGGCCACCATAAATGGCGTGCGTATTGAAGGACAGGCAACCCCTTACAACCCAGCAGAATAAAAAAGCCACGTGGTTAAGATGCGCCATTTCATTGCCCCTCAGTTGTCCCCAAGGCCACAACCCGCCTTTGGCTGCTCCGAGCATGTTCCCGTCTGGAGCACCAAGGCACACAGGCACCCCCCAAGCCTCCCCACCTCAAAACTGCTGCGATACGGAAGAAAGCCATCGCTCGACGCCTCCAAACCCACGCATGATGTGCGTGCAGAGAAAGCCAGCAAGATAATACACCATCAGTTCGGTGGCCGGGCCTTAGGCAACACACAGGTCCAGGGCATCGAGAGCACCGTGTCACTCGGAACGCAGCATTGGTACACGATCAGGTGGCTTCAGCACACCGCTTCGCCCTCAGGCGTTGGACAGCCCTTGCGTCACGCTTCCCCTCCAAGCGACAGTTCCCAATCATCAACAGCCACGACAATGCACCACGTGAGCACACTTTCACCAAAGCCGCACGTGCCACGCGAAGAGTTACAGCAGCGCGGTGGCACGCTCCCTTCAGTTCACACCAAATCACCATAAACACGCCGAAGCCCGGTGCACGATCACCCCTCGCCACATTATGGGCACAGCGGCAACAGCAAACCGCCACGCACCGCACCTTCATCACTTACGATATTGCAGTGGGGGGTCACCACACGCCCACAGTCACGCGGTGCCGCTCGTGGCCGTTGCTGCAGCTCTCTCAACCACGGCAGGCGCGTCACTCAGGGCCGACCACTGCTCGAGCGTAATGATCCCGGCGCTGTTAAGCACATTGACAGCCCTCACCATTGCCTGGAGGTCCACATACGCCGCGGAGCTTGTTATCCCAGACAGCACTTGCGTGTCTGTCACAAACAACGAGGGATCATTCATGAACGCAATAAGCGACATGTCAGGCAGGCCAAACGTAGAACCAAAATGGTCCAACAGGAATTTATGGAGATGCGCTTCTGCCACGTTACCGTACTTCCACAACAAGACCTCCTCGACAGTGCTGTCCAACGTCCACACACAGCCACCGTGTCCCGCACACACGGGACGCACACAAGCTCCCTCGCAGTGCGCAGCATGCAGCTCCGACGTGACACCACAGTTTGACATTGTTTCAACCGTATCTTCCCTTGCGTAGGCATAAAGCACCAAAGGAACGAGACAGTCGGTGCAGCGAAGCAATGGAAAGCAATGGGACGCAGCAGCCGTGCGGGCCGCGTCTCACGGTGCCAAATCAAGTACGGAAAGCAAGCAAAATATCGGCACAGGCCGCGGGTTGGGTCAGCAATGGCCCCTTCGGTGTTGTCAGGAGAGCAAAAGAAGAGGAAGGCCCAACTGAAGGCCCCCCGACATACGCCGCGTCACACAAGAGCAACACACACCTCACGCGGGGCGGTAAAGCTGCACAGCCCCCCGCAGGCCGAAGCATTCAGAGCAATAACAGCTCAAAGGAAATTAAGTCAAAGCAAGCCGAGGCAAAGAAAAGTGAAAGAAAAAAAAGATCAGTGCGCCACATTCCTCTTCCTTCCACCACTCACATCACACAACTCCAGCATGAAAGTGAGGGAGAGTACCCGCAACGCACTGTCCACCCATCACCGAAGCTCCATTAAAATATTATAATAACAACAAACCTCCCGCTATGATAGGGGATTCGAAAGAAACAAAAAGAGAAAAAGAAAGGCATGGTGCGAGGCACACTATAAGCCTCACGCCCACTACCATCACCCCTGCTTTATCACTGCCACCCGGTTACTTATTCGCACTTCACTTATCGGTTGTATCTACTCCAATATCGGGAAGTGTCGTTGTTGCTGTTACCGGGAACTCCATACCCTCCCCGGTGACACCATTGCCACCAGCCGTTCCATTGCTGCCTCCAGTGGTGGAACCACCACTGCCAGCACTCTCCGTGCTCTCGCTGCTCACATTGGCGTTGGCCGGCTCCTGAACGGCCGGTTGTCCGCCAGTCGCGTTGCTGGGGCCATGTTTCCGCTTGTACTGCTCAAGCAGCCTGTCGTAATACTCCACAGAGCAGCCCGTGTTGTTTACCGCAGCCCACATATTGTTGATTTTGGAAACATGTTTTTCGAGTTCTTTCTTCATGCGATCGCCATCGGCAAGCTTTTGTCTCACATCGTTCTTGATGCCCCAGTTCCCAAGGATGAAACGGACCCAACTGCCGCATTCCCTCTTTATATCCTGAACTAATCTCCTAACCTCGTCCCTGAGCTCAGCAGCCACTGACTGATCCTTGACAAATTCCACGTAAAACCTCTTCAGTGCCTTCACTCGGCTCCTTACGTCATTTGCATCAGCAGTTGGGCCAACCACCTCCATGAGCCTCTCGCAGTGAGCCCTCAGCGACTCCGTCGAATTGATCGCTAACGCATAAGTCTTTAGCTTCTCTGAGAATCGGTCCTCAACGCCTTTCAGCAGCTTCAAACCTTCAATGCAAATGGGTGACCTTCCCCAAGCCGGAAATGCATTTCCCACGTCCGCAGCGTGGAGCATGAGGACAAAGAAGCTCAAAGCAGCACCGCTGAAAAAGCGCATGGTCTCTTGTGTCGTGTTCTCAGCTACGGCATGAGGGAGAATAAGTGGGATGAGGCAATTACAAGAAGACAAACAGGTGCGCGCACGAGTGGGAGGCGGCAGCTTCCCACACTGACAAACAGAGTGATGATGCATTGGAGCACGGGGCAGACACTGAAGCTGGTAGGGTCACATCACATGCCCAACACAAAATGGCGGAAGGCACCTCCAGCCCTCCGTCTTCCCGCAGCCGTGACGGATGGGCACCCGGCACAGTTGCGCGCCCGGCAGAGGGAAAAGGGCCACCGGACAAACAGGACACGAAGTAGGCACATCAGCGACACCGCCCCACCCACAAACATCATAGGCTTCCACTGACGCACAGCACAAACAGAAAAAAGGAAGCACCAAAACATGAAGGGATATCAACAATGACAGTAAACAAATGGTCAAGTGAATAGAAGCAAAAGCCCTTCTTCAAAGGAAAGACGTGTGGCCGCATCCGCTCTCTCAGCCTTAGCGCGCACACGTACAGACGCCTGGTCTCTGGCAAAACAGCGGAGAAGCACTCACGTCGCACCTCCCCCCGTGGCGTCCCAGCGCCCCACTCCCCAACTGCCCGCGCAGGGTCCACACCACTGCCCGGCCACAGCAGCCCCAATGCAACCTCAAACACGCCCCTCGCAAGGCGTAGGGAAGCATAAAAACCGACAGCGGCAGGACAGAAAAGACCGGTCTTCCCAAGCACTCCAATGCCAACAAACCTGCGCGTCAAGCAAAGCAGCGAAATCGAGCGTAACGTGTCCCACGATCGCAAGGCACAAACACACTCATCGCACCACAAAGAAACAATTTGGTGCATGACAACAAGTGGCACAACACCATCACGATGCCGCCATCAGGAAGGCAACGGGTGCCACTACCAACATCGCAAGGCACTGCGGGGCCCCGCATACCTTCAGGCCATTTCGCGCGTGGTGCCAGCGGAACGCAAACACGCGCTAATGAATGGCTGCCACGCATCCACTCGAGCGGCATGCAAGCCAGGGCCGCACAGGTGGAAAAGGGAGGTGCATCAGCAGCCCTGAGCACTGGGTGGTGCTACGGCAGCTGACAACTATCAGACACTCATGCGCCACTACACAACACGCGGAATAAATAAACCAAATCAAAAGAGAAGTGGGCAGTGAGACATTACAAAATTAAAACTGGAATCCGCAACACGTCTGTATGGCAAAAGGAAGACAACAACACTCGCCATCAAACGCTTATATGTAAAGGGGTAACCACGGAACAAGTGATCCGCTACACAGGGCTGCCACGCTCCCGTAAAGCCCGTTCCGGCTCGGACACTACGCACTGTCATCACAGTGAAGGAGAAAACAAGAAAAGGCATTTCCTAGCGGCTTCGTGGCCGTTAAGTAGCCAGCACACAAAAATAATTTATATTTAAACATTCATACAGTGAAGGCAAAGGAACGTGGCGGACAGGAAAAAAAAATACGATCGCCGAAGTTAAGAAGAATGCAAGGAAGGAAAAAATGGGATATCATCAGAAGGACACGCCGGAATCATTCGTGAGATGAGGCAAAGACCAATAAAAACAAACGGCCACTTCATTATCCGACGAAGGCAATGTGCTGAACACGCACTTAACGCACCCCACACACAAGTTCCACACTTCCCAATGTCCGTTTGTAATACATTTGTGCTGCGGAGTGTGCACAACCTCTCCGCGTAACACGCATAACTGTCGCGCTATTAATGCACATGCGCAAAGAGTCTGAGGGATTTCTCTCAAGCGCCTCCGGCGCCAACCCCGCGGTCCACACCTCCGCCACTTCCCTCAAATAAAAGAGCACTCCGCACGCACATGGAGGCGTCTGCCACCAACGCGCCCGACGTTGGCAAACGTTTTTCGAGGGATGCCACCACATCCACCGGAAGAGTGTCGGGCCAATCCCGAGTGCATCGTGAGATGCAGCCGCCTCACCTTGCAGTCTTGCGGGTCCTCCATCCAGGCGCAACAAGTGGCGACGCACTACTTCCGGGGGAAAATGGCGGAAAGGAAAAAGGCCACATAACCCCACTGCACACATCATGCGCAACGTGGCGCTTCCCAATTCTTTCACCGTGGCCTTTACTAAAGACGGAACCTCTCGCAGTTATCGGAATGATCCCCAACGCGAAGGCGGCATGTGCCTCACGGCCAAACCACACACCGATAAAGTCGTACCTTCCGCCTTGAACCCGTTGCTCTCCCACCGGGGTACCGTGCCGCCTCATATTCCCCACGATCGCAGCCCCCATGTTCCCTCGCCTTCGCGTGGCCCGCTCACCCGAATGTTGTCAGTCCATGCACGGATTTTTAGCTGACGCCGAGCTGCATGCCTGGTTTTCTGCCACCTCTGGGGTCCCCAGCCAACACCCACGTAATTGTGTGTAAAACTTCAGGACCGCATTCATAGCCCGTGGGGAGTCGTGTAAACCCTACGATCTCCCTGTCTTCCGCACGGCATCGAAAGCTCGGATGCACGTCGGCAGGTGATTCCGTCCGGGAAAAGGTGCCTTTAAATCGAACAGCGCAGCAATCCCATCATAAACCGCGTCCAAGCATTGGGAAATATGCCCCAAAGTCACTACAACCTCATTGTCCTCCTGCTCGTTCTTGGCTTTGCGCAAAACAATAAAGCGTCGCGGCCTGGCAGGTTCCCTTCAACAGCGGTAAACGGCACCACCCATCTTTCCGTGGCTTTTTCTATCGAAACCGTTTCTATGGTGCTTGCCTTCACTAATTGGGCATCTGTAGGGAAAATCCTTGAATGAGACTCACGACCACCAGTCTGCGCAGCTGTGGGCTGCCACTTAATGTCCCGCACCCTGTCAAGACGATCCCCTGCTGCAAAATTAATCGGCTGCCGGATCCAGCCTAATGTTAAGCCGCTGATATCCACTTGCTGAAGTGGGAGTCGGTTCTCTCCTCCTGCAGTGTCTGCCCTCGTATAATGGAGCCGCCGCCCAGTTATGCACGCCCCCCCACATATGGTGGGCCAAATGAACCGATTTGTTCTTCAGAGCGGCCCAGCGGCAGAGGCTCCGCGCTGTGTTGCGGGGAAGTTCCATGAGATTTGTGTGCTTTCCCCAATTGAGTCGGGACCGTGCTCGACGATCACCGCGGCAACGTGAGCCAGCGGGCCACCCTTTCATGGAGTGCGCTGTCATCCCGTACGGGAGGAGAATTTCTTTTCATCTCTTTGGTGGTCAGACGAGTGATCTTTTCGTTCTCGCACACCTGCCCAGCCACTGCCCGGTGTGGAATGAAATTCTCCTCTCGAAGCAGTGCAATCTCGTCCGGCCGACCTAACGCGGCTCATGTCAGGCGAAATGCCAGCCGATCGCATTTGAACGACGGGGCGTCGCTCGTGAAATCGAGTTTCCAATTCTCCGTAGGACGCGCCTGTTTCATCGACTCATTGACCGCTCCTTGTTGAAGGACGGCCAGAGGCATTTGTGAGGGAATCCCTTCCGGCTTCCGGTAAACCTAATAACGTTCGTGTGTACTGGACGGCACTGTTCTTGGTCAGTTGTAGAACTTTCGTAGAAAAAGGGAACGTTCTCCTCTCGGGCCTCTAAATGGTTCTGTTCCGCGAACCCGCAAAACCCTCTCAAAATAGACGCCCGTTGCTCCCAAGTTGCATTGGCCCACATCCGTCGAGCAATTCCACCGGCACCCCACGTCCATGTCGCGACGCATGGGCTGCGACTGATTGTCGGGGTTATAACGGCCACGCCGGCAGAGGCGGGGAAGGGGGAAGCTCCTTTCTGACGAGTACCTTTTCCTGCGCTCGCAGTGTGGAAAGAGAAATCCACTACAACAGCCGCGCCGTTCCGAGTGTCGTAGCTTTGGAGGTGGCAGGCTCCTTCAGGAGAGCCTCCAAGCGATTTTTTTCCCTGTGAAAGGGATCCATTGCATTAGCGACCACGAGAGGAAATTACTTCACGGATCGAAAAACGTTTTATTTCTTACGGTCATTGGGAATCCTCACGTGACACGTCGAACTGCAATGCCCCGATACGACCACCACTGCAGCATGTGGCTCTCCCGATGCGAGAGCTTTTCGCCTGTCCAGTTTCTCCGTTACCTTATAATTTGGGCCGTCCACGTCCTTGGGAACAACCACAGTACGCGCAAGTCCTGCACCTTAATTGGAGGATGTCCCGTCGCCACCTGGAAAGGGCGGAGCTCCCGATGCGACTTCCTTCCCAACTGCACATGCCCCGCTGCGAGCCTTCTCACGCAGGAATGGTGTAAGCACAAACACTAAACGAACCCCACAACATGAAGTATTGGCCTCCCCGTTCTTTTATGTGCTGGGAGGGTGCCCCTCAAGACTGCCAATAACTGAGATGGAGAGGCTTCCACCACACACGCCACAGTTCCCTTCAAAGGTGTGGATATTTTCCTCTGGGTGTCACCCCAGTCCGCTCACTCCACTGCTCAACTCCTGAACCTCCCAAATTCCCACACGGGACGGTGCCTCCGTTGCCATCAGATTCTATGAGCCCTCCTTGCGAAAATAAAAAATGTTATCCAATGAGTCCTCCGAAGAGGATATTTTGCAGGCCTCTCAACATTCGGCCCACAACTGGTGAGGGAAGTGTGGGCTCACCACCAACCCCCACTGCTGCCCAATCGTTGCGCTTTGTCCGCCGCGCGTTATCAAAAAGCCCTTACGAAATAGGCGTTCTGGGGAATATTAAATGAGACACTCGATTAGCAACAATCGATGAAGTTAACAACATGCCTGTCGGAAGAAAACATATCACCGCCGTTCTCCAACATCAAAGAAAAAACCTTCGACAACATTTGTGTCGCTCCCAAGCGGAATGCGACTCCCAAATGTGAAAGGCGTCCGATAACAGGGCTCCACGAACGTCCTAAGCGCCGCGAGGCCAATCAGGCATCCCGCATCCACACGTGTTGTTATAATCGCCAGCTTAATTGCTTAGAGTGGCTCTTTTCTTCTTCCACAACATACCTGACAAGGCTCTTTATTGTCGAAAAGGATTCACAAGCATTTGAATAATTACCACTTCCATCATTGTTAAATGGGATAGAAGCTCAGTGGGTCGGACAATCTTTTCTGCACAATACCACAAGCAAATATAATCGTGACCAAACAAAAGCAACAACGGAAATAGCAAAAAAAAAAATGAATGAAAAGAAGAAAAATAAAGAACCCCAGCCGCTATGCTGAGATTCCTGCACAAGGAAGTGGAAGCTATCAAAACATCAGCACATGCACGAGCAGCAGAAGATAACAGAGGGACAGTTACCCGCCACTGAGGGCACTGTTGGCGCTCCCAGGCACACGAACCCGTCCCCTGTTCGCGAATAGCCCAAGCAGCTCCACGCCACGCAGCGGTCGATTGTACACCAGGACATTGCTCACTGTGATGTTGGCGTGCTCCTTGGCGCCTCCATCAACTGGGGTGCCAACGAAGAGATGATGAATGTTCAGCAGCTCCTCAGGGCTCGCCACGCGCACGCTCACAGTCGCCGTCGTGTTACCCCCGTCAACGTGCAGGGAGACGATCCCGTCGTGAAGCGTTAGCACCACCTGGTGGCTCTCGTTCACGTTCAGCGGCTCAGCGGCTGTGCTGTTGTACTCATTTCCGTAGGCCAGGAGCCACTCCACCCCGCTCAGCGACACCTTCAGTATCTTGTTCACCTTCCCTTCGCGGTTCACAAACCCCAGCAACGGGACCTCCCCCCGTGGCATCTCGTCAAACCGCACCGTGACGGCGAGCGTGAACTCGCTGTTGGTAAAGTAATACCGCTGGTCCTGCCCCTGCTCACTCACGGGCCACACAACATGGCCACCGCCACCCACGTCGAGCCGCACGCCTTCAGCAGTGCTCACAGCGCCGCTGGTTGCAGCGTTCACGCACCGATACGCGTCGGGCCACGTCTTCTCCGTCAGGGGTCCTACCAGCAGCCCGGCAAGCCCAGCGGTGGGGATGCCGTCACACCCGGGATCGTATTTATCGCCCGGGAGGCAGTTGCCCAGGAGAAGCTCGTCCTGTGCCTTCCACACCAGAGCCGTTGATTTAATGCTTTTCAGCTCGTCCACAAGGCGCACAAGGTGGAGGCTGTACACCTCATCAATGTTTTGCTCATGCAAGCAGTACAGGACCCCGTCCGGAGTGTACAGCAGGGAGCTGTAGGCACTGTTGTCGTCGCCCTCAGAGACCTGCCCGACATGCCACATGCGATTGCCGTCCGTCATCCACATCTGCAGGCGATCACGAGAGTACACGCCCTTAAGGTTCTTCGGATGGGTGAGAAGCATCACAGGCACACCCTCCACTGTCACCGTGATGAAGCCACTCGAGCTGCCAGGACCACTGCGACCCGGCGAGTTGCCAATCACGCGGGAGATGCTGTTGAGCATCTCTTTCCACGTCGCACCAAGGTCACTCGATTCGAATATCATGCGGTAGCCCTGTCCACCATCGGATCGTGTGCTAATCAGCAGCTTGCCGTCCCACTCAGTGAGGGCAGCCTCGGACGTGCCTACACCGGCCTCGCCCTTCCCAAAGTGCCATGACTTTCCATCGTCAGCCGAGTACAGGATCATGCTCACAACACGGTTGGCTTTGTTCCTTGCCTGCACTGGCAACACAATCGTCCCGCTGGATGTTACAACACCACCCCCAGCCCCTCCAAGGAACTGCGTGCCAGGGCTTCCCGAAACCGGGAAGTTGTACAGCGACTTCAGTGCAGTCCTCTCCCAGCTAATCGACACATCAGTAGCAGTGCCCTTCGTGCCCACGTTCACCGTGCCCTTGTACACGAAGGGCTCCCAATCGGCTATGGCAGCCTTGTCGTTCCTATTGTGCCAGTAGCCCCGCGTGACATTGTACCGCCCAACGAGAACATAAATGTTATTGCCCTTCGCAACAACAGTGGGATCAACGACGCGGGAGTAGTGGGCATCCACACGACCATTCGGGACAATAACCTCCGTCTTCCACGTTCTCCCACCGTCAGTGCTGTATGCGGCAACGGTGTCCGTGAAGAAATAATCCGTCGACGTGATGTAGCGCGCATCCCCCACACACATTAGCACACCGCCAACCTCAACAATTGAGGGTATGCGGTACGAGTGCACAGTCCGCATCGTCGTGCCGGTGCTGTTCATGTCGGGTGAGTTCAGCTTCGGTCCGCCAACGAGTATATACCCATCCTTCATGCGACGGTACCACTCAGCCCGCACACCATCCACACCCGTTGGTCCCTCCTGCTCCATAAACCACTCCTCCCACTCATCGTCGTACACCTCCTTCCAGCCCGGCTGGGGGTTGCTCCACCACACCTCGCCATCTTTCGGGGTCGTCTTGTTCCTCAGAGCCCATTTGGAGCCCCACAGCAGCGCCTGGTGCGTCGTTCCCACAGCGGCAGTGGCATGCATGGGGCCACAGCACTGACCCGCCACAACAAGCGCCAGCAGCGCGTAACAATTCACCGGCCACATCGTTCCGCCTGGGCAGCGGGTGTGTGAGCTGTAGCACGACCTGTCTCTCCTGTCAGTGATACCTCTGCGCTGCAATGTCTCGTGTAGTAATGGTAACAGTAAGTGTAAGCCACAAAGCACGTATTGCTCTTGCTTGTTGAATACAATCTATTGGATAGAGGAAAGGGAAAGAGACGCCAAGACGGACACTCATTGCACTAATAACAATGACAACAAATCCACCAATGTTGCTGCAAGCAGTGGAATGAGGTGCGAGACGGAAGATCTAAGCCGCCAGACACCTAAACAAGATCGACAATCGTTGGCATGGGGCCCACAAATGCCAGGAGCAGGGCAATAAACAAATACAGTCGTAAAGGGATAAACTATAGGGAAGTGAATTGAATTGAAAAGGAGCAGACACTCTGGCATCACGCACGACGCCGTAAGCCGTTTTCTTCCACTAGTTCTGCCCAGTGCTGAAAGCCACTGCCACAGGGCACGCTTCAGACGAGACACCACGCGAGTCACTGCACCGCGCTCACCGGCACACTTAAGGGAGGGCGGGGAAAGCACATCACCCACACAGTAAGCTCAGGCAGCAGTCGCCCAATCGCTATCCTCGGGCCGCACCGCTTCGCCAGCTCAGGAGAGCCAACGGCAGCGCAACGGAAAATAATACCGTCACACTGCCGCGTCACAGCGACCGTGCCCGTTGGTCAGTCACGCGAGCTCCCAATACCCGGCCACCCTGAGCAGCACTCCCGCCATGAGGGGAATTCCATTCGCTCGCCCCAGCCAGGAGCCTCCATCGCATCCAGTGCAAGTCAGCAAAGCCTTCACATCTCTCCACCGAGTCATTTGCACTGTGAGGCAATTGGGGTAAATGACCATTACCACTACCGCACTTGTAAGATCCCTCCCAGACACACAACACCTCCAGACACCGCCGCCCCCTGCCCTAACGCCTTGGCCACCATAAATGGCGTGCGTATTGAAGGACAGGCAACCCCTTACAACCCAGCAGAATAAAAAAGCCACGTGGTTAAGATGCGCCATTTCATTGCCCCTCAGTTGTCCCCAAGGCCACAACCCGCCTTTGGCTGCTCCGAGCATGCCCCGTCTGGAGCACCAAGGCACACAGGCACCACCCCAAGCCTCCCCACCTCAAAACTGCTGCGATACGGAAGAAAGCCATCGCTCGACGCCTCCAAACCCACGTATGATGTGCGTGCAGAGAAAGCCAGCAAGATAATACACCATCAGTTCGGTGGCCGGGCCTTAGGCAACACACAGGTCCAAGGCATCGAGAGCACCGTGTCACTCGGAACGCAGCATTGGTACACGATCAGGTGGCTTCAGCACACCGCCTCGCCCTCAGGCGTTGGACAGCCCTTGCGTCACGCTTCCCCTCCAAGCGACAATTCCCAATCATCAACAGCCACGACAATGCACCACGTGAGCACACTTTCACCACAGCCGCACGTGCCACGCGAAGAGTTACAGCAGCGCGGTGGCACGCTCCCTTCAGTTCACACCAAATCACCATAAACACGCCGAAGCCCGGTGCACGATCACCCCTCGCCACATTATGGGCACAGCGGCAACAGCAAACCGCCACGCACCGCACCTTCATCACTTACGATATTGCAGTGGGGGGTCACCACACGCCCACAGTCACGCGGTGCCGCTCGTGGCCGTTGCTGCAGCTCTCTCAACCACGGCAGGCGCGTCACTCAGGGCCGACCACTGCTCGAGCGTAATGATCCCGGCGCTGTTAAGCACATTGACAGCCCTCACCATTGCCTGGAGGTCCACATACGCCGCGGAGCTTGTTATCCCAGACAGCACTTGCGTGTCTGTCACAAACAACGAGGGATCATTCATGAACGCAATAAGCGACATGTCAGGCAGGCCAAACGTAGAACCAAAATGGTTCAACAGGAATTTATGGAGATGCGCTTCTGCCACGTTACCGTACTTCCACAACAAGACCTCCTCGACAGTGCTGTCCAACGTCCACACACAGCCACCGTGTCCCGCACACACGGGACGCACACAAGCTCCCTCGCAGTGCGCAGCATGCAGCTCCGACGTGACACCACAGTTTGACATTGTTTCAACCGTATCTTCCCTTGCGTAGGCATAAAGCACCAAAGGAACGAGACAGTCGGTGCAGCGAAGCAATGGAAAGCAATGGGACGCAGCAGCCGTGCGGGCCGCGTCTCACGGTGCCAAATCAAGTACGGAAAGCAAGCAAAATATCGGCACAGGCCGCGGGTTGGGTCAGCAATGGCCCCTTCGGTGTTGTCAGGAGAGCAAAAGAAGAGGAAGGCCCAACTGAAGGCCCCCCGACATACGCCGCGTCACACAAGAGCAACACACACCTCACGCGGGGCGGTAAAGCTGCACAGCCCCCCGCAGGCCGAAGCATTCAGAGCAATAACAGCTCAAAATTTGTTAGTACATTTCATACGGGCGTTACTCCTGTCTAAAACTAACGTGAAGCCGCGAGTTTTGATTGGAACGCTAAAATATTAGCTGTTTATCTTTTACCGCGACGTCATCTTCTTCATGTTGTGAATATGTTCTAATTTAATATATTGCAATGTCACCTTTGTTGAACAGTTACCCTATTCTCCTTGTTGTGTGACGGTGTTGGTGGAGCGGAGAAGCTGGAGATTCAGCCAGAAATAGTGCACGTGGGAGTTTAATGTGTGCGTGCGCGTCACACTTATATCCATCCGTCACAATTCAGACACATTTTGTGGAGAATGCAAAGTCTCACATTGGTCTTGGGGATAAAAAGGAAAAGAAAAACATTGACAGCGGTGAGGTAAGCTAACGACTTTCAGTTAGGGGTAAAACGAAAGTAAATAATAATAATAATAAAACGGGGAGGGGGTTAAGAAACGTACTACCTTATGAAATCGTACTTTATCACGTCCTCTCATGGCACAGAAACCTAACAACAGCGATCCGGCTATGCTCGAGCCGTGAGATACGGCTCTGCACCACCAGCTATTGAGGTAAACTTCGGTGACTGTGGGTTACCAACACAATAAATATGCAAAACATAAAAATAACTAAAAATAATTATTACCCACAGACTCGTTAAAATAAAAGCCCGTAGTGGGAATATACGGTGCTATTGGGTCACTACTTCGTAACTATGGAATAAAAATGGGAGACGGGAGGGTGTGCCCCGCACACAACAGCCGCGCTGCTGCCACTGCCGAGGAGCCTCACCGCTCAGGGCTGCAACTACCAACGCCACATGGGGGCACGCATTACCACTGGCCCTCGTGCCCCTGCGCGTTATGGTAGCTCTGTGGCGGGGGAATGCCGTATGCCTCGTCGGGGGCGGCGTAGGATTGGGAACCCGCGGCGCACAGCGGTAAACCACAGACCTCGCGCAGTGTCATCGGGGTGAGCTCCTTCCCGCCACCAGCTGAGAAGCAGCAGTAAGCAAGGAGTAGCAGGGCGATAAGGGCTGCAAGCAAAAGAAAGACAATGAGAATTATGTACCAGTTTCTTGTTCCCCAAGAGGCTGAGGCGCCAGAGCTCCCGTCAGATCCCTCCGATGCTTCAGGCTCCTTGGTAGTTGTGGTCGTATTTTCAGGTTGCTTAGTAGTTGTAGTTGTGGTAGTCGTAGTAGTGGTGGTCGTTGTAGTGGTGGTAGTCGCTGGCTTTGCGATAGATTGGTGGACCTCACAGAGCATACGATATTCATCGGATTTCGTGCCCGGGTTCCTGCTGCTCCTGCGGTCACTACCCGACACCTCCCTTCCGTCATACCACAGCGTATCCACATCATTCATGGTACGCCACGCCAGAACGTACAGCTGCCCCCGATTTGGGTAGTCACCCCGCCAGTACCTCGGGTAGCCGTTCATTGCTCCCGCGGTGGGGTCTCTTTGAAAGGAACCACGCCAGAAAGAAACGCCTTGTCCGCCTGGTTGCGAGTCAGCAAACAGCCCCTGGTTCCAGCGGTAAACGCAATACCTCGAGACACTCAAATAACCAGCAGCACATCTCTCCAACCTGCTGAATGGAGGTCCAGTGCTGTACAGCGCGTCGCCACCGAGGTACGAGATCACATTTTTGCTCCAAGCGATCACCGTCAGAATCCTGTCGATGTCAGCGTGCGAGGCATCCGACTGGTCGGCGACGAGTACGGCGCCGTTCTGTTCGCAGTATTGACGGGCGGTTTTGTAGTCCACCACGTACCTCCCCCCATGGTTAAAGTTGAAATTCGACGCATCAAAGCGCATTTTGACATTGACATTAACTTTTTCATCAGCCGAAGCCGTGAGACACAACGGGCGCCCCACACATTGGAGGAGGAGAAGTGCAACCACCGCACGGAGGATCGCTCCGGAAGCAAACATGACATTCCTTCCGGGAGACATTGTGGTTTTCGATATCTTCGCTCTCTTCGAAATTTCCTTTTTTCTTTGCTCGGGTAAGTCTGGAGGTGACAAAAGAGATCGGGTTGGTGGAGGAAGGACGTCAAAAGCGCAATGGCTTCTGTGCACGCCAGCACAGGCAGAGCGGCAGGGAAGTGAAGGTAAGAAGAGCGCAGCGGACAGTGAAACATCACGAAAGAAATAATAATAATATAACAGGCGAGTGGCTGAGGGGCTGCACTATTCACGAAGGAGAAACACACCGCATGCCGTAACGTGACACAAAACGTAGCAGCAGCGACCGCCACACATACTCAGAGAGTAGGAACACTCGGCCTCTGATAAGCAAAGGAGGGAAATCATAATAATACAGCAGACCATCCACAGCAGTGGAGAAATTAGCGAGTGCAGCAACGGTGTGAAACAGGAAGAGGAAGCGGCTGTGATGTCACAATGATGGGAGGCCTCAGCCCTCACCGCGTGACCCGGCACCAGCTCCCACCGCAGCAGCTCTCTGCATGAGGTCTGCCGCGGCTGAAGGCGGGATCGTATGCCCCGCACGGCACCCACTCAGACCCTTCTCTCCCCTCAGTGCTACTTCAGCACACCGCTTCGCCCTCAGGCGTTGGACAGCCCTTGCGTCACGCTTCCCCTCCAAGCGACAGTTCCCAATCATCAACAGCCACGACAATGCACCACGTGAGCACATTTTCACCACAGCCGCACGTGCCACGCGAAGAGTTACAGCAGCGCGGTGGCACGCTCCCTTCAGTTCACACCAAATCACCATAAACACGCCGAAGCCCGGTGCACGATCACCCCTCGCCACATTATGGGCACAGCGGCAACAGCAAACCGCCACGCACCGCACCTTCATCACTTACGATATTGCAGTGGGGGGTCACCACACGCCCACAGTCACGCGGTGCCGCTCGTGGCCGTTGCTGCAGCTCTCTCAACCACGGCAGGCGCGTCACTCAGGGCCGACCACTGCTCGAGCGTAATGATCCCGGCGCTGTTAAGCACATTGACAGCCCTCACCATTGCCTGGAGGTCCACATACGCCGCGGAGCTTGTTATCCCAGACAGCACTTGCGTGTCTGTCACAAACAACGAGGGATCATTCATGAACGCAATAAGCGACATGTCAGGCAGGCCAAACGTAGAACCAAAATGGTCCAACAGGAATTTATGGAGATGCGCTTCTGCCACGTTACCGTACTTCCACAACAAGACCTCCTCGACAGTGCTGTCCAACGTCCACACACAGCCACCGTGTCCCGCACACACGGGACGCACACAAGCTCCCTCGCAGTGCGCAGCATGCAGCTCCGACGTGACACCACAGTTTGACATTGTTTCAACCGTATCTTCCCTTGCGTAGGCATAAAGCACCAAAGGAACGAGACAGTCGGTGCAGCGAAGCAATGGAAAGCAATGGGACGCAGCAGCCGTGCGGGCCGCGTCTCACGGTGCCAAATCAAGTACGGAAAGCAAGCAAAATATCGGCACAGGTCGCGGGTTGGGTCAGCAATGGCCCCTTCGGTGTTGTCAGGAGAGCAAAAGAAGAGGAAGGCCCAACTGAAGGCCCCCCGACATACGCCGCGTCACACAAGAGCAACACACACCTCACGCGGGGCGGTAAAGCTGCACAGCCCCCCGCAGGCCGAAGCATTCAGAGCAATAACAGCTCAAAATTTGTTAGTACATTTCATACGGGCGTTACTCCTGTCTAAAACTAACGTGAAGCCGCGAGTTTTGATTGGAACGCTAAAATATTAGCTGTTTATCTTTTACCGCGACGTCATCTTCTTCACGTTGTGAATATGTTCTAATTTAATATATTGCAATGTCACCTTTGTTGAACAGTTACCCTATTCTCCTTGTTGTGTGACGGTGTTGGTGGAGCGGAGAAGCTGGAGATTCAGCCAGAAATAGTGCACGTGGGAGTTTAATGTGTGCGTGCGCGTCACACTTATATCCATCCGTCACAATTCAGACACATTTTGTGGAGAATGCAAAGTCTCACATTGGTCTTGGGGATAAAAAGGAAAAGAAAAACATTGACAGCGGTGAGGTAAGCTAACGACTTTCAGTTAGGGGTAAAACGAAAGTAAATAATAATAATAATAAAACGGGGAGGGGGTTAAGAAACGTACTACCTTATGAAATCGTACTTTATCACGTCCTCTCATGGCACAGAAACCTAACAACAGCGATCCGGCTATGCTCGAGCCGTGAGATACGGCTCTGCACCACCAGCTATTGAGGTAAACTTCGGTGACTGTGGGTTACCAACACAATAAATATGCAAAACATAAAAATAACTAAAAATAATTATTACCCACAGACTCGTTAAAATAAAAGCCCGTAGTGGGAATATACGGTGCTATTGGGTCACTACTTCGTAACTATGGAATAAAAATGGGAGACGGGAGGGTGTGCCCCGCACACAACAGCCGCGCTGCTGCCACTGCCGAGGAGCCTCACCGCTCAGGGCTGCAACTACCAACGCCACATGGGGGCACGCATTACCACTGGCCCTCGTGCCCCTGCGCGTTATGGTAGCTCTGTGGCGGGGGAATGCCGTATGCCTCGTCGGGGGCGGCGTAGGATTGGGAACCCGCGGCGCACAGCGGTAAACCACAGACCTCGCGCAGTGTCATCGGGGTGAGCTCCTTCCCGCCACCAGCTGAGAAGCAGCAGTAAGCAAGGAGTAGCAGGGCGATAAGGGCTGCAAGCAAAAGAAAGACAATGAGAATTATGTACCAGTTTCTTGTTCCCCAAGAGGCTGAGGCGCCAGAGCTCCCGTCAGATCCCTCCGATGCTTCAGGCTCCTTGGTAGTTGTGGTCGTAGTGGTCGTATTTTCAGGCTCCTTGGTAGTTGTGGTCGTAGTGGTCGTATTTTCAGGCTCCTTGGTAGTTGTGGTCGTATTTTCAGGTTGCTTAGTAGTTGTAGTTGTGGTAGTCGTAGTAGTGGTGGTCGTTGTAGTTGTGGTAGTCGTAGTAGTGGTGGTAGTCGCTGGCTTTGCGATAGATTGGTGGACCTCACAGAGCATACGATATTCATCGGATTTCGTGCCCGGGTTCCTGCTGCTCCTGCGGTCACTACCCGACACCTCCCCTCCGTCATACCACAGCGTATCCACATCACTCCTGGGACGCCACGCCAGAACGTACAGCTGCCCCCGATTGGGGTAGTCACCCCGCCAGTACCTCGGGTAGCCGTTCATTGCTCCCGCGGTGGGGTCTCTTTGAAAGGAACCACGCCAGAAAGAAACGCCTTGTCCGCCTGGTTGCGAGTCAGCAAACAGCCCCTGGTTCCAGCGGTAAACGCAATACCTCGAGACAATCAAATAACCAGCAGCACATCTGTCCAACCTGCTAGACGGCGGTCCAGTGCTGTACAGCGCGTCGCCACCGAGGTACGAGATCACATTTTTGCTCCAAGCGATCACCGTCAGAATCCTGTCGATGTCAGCGTGCGAGGCATCCGACTGGTCGGCGACGAGTACGGCGCCGTTCTGTTCGCAGTATTGACGGGCGGTTTTGTAGTCCACCACGTACCTCCCCCCATGGTTAAAGTTGAAATTCGACGCATCAAAGCGCATTTTGACATTGACATTAACTTTTTCATCAGCCGAAGCCGTGAGACACAACGGGCGCCCCACACATTGGAGGAGGAGAAGTGCAACCACCGCACGGAGGATCGCTCCGGAAGCAAACATGACATTCCTTCCGGGAGACATTGTGGTTTTCGATATCTTCGCTCTCTTCGAAATTTCCTTTTTTCTTTGCTCGGGTGAGTCTGGAGGTGACAAAAGAGATCGGGTTGGTGGAGGAAGGACGTCAAAAGCGCAATGGCTTCTGTGCACGCCAGCACAGGCAGAGCGGCAGGGAAGTGAAGGTAAGAAGAGCGCAACGGACAGTGAAACATCACGAAAGAAATAATAATAATATGACAGGCGAGTGGCTGAGGGGCTGCAATATTCACGAAGGAGAAACACACCGCATGCCGTAACGTGACACAAAACGTAGCAGCAGCGACCGCCACACATACTCAGAGAATAGGAACACTCGGCCTCTGATAAGCAAAGGAGGGAAATAATAGTAATAATACAGCAGACCATCCACAGCAGTGGAGAAATTAGCGAGTGCAGCAACGGTGTGAAACAGGAAGAGGAAGCGGCTGTGATGTCACAATGATGGGAGGCCTCAGCCCTCACCGCGTGACCCGGCACCAGCTCCCACCGCAGCAGCTCTCTGCATGAGGTCTGCCGCGGCTGAAGGCGGGATCGTATGCCCCGCACGGCACCCACTCAGACCCTTCTCTCCCCTCAGTGCTACTTCAGCACACCGCTTCGCCCTCAGGCGTTGGACAGCCCTTGCGTCACGCTTCCCCTCCAAGCGACAGTTCCCAATCATCAACAGCCACGACAATGCACCACGTGAGCACATTTTCACCAAAGCCGCACGTGCCACGCGAAGAGTTACAGCAGCGCGGTGGCACGGAGTGGGGCCAAAACACCAACGCACCAGAGCGTAAGGTCAGGCGCCGCACACACGTAACCGCGTGTTAATAAAAGCGGCAATAATCGCATATGTCGTGCATTACTCTGGTCCACTGAATGAAATAAATGGATTTATTTAAAACGTAAAAGGACTTGCCTCGATGCAGGAAAGAGCGTGTAAATGTGGAAACTAAAGAAATCCCACGGCCTCCCACACTATTGCAGTGACTATACTGTATCAATGCTTTAAGATAAAGTGGTTTAACATTAGAAATAGGAGGAAAATGAAGGAATAAAGAAGGGGGAAAAAACCGAGGCGGTAGAGCCGCTCCAATGTGTGTGTTGGGTGGCACACGTCTTCCCGGTTTGTCCCCTCGAGTACAGCGCCACCAGCCCTGTTGCATCCGCTATTTGCAATAAATCATTTCGTCTCGGTTGCGCTGAAGCCTCGCCGGGCAGTGAAAAGAAACTCCCCAATCGCCAAGCGCCTCCAATTCCTCCTTCCTTCCACCACTTCACCGAACGCATTGAGTCAAGTCACCGTCCAGCCCTGCCCTGCAGCCTGCACGCCCATCCAATCGTGTCTCATTTCACCCTCCCAACTAGCAACAGCCACAGCCCCCACTTTGCCCCCTCCCCCCGCAAGGGCATATTAACGGGAGAGCCGTTTTACTTTATTTCTCGTCCACTCCCATTTCATGGAGCCGCTGTGAGGGCCTCGTCCAACTCTCCTTTATGACTTGGCTCTTGAGGCCACCCAGCGCCCTCACCGTCGCTGTCGGATTGTTTTCACTCGGTGCCACATCCAAAAGGAGCTTTGTCGTACGCCTTGAGTGCACTGCAGGCACACACACAAACGCAGGGCGAAATGAAATTACAACTCTTTTCAGCGGGGAGACCCGAGTGACATTAGCGCACTCCTCCAGAATTACACGCCCCTGCAGCTGTTTGTGGGGTAAAAAACCCCACCTCCACCACTGGCACCTCCACAGCCCACGCAAAAGGGCTCCTCAAATTACACTCTCCTCGCCATTCCAACGGGAGCGCATCGTGGAAGTTCCTCAGCACCACCTCCTCAACCGCCTTCCCTTCCCTTTCCTTCACTTTATTTATTTATTTTTATTTGAGTCGACGCGTGGCCATCCCGCTGCTTGAAAGTTTTGTCGTCGACAGCCACACACGCGCCTCCCACCTCGAGCTCCTCCGACTTTTCATTCAAATTCGGCTGCAGACTCTGCGAGGGCTGCGGCCGAAATGACTGCCTCGCTTGCCCCCCACCCCGCCTCTTTCCTGCGAGCACTACGTTGTGCGTGACAACAGAAGAAAAAAAAACAGGAAGCGAAATGACCAAAAGAGAGGCCAGTGGCACACGTATGGCCGCCAATGCATCAATCAGCTGAGAGTCAAGGAAGAAACGTGCGCTGGGCGGCAGGGACTCTTACCACTTCACGTTAGGCATCACCGTGACAACCCCGGCGCACACCACACGACCAAACAAAAAGCAAAAGGCACTCAATGAAAAAAGTACTGGAAAGCGACCGCGTTGCACCTCTCAGCTTTGGCTTTGTTGCCTTCGTAACGGCAGTGTGTGACCCTCAAGCAAAATAAAAAAGGTTTCCGGGCCCCGGAACTGAAACATTTTTGTCAATACGAAAGGCAGTGCGGCAACATGCCTCAAACACCAAATTTCCATCCATCACTTTATACACCAAAGAAATAGCCCCACTTACCGCACAACCAAACCACGAAGGCACAAGCACCGCCGGCCAAAATGAGTGACAAGTCAGCAGAGAAATAGTCCATATGAACAAAAATGTCAGTGGTGAGGCCCTGAAGAAGTTAGCGCAACGCAAATAATAAATAAAAGTGCACTGGAACAGCTGACTGGTGTGCAGGAATCAGAGGGCAAAACATACACATGTGCAGAGACGTGCGAAACAAATAAAAAAACAAAAAGGAACGTGGGCAAGAAGGTTGCACTCGCGGCCGCGCACGGCATTTGAGTCACGTCCGTCGCATGTTTGAGGTTAAGCCGCAGTTCCCTTCACGCTGGGCCATACGTAAAACACGCAACAACAAAGCCAGAAAGCGGCGTTGTGAAACTTCCACGCAGCCCCGGCGGAGTGGGGACTTGCAAAACATAACGCAACACATCTGCCCATCCAGGGAGAGCGCTCAAGCAGAAGTAAGAAGAAATTGATGTCGGAAATGCTCTAAAAGGAAGAAGAAGAATAATAATAATAATAAACTGACAGCTGAGAAAAGGAAAAAAGAAAGAAAGAAAGAAATTGACAAAACTCCTCCTGAACCTGACGACGGAGACGCCCACACCAAACGTGATGGAGCAGTTGCGGAATGAAATCGCCTCACCAAAATTTGAGACGGGCGGAGAGCAGCGAGTACAGCGAGGCGGCGTCCAAACCAATAGCTACAGCATCCGCCGTGGCGTTGAAAAGCAGCCCCTTGGGGATAGCGGAAAACGAAAAACCCTGCTGATTGTGGTTGACCACGGGAAGCAGAAAGTCATCGGCTATCCACTGAAGGTCAGCACTCAGCTTGGTTGAGTTGATGGGCCCAACCGGTGAAGTCGCGTTGGCTAACGTGAGACGCGCCGAGGGTATTTTTATGTTAAGCGTGCCGTTGCGAATGAGGAGCTGCGCCACGCTGGAAGTTGTGCTCAACAGCGCGCGCAAAGCATCTACGCGGGTACCGTTGCTTGCCAGCATCTCCACGTCAACAACGCTGTTCCGCAGGTTAAAAACGAACCCGCCGTCCTTCAAAGGTTCCAGCCAGGCGGCGTCGGTAACATTCCACGTCACGGCAAAAGTGCAGTTTGGGCACAATTCGTACAGTTTAGGGAACATGGGCTGGATGAGAGCGGTGGTGTACTCCGGCTGAACGGGCTTCGAGATCCAAAGAAGGCTTCGGTTGATGAGGAAACGCAAGACATTATTGGCGGCACTGCGGGATGAGAGAATAGAAATGTCCCAGTGGTGGTGCGGCCGGTTGTAAGGACTCGCATCTCCCGGCGGTAACTCCGCACCGGTGGGCACCTCGGGGAGGATCGTCACTGAGAGCTCCATTTTTCCATTCGTTATGTTCGGCGCATGCGTAAAATTGACGGGAAGTCCGCGGAGCACCTCTCGTGTCTTGTTTTCCACCATGGGGCCGAGGACCGTTGGGATTATTTCCTGCAGCTGGCGAGTTATGATGTCCTTGAAGATACGAATTATCGCATCCACAACAACGTCTATCACAGGACAGTTCTTGATGGACGGTTTCACGTCCAAGTCCTTCAGCATAATCGCCATGCGACCCACCGTGACGTTGAGGAGATGATCCGTTCCAATGGACAGGTTCAGCGAAACGGAAGCATTCGAGTTTCGTACCATCGCCCGTGCCGTTCCATTACACGTGATCCACTTAAATGCCCAATAAGTGTACGAGAAATTCGCCTTCTGCACCGCAGCGCTCACATTCCAAACGTGGACGGTAACTCTATTCGGGCCTATTAACCGAACTGACGCATTACTTGCCGACATGCTCTCCAATCGCATGGCATTAATTTTCAGGCCACCATGACTCTGCGGCGGTATGACAACGTGTTCAGCTACGACGTTCAAATTTTTGAGTGCAATTGGCATCATCGGCACGAAGGCTGCGTTATCGACGGTCAAATTGAGAAGACCTGCGACCGGCGGCGGTGGTCCTCCGTGGGGAGAAAAACGCGCACATCGCTCCCTCGCAACGATTGCACCGCCCGGCAGCGAAATGCAGAGCAGTACAGCACACGCAACAGCCGGCACGTGCCACATTAGGGAAGGCGTAATTTGAATAGACGCCTTAAAACAAACAAAAATGAAAAAGAAAAAGAGGTGAGCGGCACCTTCTCCACTTTATCTCCCTTTTTTCTTTTTGTTTTTCTTTTTTCTTCTCGTTTTTCTACTCACAAGCAGCAGGAACTGCGGTAGCTTGCGCAAAGAGGAAGGAAAAGATGGGGAAGAAAAAAGGGAGATGAAGTCAGGTTTTGAGTGCAATTCATGCAGCAAACTTCAGCGGTCATGTGTCCAACATGCTGCACGCAGAAGCACAAAATAGCGCCAGACAGGAACCGTGTGATGCGGCGCAGTGAAACACACGGAAATTTCATATCGTAACACCGCTGCACTGCCTCTTCAAGGATATGCACAATACCACAGAGAGTCAGAAAGTAACGAGAAGGCTCATCCATCGAGCGAATTTTCATCTTAAAAAAAAAAAGAAGAAAAAAAACATATTCGCCACCACTCAGGATCATTTGCCTTCCTAGGAATCCTCAGCACGTGGAAGCAAGAAAGAAAAGCCAAAAGGATCTGCAGGTTTGAGCAACCGTCGTTGCATGCGCACCTCCTGGAAATAAGCTGCAACCGATAAACCAAGCAAAAGGAACAGTAAAATACATAAACATATAAAATAAATAACTAATTATTTAAAGTAACAATAACAATAATAATAATAATAGTAAAGCACTGCAACTGTGGGGACAAACGCACCAAACAACAAAAAAAAGACCTGCACGCTCTACCTCATATGTCAATTCCAGTGGAAAGATCGTACTCAATGCTCGGCACTGCAGAAGAAATAAACTTCAAAAACAAAAAGAGTGCCATGTGCGTAGGGAAGACAAAGTCCGCGCCCTTGGACTCTTCCTCAACTCGCCGCTTCATGTGCTGAATCATCCGCCGCATGGTCTCAGCGTGTCGGCAGGGGTGGATGCTGATGCACGCGGCTTGAAGAAACGGGTGTGGGTCGATCGAGACAGTCCGCTCGCGGTTGACGGGATACACGTCCTCCATCATTTCACTTGTCGTCAACGGCGTGACATGGTCCTCCGCGTAGCCGATCAGAAAGATGCGCGGGGTCTGGTAGTACTGGTCGTATGTCATGTACACGTCGTACAGCCGGCACCGACGCTGCTCTGCCTCATTGGGTTTCGCACGGTCCAGATCCACGTCACTGCTGTCATCGTCGCTGTTGTCCCAGTCGATGGTCTTCTCAGTCACCACTTCCGTAAGCGGCTTCCTCACGTGGTTGACGTGCGTCGTCACCCACCCGTCCTCGTCCTCCGATTCCTTCGACTCGCCTCCCGGCCCCCCCGCAGCGCGCTCATAACACGGGGCACCGCGGTAGATCAGATATTTTTTGTTAGGCGGCAAGAACGGCTGGATTTCCTCCGGCCCTTCAGCCCAGGACCAGACAGGCATTTTGTGCAGCAACTCATCGCCAGCCTCCACAAACTCCGACGGGGTGAGTGTTCCGGTTTCATGAAAATTTTTGGTCGTCTTCACACCTACCACGCTGTTGTAAGCTTTCTTAAAGCCCTCGTAAAGGCTTTGTTTGTTCATGTCAGCCGGCACAGCTCCGCCACCGTTACAGCTGTCACAAGCAACGCAAAACAACAATGACTACAGCCCCTCACCACGTCGGTTGGGGGTACACCACTCGCCGCACAACACGGAAATAACAGTAGTTCCAAAGCGAAAAGAAAAAAAAGTTAAGCGGAAGTCTCCTCGTCTAACGAAGACTAAAACGATGGAAGAAGTGGGAAAGAGAAGCTCCGACGACACATGAATGGCGATGAATGCAGGGTGGTGCAGAACATTTACGGCTGCTTCAAAACGCCGGGCGAATTAAAAGGCGCAATAGCTCACGTCGGGAAGAGAAAAAATGGTCATGTGAAGAAAAAAAAGTCTGTGGAAGGCAGTGAAGCGGGTACACAGCACGAGCTCTACAAAAGGAAGACAACCGCACGTTGATTTTTTAAAAATAAAAATAAAAATAAAAAACAAAATAAACACACGGTCGCACCATCCACGTGCAGAAACCCCCACTAAGTGAAGAGCACTGCCACACACGCAGTTCCTCTGTGGAGGATGAGCTGATTCGCGAGTGAGCCTCTCCCTTCGCGTCCGTCACGTGTCTCTCAACCATCCGCCCGCCCACTCCACCCCCACCACTTCCCAACACAAAATGCGAACATTCCCACACTGAACGGACCCCCTTCGCTTCGCCTTTCACGAGCGATCACTCACGTCAACTGCAGCGGCCGTGCGTCCTCTTGCAAACCGCCGGTCAGGAGCGCTGCCGACGACTGAACCAACACACGGGGAAGTGCCGAACGACGCAGCGACGAAACGATGCGCTGGCGGAGGTGTGGTGATGAGGCTTTACGCACCACCTGCTCGAGCAGCGGTGTAGCGACTTCAGTGCTCCTCAACAGTTGATGAACGCCGGAAGAGCCAAACAATAACGTGAGAGACACCTCGTCCCACCGTCGCGCATTGGCTGCCGCGTGGCGCATCAACATCATCATCACCTCATCGTTGCCATACCCGATGGACTGCAATGCGTCGACGAGAACTGCGGTGTCCATGGGAGAGAGAAACGTGTACACATGCAGCAATCGGTCGCCCACGTGTGCCATGACTTGTGGAAGTCGCAAAGAAAGCTTCGCCATGGCGGAGACAATTTGCACGAGGGGCGAGGCGTCCATCTCGCTCCACTGCTCACCGCTGATCGCCAGCACAAAGTGTTTCACGCTCCTGTGATATGCAAAGCGAATCGCGGCGAGGCTGCCCAGCATGGCACCAATGCTGGTCGCAGAGAGCTTCACCGCCATGTTACTCTCCACCAGGTAGTCGAGACACTGCTTCAACACCTTATCCTGTTTGAGAACCTTTTACTCGAAAACACCGAAGAAATACATTTAAGATCGTCCACCCGCGCGGACTTAACAATCGCCACGTATTCACTAGCGAGAGGCGGTCAGCTTCCCCGTGTCAGAGGCACACGTGTCGACCATGCAGTTGATAATATTCCACCCCTCCTGCTGTGTCTCTGTGCGGGGTGTTGTAAAGTTCACCGGACCACTTTTACTTATCCATTCCACTGTCGGTAACTAAGCTCCACCCTTCAGCCCAGCGCCAGACACACCGTGTTGGCTGGCTCACTGCTGTTAACCGAGGGCGAGGCGGAACTGCATTCAGAGGCTAAATAACGCGCCACCTTCTCGTAGAATTCCGGGGACGCATAACCAAGTTGGTATAAACTCTCCGTGGCAGCAAGCACACACTTCACCCCCATCCCATCAGCGAAACCCCGCAGGAGGTTCTCCGCGCAAAACCGCAGAAAGGCATCCATATCTTCCTTTTCCAGCTCCTGCTGCACCTGCTCGTCTAGCGACTGCGTCTCACCTCCCTCCACAAGGCCCCGAACAAAGCACTTGAGAGCAGCGCAGAGTTGAATCATGGGAATGCCGGTCGCCGTCTTAACGAACTCATTGCGAAGATGCCTGTAAACCTGCATATCCTTCATGTTGTGGCCCCCCAGCGCGAGAAGGAAGCGAAAGGCCTGAAGAGTGGGAAAATAGATGTCTTGCTCGGCAGCTTCCCTAATGATCGCTAACCCACAAACTGCCGTACCGCCTCCATGTCGATACCCAAAAGGTGTGGAATGATGGAAAAGGGTGGATTTTCATCGGAAACGATACCTTCCAGCCTCTCTGTGATGGACTCAACACAAGACGCCACGGCGGCGATGTACGCATCGGGTCGAGTGCGTCCCTCTGGCATCACACCATCAAACGCAAGAAAGCATCAGGTGCCGAAATCAGCGCGTAACAGGCTCACCACGTCCGTGCAGTCGTCTTTACCTCCGACATGGTACGCGTGCTCGAAGTAGGAAAGCGTGTGCGTGCGAATATGACCATTCGACAGTGAGTACATATACCCAAAGAAGACAATGCGATGCCCGTGTTTGTCACAAATATCTACAACACTATAAGTCTTATTTCAAATTTGTCTGAGCAAAGCTCATGTTTCCCGTGCGAAGTCGAGAGAGCCCCCAGCCATCCGGTGTAATTGTGTCCAGCAGGTTGTCCCCGCAGGCGCGAGTACTTCTCAACGCACCTTCCAGTGCAGCACCAGCTCAGTGTAGCGCAACATAATGCCATGTTTATTTGGGCCACAGCGCACGCAAAGCATCCACCCAGAGACTCCTGCTGCTTGTGATGCAGAAGTGTAACTTTGAACTGATGAAGCCGGTAGTGACAAGTCCCTAACAAATTGTGGCAAAAGGCCACACCCCGAACATCGCCCGAAGCTTCGAAGGCAGCTAGCGCCTTGCCGAAGAAAGCTCAGGCGAGTTCCATATTGCCGCTGTTGTAGTGCAAAAAGACCGTCGTACAAAACTGAATGGCGGTGCCCAGCAGGTCACCCGACCGCATTGCCGTGCGCCGGCGGAACTCAGCATCCTTCAGCACCCGCACACAAACAACATCCCTCCCGCCAGTCTTCCCGTGAGCTTCGGGCCGCCGCCCGAGCCAATGCGGCTGATTGGACTCGGCGCCTTTCAACAACGCCATCACACGGCGTGCGAGCGGGAAGTTGCTTGGGGAATCCTCTAACGGCGGGATGCGGAAGCACTCCGGCGGACATGAAGCACAGTGGCACGTCCAGCGCATTCTCGCGCGGGTGCATCGCCTTGACAGCCATTTGCGGCACTTCGACCCCACCGTACGATCGACGAAACGGTGCCTCTTGTTGAGCTCAATGTAGCGCTCAATGGCATGCAGGTTTGTGATATTCAGCAAGTTCTGTGATGCAGAAGGGAAAATGGCGTCCTTGCGGCGGGTGCTGGAAATAATCGTCTCCCCAACATCCCCCTCGTATGGGATAATGTTAGCAGACTCTAGGCGTGCCTCACCGTTTGCGTGTAGTGCGCCAGGGATGACGCAACTGTCGCTGCTACTTCAGTCATTTTGATCCAACCCATCCCCCGGTGCGACGCTCGTGCACGTTTGGTGGTGTGTTGGACGGGGTGCACCAATCACAGGCTCTCAGTCATCACTTCACTTCCTTTCGCCTGCTGCGGTCAAAGGTTTCAAAGAGTCGCGCCCCGAAGGGGAAGAAGAACAAGAACAGGACGAATAGTGCACGAAATGATGTCAATGGAAGAAGAGGAAAAAAATCGATGCGGGACAGCGACCCCAAACCTGAGGGGTGGGGAGGGAGGCAGTGAAAAGCCAGAGTCATAAGGAAGGAACATGAAGCCAAAAATAAATTTAAAAATGGCAACACAACGCACATGAATGCCCTCCTCAGTTACGTAGCGGACAAAGTTCCTTCCACACCCATTCCCCTTTCTCGAATGGTGAAGGTGGAAGAAGAAATCAGGAAAAAAAATGTAAAGTCAAGAAACCCGTGAATGCACGAATGGTGCTTGTGGTGGAGTAAGACAAAAAACAAAAAATAAAAAACTATTTCAATGAGTTTTTGTCAACCATTTTGTGGGGGTTGTTGAGAGAAGGCGAAGAAGAAAAGCGAGGACTGGCGCCTCCGTATTGGCTGCGCCTCATCCAAAATGGAAGGAATGCTGCGAGGAAGAAACGAAATAAATCAAATGAGAAGGGGCACGTGAGAGCCGCTTAGTTACTCTCCCCTCAGTGCATTTCCGGGTAGCATCGGTGCTGCCTAATTTCATTGCTAACACGCAAACTGCTCCCCAACACACACACACACTTCTCTCTGACTGGGGAAATAAAGCAGCGCAATGAAACCCGCGACGGCAGGGAGAAAATAAGACGGCGAAGCAAATTCCCTCCTGCGCGCTCCGCAGGGCCATAACCACGTTGCAACATTTCTTCACTCCCAAGAGGTCGGAGAAACGTTCCTTCTCTTTAAAAATAATAATAATAATAATAATAATAAACGAAATTTTCTTTTTAAGATGAAAAAAAAAATATGTGGCAGCGGAGTCAGTGAGAACCATGCCCACAGCCACACAGAAGCGCCTACGCACACATGAAATGTAACAAGAACCACACACTCGACTTGGTGGATTTTCAGAATGTCCCAACCCTCACTGCACACACACCCCTCCAACGCACAGCATCAGCAGGCAAACGCATGCAGAACCGTGCTCACATCCCCGTTAGATCCAAAAGTTCACACATACATGTTTCACAAGCCCTCTTTTTTTTTTTCGCCGTTGCTACTTCCTTCAAACCCTTTCCCTGGCCTCTATCGACACTAAGTTGCACGTACGCCCCCGCTTTACCATTAATTCGCCGGGTTAAATTATCTCCCCTCCCCTTAGTGTGGCTTCCGCACGTATCTAATTTTGTTTCCCTCCACAATATCATCTCTTCGTCGTCGCTGTCTCCCCCTTCACAGGCGCACAGACAAAAAAAACGCGCGAATGCTGACAGGTACAGCCCCATATTATTCCACGCCACGCAACCACAACGGCAACCTCTTCCACCTCTTCCACCTCACACCCAAATGCACAACAAACTCCACCCCTTTCGCTCACATTACCACCTCCTCCTGCTGCCCCGTCCCCACACACATCCCCAATGAGGCGCAAAATAAAATCTTAAGGGCCAAAGACCACGTAAACATACATATTTGGCGCACGACCAACCCGATCACCACAAATTGCGGTGCTCAACCCTCCTTTCTTTTCCCACTGGTCCTAAATAAGAAAAAAAGTATATATATATACTCGCACGCTCAATGTGAAGATAACGCTACCACTGTGTCCACACATCTCCACCAATCCATTTCCTCCAACACACAAACGCGTTTGCCCCCACCTTCCCACCGTACATACTTCCCGGGGTATTCATCACGCTGCTCATGCCCAAAGAAGCTCGCATTGACTCTACATTAGCTCAGGTTTTCCCTTAACCACCGTGTCCTCCTCACATCGCACAATTTCGTGACGCAATACCTTTCGTAGCTGCAAAAACCAGACACGAAACTCCGCAGTGCGACCAGCGATGCGGTACGGTACAACGCGCGTATACCCCGGGAGCGACGGGGCCAAATGAAGGCCAACCTGCAGCATTACTTTACCTGACACCGTGTAAGTCCCATACATAAAACCCCGCGCACCGCCTTCAAATTTCGTTGAAAGAAATTTTTCCTGCGACTTCATGTGCAGCACGATATTTTCCCGCGCGCCAGCCACGGTAAAGCCGGTGCCGGTGTAGCTCTTCATCCACAAAATATCCGTGACAGCAAATATCTTCTCCAGCCGTCGCAGTCGCTGCACAATGGGATGATGTTTGAAGAGGTCATATCTCGAACACAGGTGGACGAACTGCTCAAAACTCAGCGTCCCTCTTCCCGATGTCTCGGGGTCGACGACCTCGAAAAAGTTCTCAATCTCCGCATCGGAGCAGTTGAGTGAGAGCTTCAGAAGACTCTCCGTTGTGATGAGTCCCGTATGGTTCACATCAATGGAGTCAAACGCACGACGTACCTCAGCCAGGTATTCGCCCTCCAACCTGTAGTGAAAAAGGTTGGACATTTGACAAACGTCGTACTTCTCCCCCAGCCCTTCACTCTTCACCCAACCGCTGACAAATTCCTCCTCAGAGATGCGACCAGCGTCGTCCAACTTGAAGTTGGACATAAAGTCACTCACCTCGTCAGAAGAAATAGGACAGCTCCCATTCATCTTAATTAGGGCATCTCGAACCTCCTCTGCGTTAAGGAAGCCGGTGCCAGTCACATTACATGTGATGAAGGCACGCCGAATCGCCTGCACCTCATTCAGGGCCTGCGCTGGGGCCGGATCGCCTTGCTTCGAAGACTGCGACGAGTTGTTCACGTCAAAGCTGCCCATTGAGGTCCCTACAAGCCCCGACGTACTCTTCAAAGAGTGATCCACCTCGGGGAAAAGGTTGGGATTGAGATCCACCTGGAACCATGGATGGGCGATGACGTCGGCGGTACTGTAGCGCACCTCCGGCTTCACCTCCAGCAGGTGGGAAATGAGATCACTCGCACCCGCAGAAAGATAGCGATTGGCCCGGTTGTACTCGCATTTGAGGATGCGCTGCTTTGTCAGTGTATCGCTTGTGTCGGCGAAGGGAAGATACCCGCAAAGCATGAAGAAGAGGATTGCCCCACAACTCCACATGTCGCACGCGCCCCCCTCGTAGCCCCGCCCGTTAAGTACTTCGGGTGCTTGGTAGTCAATGCTCCCAGCAAGCGAGTGGAAGCGAATGAGATGATTGGAGTCCTTCGCCACCTCACGAGTGTAGCGCGAGAGGCCCCAGTCACAAATCTTCAGCTCGTTGTTCTTCCCAAGTAGGAGGTTTTCCGCCTTGAGGTCGCGGTGAACAACTCCAAGATTGTGGCAATAGTGCAGCACGCAGATCAGCTGTTGAAAGTACAATCGAGCTGTGGGCTCGTCGAACCGCTCGGAATTTACTATCTTGTCGAAAAGCTCCCCGTTGGGAGCCAGTTCCATAATGATATTGAAAGCAACAGGCGACTCCACCACCCGCAGCAACTTCACCACGTAGGGGTTGTGAAGCTTACGCATCACCTCAATCTCACGGTCCACATAAGGGCGGATATCATACAGCTCCACGAGCTCCTTCTCAATAACCTTCACTGCAACATCCTCATCGTGTTTCCTGTCGTGGCCGTAGTAGACCTTGCCAAAACCACCGGATCCTAACAGCTGCCCCAACTCCACGGTGCCGCCGACAATGTTGTTTGTCGCCTCAAAGATCATCACGTAACGGGTTTACGCCTGATCAAGCCCTTGGACCGTGGAAAAAAAATAATACTTGTGGCAACACGCAGCAAGGGATAACAATCCGAAAGAAAATTTTACAAACGGTAGCACTTGAAGCCCTTACATATAACAATGCTGATAGCTGGGAGCAAGAACCTGGGGAGCGCTACGGGGAATCAAAAGCAGTTGCCCACCAACACACGCCCTAATGCAGCGTGGCAACCATGATTAATTACACCATGGAAGGGATAAGATTAAAGTGGAGAAGAAAAGAGAGAGAAAAGAAGAATGAAATAGTGGGAAGTGCGCGGTGTGGGAGAAAGGCAAAAGAGATGCTATGTAGATGTACAGCTAAGGTAAGTAACTTAAAAGGGTGAAGTTAGGGAGAAACTCACGTCTCCCGTATGTCATCCGAGAGGAACAGCGACAAACACCACAACCTTGCTCGGGTACGCATGAGACACGTTTAAATTCTGCGAATATAGAAATAGGGCAATGAGACTAGATGTTAAGAGCTCCCCATACAAATGTAACAGCAAAAAGTAATGCATAGAGAAACAAAAGGTAGATGACAGTAGAAAAGAAAGCAAACCGCAGTCGTGCAATAACAAACACCGACGCCATCAGTAAGAGATCACAAGGGTGTCATATCAAATCACGAAGAGCTTCGCTGCCCTAAAAAAAAAAGCTAGGCTTTCACCGAGAAACCACAAAACCTCCGTATCATATCGCAGGACGCCCTCACAAACGGGCGTCAACATGAAGGACAGGACAATGGAACTGCATAGGGCATCCGCCCTAGCAACCATAGCAAAAGGAGGAGTGTGTGTAACCCGTTGGTACACCAGTAAACGAAAAAAAAAACCGACCCATCTAACGGAGCGTTAACAGGAGAACACAGACATTCTAGCGCCATATCTAAACCACCGTCAGAAGAAAAAAAATCACAACAACAAAGCCCCACGCGGAGATGACAGCATTAGTCACAAAGGGCGAATAGGTGAAGAATTGAAAATAAGGAAAAAAGCAAAGTATGTAGAAAATAAGAAGAAACGGGCAAGTCCCACCCAAAAAAATTATGAGCGGTGGGTACTGACAACGCAGGAAAAGGCATGCACAGCGTCACGGTGCCGTGGGCAACAGGCGGTCAACTCACAATTGCATGTTACAATATCAGAAGCCCCTATTTATGTGGCACAGACACACCCCTACCCACTGGTCCGACGCGCAATGAAAAGATGTATGAAAAAGAAAGCGGTCTCCCACGTAATTTTATTATTAATATTTTTATCGTATAACCACAGTGCTACCCAGAGAGCCTTAAGGTGCCCTCCGATTTTTATGAAGCAAGTAATAACGCTGCAACACATGTATATCTGCATACTCTCCAAGAATGGAAATCATGCGAAGGCGATAAGTTCACGTGGAACCCTCAATTAGCTATGCTGGCCCTCTTCAATTTCATCGAGTTACCTTAAATAAAGTAATTAGCATTCTGTTTTACCAAGACTCCATACTTCTGATGAGTATTTAGTTGCAACACTACCGATGAACCTCGAGCGCTTGGTTCACTGGCTGCGAATATGCCCAACCCTGACCGAACTCAAACATTTTTCTATATTGAAAAATCCTCTTGTCCAACGACTATCCATCATCATCTTTGATATTTTCATTATTCTGATGGGACCGTGGCATCAGCGGAAGAAATTACTCAACCGAACAAATCAATATCTGTAAAGAGAACCTCGAGTACAGGTATGTATCAACACACAACAAAATGTATTGTGATATTTGTTATGTCGTTTCCTTGGACGAAGTGACAATATTTGTGCACCTGCTTTATCGTAAATGAGGCACTATTGGCGTTCCAATGTAAGTTTTTTTCAATCATCAACATGTATGTCAAAACAAATGGATGACAGGAGTACACCGCCTCACTCCTAATCACTATTGATTCCTGTGTAATACATAAATACGATTTCCAGACCCAAAGAAAACAATGAAAAATGTATATCACCTTTGAGCACCGGAGAAAAACAATGAAAGCAGAGAGTAAAGGGCCATGCAATAATACACAAGCAAATCACAGAACATTCCCACATGCAAACAAGAATTCAAACCAGCTCCCGGTAATGCATACGAAAACGAATACGTACGGCCACGGAGGAAAAACAACCGTAGTTGATACACATTTCACGACTTCATCCGACGCATAACACTGTCAGTGGAGTTCTGCTGGGTGTTCCCAGGCTAGAACGGGTCCAGATGTCCTTTTTTCTATCAATAACGTGATGCAGAAGCACCTTTCCCAAAATTGAGGTCGAAAAAACTGAAGGGATGTACCAAAGTTCTCTCTGTGCGTAATCTTCAGGACGAAGACAACAAGCCCAGTCACACAAGCACCAAGGCAATCAGCGATGTTAAGACACCAGGTAGGCCCACTCTATCAACTACAGAATGTAGAGTGGAGAAATTTTATTCAGAAAAAAACTACCGTCACCACATGAAATTAACCAAACCCTAAAATAAATCACCACCATACAAATACCAAGCAAGTTACATACCTCTTCCACACTATCACACGCGAGCGGAAGTAATCGCTCGCGTGCTTCAATTGGAAAATTACATTTAATAAGCCGTCGCCGCATCCTACACAGCGGATAAACTCTTAATGTATTTTGCGAACTGCCAAGATATGCTGAAGCTAAAACAGGCACATTTTAACGGAAATAGGCATCAATAGTGCTAGTACAAAATAAGACTACGAACCATTTTCAAGTTCAAAGGCTCTTCGATCCTTGTGGTCACTACAACTAAAGGAAAACACGCAGAAGGAAATTCGAATCGTCTCAATCTACGAAAGCCTCTGTTTTGCTGAGGAAAAATCATTCTCATTGCAGTAATATATTCTTTTTTTAAGCTCAGGGCAGGCGCTAGAAAGTGCACGTCGTGAATCCTCTGCTGCGATCATGCTGACGTAGCAAAGAAAGCAACGCTCCTTGTCTTCCAAATCAAAAACATAGTCAACAATATTTCCATCTTTCCTAATGAGATCTGCAAATGCACTGCGAACATCCCCAGAAACATGGGGAAGGTATACCACTAAATAGCCGTAACTGCATTCATCACAACGAGTCTCACGTCCACTAAGGGATCCAACATAATCCTTGTTAGCAAAAATTGTCAGTGATTCACCATATATCAAGGCTACCCTACTAATAACACAACTTGTATCGTTGGTATAGCTCCTCAATGACTCATAACATAATTCAACACTAGCGGGATCCTTAAACTGCACAACAGAAATCAACTCTTTCTCACCATAACAATAAGATGAAATGTCCAGAACTTCACCATAACATTCAACTAACTCCCTCAGCTCATCGAAAGCAAGAATATTATAATGTTGCAATAAAACATGGTGGTACGGCGCCAACACGCTTCCTAGTGACATGGTGTGACCTGATTTCCAGGGCAAAGAGGGAAAAGGAAAAGGTTTCCATGTTATTGCAAATGCTGTACAATGGTCAACACACACTTATTATTATTATTATGCAAGTATATCAGTGTGTACGTACATACCCCACTCAGACAGTGAAATACCGTTGATACACCATTTATTCTTCACACGTTGCTGGAGGATAATTGCTGTCGGAAGTCTGCCAGTCCGACTGACCCCAACACAGTACGGGGAACCCGCTAATTATTCGCACGCGACGTGTGCTCACCAAAGGCAGAAATTTTCATTATTTCCTACTTCCCGCCATAACAATATTGAAGGCAACTGTCGCCAATACGGACCAACATCTCTGCACTCTCCACGTCAAGTCTGATAGAACGGCAAACAGAGCCCAACTCTAACATGACAATGCGTACTTAGCCCCAGAAATCCCCAGAAGCATGAGCAATGCGGCAAAAGTCCGAAATGCTACGAATGTGTTGAGAAAAGAGAGGGTTTGTGCGTGGTCACGAGGGGTGAACAAGGGTAACAATAAACACCAAGACGTGTCCAGCGTTCGCAGCTGTGAGCGCAAACACCCGTCGGACCGCTACCCAGTTCTAGTGCTACAAGCTCATAGTCACCAAACAGTTGCAATGCCCGGGAGGATGGTAAGTCGGGTGCTATGATAGAGAAACCTCCTTCACGGGTGTCATTACCATGAACCATTCCCATCTTCTCTGTGATACCAATATTTAAAACCACCATCAAGTAGACTCTCTGCAGGACACCCGCACATGACAGTCGCACCCCAGTTTGACTCCCACCACTCCATAAAGCCGCTTTTATAGTGCCTTCCTAAACGGCAAGGCACTTGATGCTGTCGGCGGGCGCCCCAACCGACAGCAACGTTGAGACCATTGCAAGGACCTGACACAGCCTTCCTCCTTGGTGCTCGCTTGATGAGGGAAAATGCAGCAGGGTGCCCGACATAAGAAGTTCGTGAGACGGCAGGCTGATCCGGCGGGCACGGCTTAGCGCTGGAAGAGGAAGCGCTGAAGGTGTACGAGATATTGTTGGCGACAAACCATTTGCAGCGATACACTAGTTTGCGCCCAAAACCATCATACAACTTCGCTACTGACTGGACGACAGCCCCAGCTTGATCATGCGGGAAACGCTCTCCTTCTGTATCGTACAACCCTCAGAGACGTCTTGCAAACCGGGTCTGGTACTACACGATAAGTAGCTCACCTAACCCTCGCAACCCAGCTAATTTCTAATAAGCAAACTGCTACGCAGAAGGCGCACGCTTTCTATCGCCATTGCCCTCTTCGAGATGGGAGCACACTTCCCCAAGCTGATGTTGCCCCATGCTGTAGCGTATGGGGTACCGCTTCACTTTTATCACGTTTTCAGTGATGCTTTCAAATCAAGCGGTGCGCCGCACATTCGTATTCGTTCTCCGTGATCCGCGTGCTATCGAGGATCATAGACCAAAATAGATTTCTATTATCAGAGAAGTCCGATGCACATAAGATTCAACACTTTTCCAGCGGTGAAAACCGCGTGAATAACATTAGATATATGGATTTCAATAAGGGGAGCAATAGGGCGTTGTGTCACTCAGGGATGCGATGACAGGCGCCAAAGAGGCACACTTTCATCTTATTTTGTGCAGCTGTCCCTGTTAAGTCAAGCCCAGACGGGGTTTGATATACCACACTGATCACGACAGCTATCGCTAGGGGGTCCGAATAGAACAGTGGGGCTTAGTCGGTACAGTGTTGGTCGTTAACACCCTTTCAGCGATAACCGTTACATACGCGCATTGCACACTACACAAATGAGTTCCTTAAGCGACGTGAATGAAGGGAGCAGCGCTAATATATTCCTTCTTTTGCTAAGCAAGGTGAGTTGAGGGATGTGTTCCCCAAGCTTCACTATCAATACCTCTTTATAGGGGAAAAAATGACATCCAGAAGTTTGTCATTGTCTTCTACAAAAGGGGGCAAAACTCCCCGCCGGTGAATCAGGGTGACTACGGAGAAGGAGCATACGATGCCGTGGTTCAAATAGCTATGGGTAGCTATGAAGGCCCTACCGTTCATCCATATTTAATGTTTGGTCTGCGGTGCGTAGCTGTGCGGTCATCGAGATTTTACGCCCCCATCTGATGTTTCGCTCACGCACACACGCTAGGCTGATGGCGGTTGTTACGCATACCAAACGTATCCCATTGCAGTGGCATTATGCCACCGCTTGTTACCCCATTTTCATTTTAAGACGGTATTCATTACTGTTCTTGTTTACCCTCATCCCTTTCCAACTTTTCCCCTGTGATATGAACGAGGGGCGGAACACTGCGGCCGTCCACTTGTTCCTCCGACGGCTACACGCGCTGGCAATCGTGAGGTTCGATGACACTCACAATCCAGTGAACAATTGTCAGTCGTACGCTACGCGACCGAACTGTGCAGGTAAGGAATGCGGCAAGCGGAATGCTAATGCTTTCTGATCAAAAGGACCGAACCATTGTTCAAGTAAGAAGCTGGATACCTTAATTTATACGCCCGTTGTCGCAAGAACACCTCAGAGGGAACGGCGAGTATAACTGTCAAATGGGCAGCAGCGTGGGAAGTGGAGTGGGCTGATGTAGGTGTGAAGGGGGCGGGTGAGTGGCTAATATGTTGAGACTCCGCCTAACGCCCATTTCTTAACGGCAAACGTTCAAAATGCGACGGCTCGGAACGAGGAACACATGCATGATTCGAACATGAAAAGATATTTAGAGCAATCCATCCGTGCTTCTGGATGCGCCCCCGAGGAGCAGCGTGCCAAGATGCGGTATGTGGCCGTTGGAAGCTCAAATGCTTTGAGTTGCGATGCTGGAGATGTTGGATGGTGAAAGAAACGCTATACTTCCCAGTTCACTAGCAACCCCTCTTCCCCCCGCTGATAAGTACAACAGTCCCGTGGTTGCTGTCGGCGATGAGCTGGGGAAATCATTTTTCGTGAGCGTCAGTGGTAACCTTCCTTTCCCGCATGATCAAGCTGGGGCTGTTGTCCAGTCAGTAGCGAAGTGGTATGATGGTTTTGGCCGCAAACTAGTGTATCGCTGCAAATGGTTTGTCGCCAACAATATCTCGTACACCTTCAGCGCTTCCTCTTCCAGCGCTAAGCCGTGCCCGCCGGATCAGCCTGCCGTCTCACGAACTTCTTATGTCGGGCACCCTGCTGCATTTTCCCTCATCAAGCGAGCACCAAGGAGGAAGGCTGTGTCAGGTCCTTGCAATGGTCTCAACGTTGCTGTCGGTTGGGGCGCCCGCCGACAGCATCAAGTGCCTTGCCGTTTAGGAAGGCACTATAAAAGCGGCTTTATGGAGTGGTGGGAGTCAAACTGGGGTGCGACTGTCATGTGCGGGTGTCCTGCAGAGAGTCTACTTGATGGTGGTTTTAAATATTGGTATCACAGAGAAGATGGGAATGGTTCATGGTAATGACACCCGTGAAGGAGGTTTCTCTATCATAGCACCCGACTTACCATCCTCCCGGGCATTGCAACTGTTTGGTGACTATGAGCTTGTAGCACTAGAACTGGGTAGCGGTCCGACGGGTGTTTGCGCTCACAGCTGCGAACGCTGGACACGTCTTGGTGTTTATTGTTACCCTTGTTCACCCCTCGTGACCACGCACAAACCCTCTCTTTTCTCAACACATTCGTAGCATTTCGGACTTTTGCCGCATTGCTCATGCTTCTGGGGATTTCTGGGGCTAAGTACGCATTGTCATGTTAGAGTTGGGCTCTGTTTGCCGTTCTATCAGACTTGACGTGGAGAGTGCAGAGATGTTGGTCCGTATTGGCGACAGTTGCCTTCAATATTGTTATGGCGGGAAGTAGGAAATAATGAAAATTTCTGCCTTTGGTGAGCACACGTCGCGTGCGAATAATTAGCGGGTTCCCCGTACTGTGTTGGGGTCAGTCGGACTGGCAGACTTCCGACAGCAATTATCCTCCAGCAACGTGTGAAGAATAAATGGTGTATCAACGGTATTTCACTGTCTGAGTGGGGTATGTACGTACACACTGATATACTTGCATAATAATAATAATAAGTGTGTGTTGACCATTGTACAGCATTTGCAATAACATGGAAACCTTTTCCTTTTCCCTCTTTGCCCTGGAAATCAGGTCACACCATGTCACTAGGAAGCGTGTTGGCGCCGTACCACCATGTTTTATTGCAACATTATAATATTTAGTTATTTGCTTTTTGTTATAATCTATAGGTATAATTTTCTATGTTGTAATTGTAATACTTTTCCGTTAAGCTTACTGTTGTACTGAGGGTATTTGACTTTTTTTTGTATGAAGGGTGGTGTGTAGTTTAAGGTAGTTCTTTAAAAAAAAAAATGATGAAAAATTGATTTTCATATGGGCATAATGATTTTTACTGTGAGTGATTCCCTATGGTCACAATATATATGTGTATATGTGGACGGATGGATTGTCTTGCCACGCAGGTGCGGTGATGTTTCCGTGGCCATGAAGAGCTTCTAGTTGTTTTTCATTTATCTTTTTATCTCTTAGTCTGCCTATTTTCATATCACACAGCTGGGAGTTAATAGGAATATGGTGGAAGAATGACTGAAGTGAATTTGTTAATTTTTCGGTGCATATTGAGAAAGGTGACATAGAGTGGTTAACTGTTATGATTCTTTTGTACCTTATTAATGGGGACCTGGCTTACTGTGAATTGAACAGATTTAGTATTGAGGCATATCATGTACGCGTCACCGATGTATCAAGCAGGACCTTAATCAGCAGCGGAAGGGAAAACACCTATCTTCAATTTAAAATAATACCTCCTTGTGACGGTCAGTTACTCTTCGTAAGGTCATCAAACATATATAAATATGTATGTTCTATTCATCATGAAAGAAAATCGATAAAAGTATTGAAATATCCCAGGAACCATTACTTGAACTTTTAAGAAACGGGAATTTTTGTTGTTCACTATTAAAACGTTAACAATCGTTAATGACTTATATTTAGTACCGTGTATATCACAACAAAAATGTTACAGCTCCATTGGAAGGGGAGAAAGCGCTGATATTAAGGGAAAGGGTTTCTTTTTAATATTACCGTGCCTCCGAAGAGACTGAGTATATATATATATATATATATTACGATTATACCAAAAAGAATTTTAGCTGAGCTACAAGAAAAATAACTGTCATCCTTTTTATTAAAAAGAAAAAAAATCCTCTATTCGTTATCTCATTTATTGGTTTGTAAGACATCGAAGACAAACTATTGTAGTCATGGTCGTGAACACTCATCCGTTATGTGTTAATCGCCGGCATGCACCGCGCACGGAACTGTCATTGTCACCGATATTCCTGCTGTCGTTGCTACTCCTGTGCGCTCCGCGAAGGTCGCAACAACACCTGGCAAGTGCTGACCCCGTCAATGTAAAGGTTCTGTCGCTCATGTATAATAAGAACTGGCCGCTCCAATACATCAATGGTCTGAATGCTGGTTTTAATGCATCGCTGGCCGCCCGGAACTGGACAGCGGGACCCGGGGTTAGCGTGACTGTCGTTTGCCCCCTCTCGTACGACATTCCTTCTCCCAAACATCTGAAGAACTACTTGCAGAAACCGGGCAATGATAAGGGGCTTCTGGTGGTGTTCGGTCCCATGGGTGAGTCCGACACGCTGAACTCGTACGCTACACTGGAAGAAAACAATCTTGTCGGCTTTGCTCCCTTAACTGGTTCAGCTGAGCTTGACACCTATCATCCACACCTTTACTTTACGCGCCCTGAGCTGACGGCTGAGCTTATCTCGCTCATACGACACGCTGTGAGCTATATGCGGATTCTGCGATTGGGTTTCATGTATATAACTGAGGAGCATGGCGGGCTTGAGGAGTATCGCCAGGCTGTCAGCTTCATGGGAAAAATGGGCTATGAACTCTGTTGTGTGTTCACCGTTGAAAACATTGACGGAGAACCGGCACCGGATGCAGAGTTCAGGGCGGCGTGGAATGGATTTGCCAAGAACCGCCCACAGGCCGTCATTATAAACGCAGCGATACATAGTGACACGGAGAAGTTCGTGCGTATGCTTGTGACTGACCCGCGGACCAAAGATGCCTTTTTACTCGCTCCGTCCCTTCTGAGAAAGGCCCTGGTGGAAGTATGGAAGGATGCGCTGAATGCTGTTAATGCCTCTTTCATGCCCCGCCAGGTGAGGCAAACAGGCATGAACCCGTTAGCAAAGGACACGTTCTTTAAGGCCATTAAACGCTTCCAGAAGGAGATGGGTGACTACTTGCGTTCCAGTGGTAACCAAAACGGGTTCGATGATCCGGAATATTTTCTGCACAATGATGACGTTGGAGAGCTGATGGTCTACGGGTGGATCGCGGGAGAGGTGATGATGAGGGCGCTGGAGAGTAATGGGGGACTTGATGATCGTGTAGCGTTCATGAAGTCCCTCTACAACCAGAGGCGCTATCTGGTGGACGACCTTGTTATTGGAGATTTCGGCGGCGAATGCACTGACAGGGCTATTGCCAATGGCGCCATATGTCGTTGCAGCCGCGGTGGAAGAAGGGTTTACATGAAGGAGGTGGTAGAAGGTTATAGACTCAAACCCCTTCACAGCGGTTACATCGCTTCCAGTCCATTGATGTGCCACAGTGACCCATCCATTCTACGGCCGCCACTGAGCGGGATCATGATTAGCATGAGCGACCATCCGGTGTTAGTGGCTGCTGCTGCCAGCTTTGATGCTGGGGCATCCGCCGTTGCTTCGGACGGTCGGATAGGCGAAGCTAATAGATTCTTTCTTAAGCAAGTGGACACCGACGCACGAAACAGCGCTTCAGACATTCAGGAGCTGCAGAAGAACAGGATTATAACAGCCGTGTTTGGCGTTGTGACGAATGCAATGCTGAGAATTCCGGGCTTGACATTCATCGACCCTATCACGCCCACACCCCGCCTGGCCACATTCAACAGGAACATCATCCATCTTTCGCCGACTCTGGAACAGCAACTATATGTGCTTGCAAAATACCTAACCACACATACTAGCCCCTTGTACGCCGTCATACGAGGCAAGCAATCATCTGGCATCAGCGCTGTACTGACCAGGACTCTGATGACATTTGGCATGAATCTTACCTCTACAACAGTGCTGCAGCCCGGCGATGAGCTCAGCAAGCATCTTCCCAGTCGCGGCAGTGTGTTCGTCATCGGGCTCGCTGTCGATGAAGTTGAAGTACTTGAGGAACACCTTCGCACACATACCAAGGCGTGCATCATGGTGCAATTCTCCGAGGTGGCTCTACTGTACAACGAATTTGTCAGCGCCTTCAATAACAGCGAGGGTGCGGGGCGCCTGGTGTTCACCACAAGCCTGCCACACTGGGCTGATGTCAATACGACATCGGAAACCGTGCGACAATATCACGCCGCCATCCGCAATGCAACGCAACGGTCGCCACTGTCATTGCTGGGCTTTACCACCGGACAACTAATGAAGAGGAACCTGCTACGAATGGACGTGGTGACACCAGAGTTTATCTCAAATATATTCTTTAACGAAACAGTTATCACCGCTGATGACATGCGCTATGGTCCTTACAATCACTATGACTGCTTCAACGGTGGTGCAGTGGCAAGCAACTGTCTCTCCAACTTCGGTGCGACGGATATTACCGTGTGGTCGATGTCGCGTGTACTGAAGGTCGACGTGCCCGTGCTACAGGAACCGATCACACCATCAATGATTTACGCCAATGACACTGGAAAGATGCTTTCACCGGTGCAGTTGGCGGGCATTGCAGCCGGGGGCCTTATCGCTCTTGCAGTACTGGTGGGGGTTAGCACGACAGTGTACTGTGTCCTGCAAGAAGGTCGCGACAATAAAGGTGCGCCAAAAGAGCTGACAGACCCCGTGACGCTCATTTTCACTGACATCGAAAGCAGCACGGCATTGTGGGCCGCGCATCCCGAGCTTATGCCGGACTCAGTGATAGCTCACCACCGTATGATTCGCGCACTAATCACCTACCACAACTGTTACGAGGTGAAAACTGTCGGCGACTCATTCATGATCGCATGCTGCAGTGCATACGCGGCCGTGCAGTTCGCGCACGACTTGCAGCAGAGGCTCCTGTACTTCGACTGGGGGACTAAAACTCTCGAAGAATCGTACCACGAGTTCGAGGAGCGCAAGGCCGAGGAAGATGCGGAGTACAGGCCGCCGACCGCACGCTTGGATCCAGAGGTGTACCGTCAGCTGTGGAACGGGCTGCGTGTGCGGGTTGGCATCCACACGGGGCTGTGCGACATTCGGTACGACGAGGTGACGAAAGGCTACGATTACTACGGGCGCGCAGCAAACATGGCTGCACGGACGGAGAGCATTGCGAATGGTGGGCAGGTGCTGCTGACACACGCGACGTATTACTCGCTCAGCACAGCAGAGCGGGAGCACCTCGACGTAACATCACTCGGTCCGGTGCCACTGCGCGGCGTGCCTGAGCCGGTGGAAATGTACCAACTGAATGCGGTTCCCAGTCGCACTTTCGCCGCACTGCGCCTGGACAGAGTAGCCGACATTACTGATGCATGCGAAAGCGTAATCACTTCCACCAGTGATCACAACTCGACCGTGGAGCTGACCGAGACAGCGCACGTGATAATGGACTCCCTGCAGTCACTGCTGGGTACCTTCACGGCGTCACAGCGACAAAAGGCGCTCACGCTCTTCTGCGAGAGGTGGCGCGTCGCACAGCCCCGCGGAGCAGGGGAATTGTGGGACGATGAGTGCCTTAATGACGTCATGCGACGCTTAGCGGCAAAGGTTGGCCATGTCGTGGACTGCCACCCACTCGGTAGCAATGAGCGCTCCGCCAGCACAGTGTCAAGCGCCTCGGTGATAATCGTCTCCAACCCGGTGCTCGATCGTGACAAGTAACGCTTGGCACCATTACCACTACAAAATTCCCACCTTCCCTCATATGATTGAGTATTTATTTTTTTCTTCCCCACTGTAGGGCTCAGTAACTAGTTTGGTATATATCTCATGACAATATTTTTTTTCTCCATTATTTAGTTTCATTTTATTTTACTTCCTTTAGAACGTGAACGAACATTTGATTAGCACGGTGAATTAACTGGAAGCATGGCTGTAGGAATGTGCCACGCATGGCAGAGCGCACTTGAATGCCCACCCCACAGGTCGGCAGCAATGCTCTACCATTGTTTTTCTTTTTAACGCCCTTGTTATGGCGGCACGACAGTATTGGGTTAAGTATGTTTGGCATTCCTTTACCTTCATAAATATTTCTGTCATCATGACGATGACTTTTTGTTGTGATTTTCACCTTTCATTTGCCAAACGACATCTGCGGTTTAATGTATTGACCACCGCCGTAATACTTTGACACTCTTCTCAAATGATATTTGACTTGTGGTGCGCCACTGCACGGCAACTTGCCCGGCGGGGTTACCGTTTAACGCCTTGCCTCGAACACTCGCCAAATTACAAACCGCCCTCCCCCTGTCACCTCAGTCTTGAGACCACAAAACCAATCCATCGCAATCATAGCCATGAACACCAATCTGCCGCTCGGTACTCGTTTGCACACTCCCCGTGCACCGAGGAAAACTTTGATACGCACCTTATCGCCGCAACCTCTTGGTAAGGAGAAAGGCCGAGCTATAGAAATGCCCCGGGGCCAATTGAGTTCGGGAACGGCTAGCAACCGCAAGCCAATAGGGGGCCGTGGCTATGCTGTGGAAACGGAAGGGAAGTCTGACACGTGTCTCCCTGCGCAAATGTGATTTTGATTTGAACTTCTCACGGTTCATCACTCATTAAACGAGCCGCCGGCCGAACTTACGACCCGGCGGCGCGCCGTTTTATTAAATGTGGCGAAAGCCGTCTCCTCGTCAGGGAACTGGGGGACGAAAGGGGCGGGCTTCTTCCGGCTGCGGGAGGGGCACGCGGCGGCGAGGTGGAAAGCCGACGCAGCGAAGAAGAATGTTGGAAAAGGGAATACCGAAGACGTTGCCGCTTAAGTACGCGCCAATGGCCAAAATGCCGCTGTTTTACCGCAGACGCATACACCGAACAGTAACGTAAACACTGCTACGTCGGATCGCTTGGCCAATGGCAAAGAAAAGGGACTTCAGACGGCGGGTACTAGCCTTTACGTTTTCCGCGTGTTGTGCGATCCGTTGGTGGCAGGACGGAGAAGCAAATTTCGAATTGGTGCCCTCAGTGGGACGCGCGGATCAACAACACGGAACGGCCGGCGCTTAAAAATGTCACTAAAAGGCATTGCACTGCACAGAAAACGTGGGGTGGGACTGGGAACGCCCAGTGTGCAAACGTTTTTGAGTAGAGTGAAATGCGACGGCCAGCGCTAAGAGTTGGCCGGTTGGCCCCTCGAGCCCATTAAAGTGCAACACGCACGTGAGACGAAAGGCAATCACGTGGCTCTGAGGCATCCGAGCAGTTGTGAGACCAGGAAACCGTCGGAGAGGCCCCGCGGAGCACAACGGCGCATTAAACAAAATTGGCCCGGCGACTTCTCGCGCAGTCGAGGAGAAACATATGATCTTCTGAATGTTAACGGGGATAGCGTGGCACATGAGGAACACAAAACATCAGGAGGTACTCGTTAAGCATGGAAATGGGGACCCAATGCGCAACGGATGGAGGATGGCGAGCTCCAGTTGCGTTTCTCAAGTGCCCAGGAGCCAAACAGTAACCGATGTGCCAAACAAAACGCCTAGCACCAACGATGTTGGGGGACAAAAGCAAGCATAAATAAAAACGGCATTGGAATCTAAAGCGAAGAAATGCTTGCGCACGCCGCGGTGAGGTACGATAAGTGAAATCAGCAGAAGCCAATTCACAACCACGGAATAAGCAGAAAACTCGTCATGGAAAAAAGGAAGAGACTCACGTCAAATGGAAAACTTAGCCACTCTCAATGGGCTCCTTCCGACATAAGGAAAAAAAGCAACGCAATGAAGATATAACGCAACTGCTTCAGCAACAACCAAAGAGGAAAATAACCATCACATTGCGCAAAGGAAGCTTCGATGTACATGATTGAGTTTGCAACAACACGACAAGTTGAAAATGATCGCTTCGTGAAAGCAGCAATCGACCAGTATGGCGTGGACACTCGTGAAGAGCGGAGGAATGATTCGCGAGCAAAATTGCCTTCAGCAGCAAATATCCGCATCCAGAAGCACACGAAAAGTTCACAGCAATAGGACAAGCAGGAACGGGGAAACCGAATGACAGAAACAAAACTGTCACAACAAAAAGTTTTCTGCGGCCAACTCCCAGGGGATTCAACAGTTGGCCACTTAATTTAGCCCAGCAAGATTGTGCTTCCACGGAGCTTTAAACCCGCACGGCGTTGAGCCTTTTGTCGTTCCCGTGCAAACTTCCCATTCCCCTCCCTCCTCCTCCACCTCCTGGCACCTTGGCGTGCGCACACTCCTCGCGTAACTGCGGCTGGCGGCCCTGCAGGGATGTCTAACACAGTCACTGATGTAATGAATCCGATAAAACACATGCGGATAACGTACGTGCTGAGCAAAGCGTGCCGCCAGCCACACCCCACACAGCAACAACCCGCCGCCGCATGTGATGAATAGCAAAGGAAGGGAATCTCTTGTCGAGCATGCGGGTCTGTGGCCCGTCGCGGTGACATGAAAGACCTTGACGCAGTAATCCATTCTATTCGAACGCTGATGCGGCAGGCCTTTTGACCTCGCAACGTAACTCCCCCGCCTCCCTCCATTCCCTCCCCAAACGCATACATACACAAACGCAAGCACGAACAAGACACACGGCGGACGCAAAAGCCCTGCCGAGTGGTGCTCTGGCCCTTTGATGATTGTGGCGACTCTCCACGGAGATGAAATGACAATATTCGCCTTCGAACCTATTACCAAGGCTGAGGGCCACCAAACCGCCTCCTACAACACTCGCCGCGCATGATGTTTACGACTTTGAACAACTCGTCTGAGCTCCGTCCTTGACGATTTTACAAATTTTGCTTCCTCACTGACGCGTCGGTTAACCACGTTGAAAGGCAATCCCTCCTCTTATCTTTCCTGACTCGCCTTGGCATACGCACACTCCCCGCGTAGCTGCGGCTGCAGCTGGCGGTGCTGGCGAAGAAGCCTGTGGAGGGAAAGCCATCTTCCGCTGACTCTTCAGGGTAGACCACTTCGTGTTTACCTTCAGCTCGCCAGCTTCTCCTACACCTTGTGCAACATACGCATCAACGCCATTGAGTGCGTTGCTGTTGTCGCCCTTTTTCTGGTTCAGTGTCGTAACCCCAACTAACGCCCCACACCCATGCGGGCGGTCGGGACCCATGAGGTCCAAGATGGAGAAACATTGCTTCCTTCCCCCCTTGCCAGTTACCTGCTCATGCCGCGTCCATTGGCCTTGAACCACAGCACCCCAACGTGTAACAAAGGCCCTGCACCTTGTCCAGGAGGAAGTCAAGCGCCTGCATTATTTCCGATCCAAATGGATCATGGCAGGCAAGAGGCTCATGACTACCGAAGAGGGATATGCAGCATCACCAGCGCTCTGGGGTAAACGAAGTTGTGAGAGTGCCCCTCCGCACGTGCGGTCGTTCTCTGTCAGATGTAAAGGCGAAGTTTGTTGCTTATCAGCGGAGATGTGGAGCGTAACCTGGTCCCGTGACACGTGGAGTGCAGTGGAAGATTGGGTCATTGTCTCAAGTAAGACGGGTTGCTTAGAGGGGCAACTACATGAAGGTACAGCAGTATTTTGTCTCATACAGTGGACGCACTCGGCGCCAGCAGAACGCACTTCGCTCAGGATTGGTGGATACTGGCGCATAGAGCTGTAGGAGTCTCGATTCAGGTGAGGGAGGGCGTAGGAGTCAAGGAACTGGTAAATAACAAACAGTGATCATAGCGCCTGAGGCTGTATGAGACATACGGATTACGGAATGCGCGTATAAGTGAAGATATCGGAGAAGCAAGGAGGCAGCCGAATAGGCTGTCGTGACCCAGATTGACATTGAAGCCAGAAAGAAAAAAATGTGAACCCATGTGCGCGAAGTGTTGCAGGGCAGCGGCAACGGGACTACGGCTCACACACCACAAAAGGACACTCCACAAATCGCGCAGTATCAGTCGTTGCACCCTTAAAACCGGGCCCAACACGGGTTCGAGCCGTCAAGAAGAATTAGACCCGTGGTTGAATATATCTCCCTCCCCTCTGTTCCGCCTTTGACTGCAGGAATTTGTTAAGTCAACGAATGGGAAGAAGTGGCCCTGCAAGAAATAACAACACATGGTGTGAAGCCAACTGCAACTTCCCACGGGACAAGAAGGTTACGGAAGCCGGAGGATGCAGGGCTGTGTAAATTGACAAGTTGGCACCACGCATGTTGGGAAAAGTGAAAGCAGATGAAGGTTACACGAAATTTGATAGGCGAGGCGCCTTCACCACACCTTAAGAGGTGCCCCGCTTCTTCAATGTGCCAAGGACGATGTTTGGTCATGGCAAACACTCCTCGTTGTTAACATAGTGTTTCACCCGCCGGGTCTCTAGAGCCAGACAACCGTAGCTGGAGTTCCCCGCTCGTACTTTCGTCCGATCACTGCCACCCAGCACAACAGCAGGTTAGTAGCCAAACCTATCATGGGAATTGCGTCCGTGTCACCCCCTTTGGTTCGCAAAACACGCCAACTTTACTGAGTGATCATCGCCAGTACTGCTCCGTTTTGTTGCTAACGCGCCAGTGTGTACATAAAATTTCCAAACTTCCTCGTAGAGACGTAAACTGTACCAGTCACCGGCCTCAATATTAACGGTAATGTGATATGAAACGTGGCAGCAAGAAGAAGAAACTTGCATCCAATCATTTACATAGCAAGAGTTAAGGTAAACTTAGTAGAAGTGGGCAAAATAACCTGGCTCTCACCCACTTCTTAGGACACTATAAAATAAATTAAGCGCACGTGCAGGACACAAAAGTAGTGCCCACCCTCCTTTTTTGTTCATTATGCACCTGCTGTAAGTGCCCCATTTTCCGACGCCACCCAACCTTAACCCTGAGCCCTCGCATACTTCAAAAGCCCTGCCTCTTTTGTAATCCTTGCCACAGGTAATATCGCCCCCAATCAGTTTGTGGACCTGTAAGAAATACTTTCACCAAGGCGCTGCTTCCTGGCTCCCAAGACCCGTGCCCGGCAATCCAGCGGCTTCGCAGTGCGCGTGGAACACCCTGACCTTCGGCTGACCTTTTCCTCCCCGCAGGGCGACCCCTCTTTATAAGAAAAAAAATTACAAATAAAAAAAAAAGAAAAGACATCTTACTATTCGATAACAACTTAATAAAACTGCACATTGTTGTATTGGGGCAGTGGGTAAGACACTTGTGGAAGTCAACCCTATCCAACTATTTAGGGGAACAATAGCAGTAGTCGAGACCGGGTCTATTACGCCCAATTATGGTGTAAAGAAAAAATAACCATATCAGCAACACGCCGCTGTCTCTGTTGCATTAGCGTCTTATAAGGATGTTTGGCACTACCTTCCTTTCTCGATGCGTGGCTAGCCCACTGACAATTGCCGCCAAAGATGTTGCTTCAGCAATAGGAATGGCTGAGTGTTGAAAGGAAAATAGTGATCCAGACTGGAGGAAATTGCGACACCGGGTAACGAGTACCAATGTTAGTCAGTAATAGTTTGTTAACAAAGCATGTAACCAAGCAAGCACAGAAATAACTGTTTTTGTCACAAGCCTTGCTGCATGTCTGAAGGCTTACGGAGTTTTAAGCTTTCATGTAGCTTTCCAATATGTACACCGCCCCCTGGGATTCCCTTCTCGGCGTGTGTGGGTTTGGTCCGGCAGACGATGCAAAAAACGGTAACGGCGAGGGCAATTGAGCAAGCAAGGATCAGGGAGACCGTGAGGTATACATAATATTGTGGAAACTTATCCCCTGGATTAACGAGAGAATTCTTGTCTTCATCAAATTGGAGCCCGTCAAGTTTCACACGTGTCTTTTTCCACTTCACCTTTAATGCCCTCACCGGTCCTTCCAGCTGCAGTAGCGTTTTCGTCAGTGCCTGGATTCGTTTTGTCCCCAGGCACTGTACCACCTTCTTTCCCGGTTTTGCGGGCGTTTTCGAGAGTTTCCTTCATGTGCGTGCCATACTCGACGTTCCCCTTCATCTAGTGGATTGTTGAAAAGTATTCAGCGGCCAAGAGGCTCACGCCGCATATGGTTTGCACATGCTTGTCCAGTTGGAGCACGTACAAAACCATATGCGGCGTGAGCCTCTTGGTCCTCCTTGATAGTGCATGATTGGGGGTCTGCATTACAATCCGTGAAATGTTTGGTTTTGTCTACTGTGCTGCACCTTTCCAATGTCGCCTGGGGTGCTCTCTCAGCCACGGTGCCATGCTTTTTTGCGCTTGTCAAGTACACCGCAGTTTGTAAGAAGATCATCTACGTTTATGCCCTGACCAGACCCCATCCCGTCGCCTACCGTACCAACAGGGACCCTAGTACCTTGCGATCGCTCACTCCCAAAGTGGTACTGTAGGGCGTCAAGAATCGATGGCGTGACGTGACAGCTCTCACGTGTTCGTCCTTCACTCAGGGCCGTATTACCTGAAGTATTTGCTTCAGCCTGTGCGCACCTGTCGCCCTTTCTGCAACTTCAGTTAGTGTCCCATTTGGCTTCGCTGCTTTGATCATGTCGTGTAGCGTACCCACTCGATGATCCAGCCGCCCCTTGTAGTGCAGGATATGTCCCTATGGCGTCGTTGCGTCTTTTGAACCAAAGCTGTGCATGACGTTTTGCTTCATTTTACAGTCTTCGCTATGGCACGCAAAACCGTAGCAGCATCGCCACTTACCCTGCAATCGTCATTACCGTTGCTTCAAAGTGTCCGAGTGCACCACAGAGATCGGCGGAGACAAGTGAAGACTTGCGGAGAGCGAATCGTTAGCGTGCAGCAGAAGTTTTGTTACCTTCGTTTATACCTTTATTAGTGCTCCCTAATCGTGGTAGTGCATAGATTAAATTACATCAAAGGGGAGAGACAGTCAGTACGGCTTCTTACACAAGTCCCATGGTCCCGATATTATACACTTCACTACACACAAAATAGCATACAGCAATTACGATTCCACACAGCCACACCTTCCTTCTTTCAAAGATAATTAAAGCTTGAGTGCCTGGGTTTGGCGTGAGCATAATAAAACGGATTAGGGTAAAATCAGGGAGTTTAACCATTTATCAGCGATTTTAAAAGACTTTTCGGTTCATTTTAACTTTTGCATTACTCACCAAATGCTTCAAAGATTATAGGTGGTTACTTTTTGTGGGAATCGCGCTTACATTGTGCCGTGGACTCTGGCTTCGCTCACCCATTACTATTACTGCTATTACTGTCAAAATGCTATTATTATTACTACCATTTTTGTCAGTTCTGCAACAGCGCGCGTTGACATGCTGCGCTTAGATATTTTGATCTCAACTGCTTTCACCATTAAGTGATAAAGAAAGGGAGGTAAGAAGTTATATTACTTTTTGAAGAAAAAAGTAAAGAGTAGGAGCTCTTTTACTAATAATTACGTTTTATATTGAACGTGGGCAACGTTAAATTTTTGTTAAGCGCAGAAATGATCCGCGGAAGGAGTTAAGGAAGTGTGTTATTGGGCAATCAGCAAAATTATGTTCCCCACTGTTGTAGACCTTCCAAGCTTATTTCTTCTTACAAATTCGTTCATACCAGCAAGGAATGCCCGCTCCTCTGCGTTGATGACTTCCACTTTCGTAATATAACTCACGGCTTCCTTACTTTTCTCTTTCCAAGGGAACGTCTTTTCCATTTGTGGAAGTCTTTGGCGTAGTCGACGCACGCTTGATGTTTTGGTTGATGTGAAGATCCCCTGACTGTTATCCATCCTACCAGGCAGTGCTTCATTTACTATTCATTTATGCGATATTTTTTGTAGGATTATATACGTGACCTAAAACCATACGATCACTACTTGTCTTACTGCGGGCACGCAAACAATTTCTCAAGGTCAAGCAGAGCACCTTCATTTCAATATCAATTTTCCACAATTTCAACGTGTCGGTGCATGTTTCCTAATGGTTTCCTAGCTCTTCAGCGAAGCTCAGCGCTGATAGCAAAACCGTTTTGTCCTTTAACTGAATCCAATCTCACGGGATCGTATCCTCGATAGGATTAAATGAGTTTCCTTTGCGTAAGTCGTTTTTCTGGGGCCCCTACGGCATTGTTGTACGGAATGCCCCAATTATACTTGCCAGCGAAGTAGCTAAATAATAATAATTATTATTATTATTAGTGTTTTTCCTTATCAGCATTCGCATTGTCAGAGCCCACGCAGCCATGAGCTACTGTAGCATTACTCAGGAAAAAAAAGAAACATTCCCGGCATTACTTGTAAAATCCACATGAGTGTCGAGATATTTTGTGACATTCGTAGATCGTTCAGCGTAAGCAGGCAGATACTTTCAATTGGGCGATTTCCCACGGCACAATTGCACTTCCTCTATTTTAGTCCCTCCTCTTTCTCACTTCACTTCTTGTAACAATTGTCTAATTTATTCTTGTGAAACCTTCCGAGGTTCTCCCTCAAGCGGCGGATGTTCCTTCAGGAGTTTCCTTACTTTCCAAATACCGCCTTCAAAGCCACTGGTATCAGAGCCCGTTGCTCTCCCGAGAAACCCCACTTCCTCAATGATTTCATTTTCTTCTTACTTGAAAAACTAGGTGGTAGTGTTCCCTTTTCAACCGCAACTAAGCAGCTCACACATCGCCCGGAACTCTTCCCAATTGCGGCTTTGCAATTGGGTCATACCATGATGTGCAACATCTGTGCAGATAAGGAACGCTCCAATGACATGAGTCACCATGGCTTTACTGCCTTTCGTATGGACTACCAGAAAAAGAAACTACAAGTGAACGAGCAGTGTATTATAAGCATTTGTCGACCCTCACATGAATGACCTCGAGGTTCACACAAAGTTCTATTGTTGTGGTTATCACTGAGAAGCTTGGGCACTTTGATGGTTACATGTCTTTAGAAGAAAGCATGTTTTTCAATTTTTATAATACAAGGAATGATAACGTTTAAAAAAACGAAAGCAACGGTAATGTCATGAGGATCATACCGATAGCATCAAAATTTCTTCTTCCACTGTAAGAGGCTCCGGCATCATCCAGTGAACTATTCGGCTCAGTGTCGTCGAGTGCATTTTCTTCTTCCATTAGTGAGTCTAAATCATTCTTTTCAGGAAGGTGCAGAGAGAACTTTGCCTCTACGTATATTTGCTCCGCATCGTGCTCGAGTAGCTCCAGCCTCGTGAGAATGCTTTCAGATTTACTCACAAGATCCTCCACCTCTCTCAGGTCTTCAGAGCGTTTTGAAGCCTGTTCACCCACGGTATGCCACCATGGCTCAGTACGTGGTTGTAATCGACACAGGTTTTTTTGTCCCTGTCCCATCGCACGAAATGGGTTTTTATACCCTATCATGTGATTGATGATGACCAAAGACACCCTTCTCGTGGTATTTAGCGTGACTGGCCTCAACGGTTTTATTGAATAGTACAGTGCTTCCTCGATTAAGGGTGGACTTGGCAACCTTCCTTGAAACCTTTCACATCCCTTGTCCTTGTTCTTGTGCCACTTAGCGAGCCAACCCTCTTCGCGTCGTCCCAAGTTGTCTCCACAATTCCATCACCACAAACTCCCCTGTAGGATTTTTCATTACTACCCAAATGACTTTCAGTGAAACACAGGCAGAAGTAATCATTTATGAGCGACCTCCCAGCTCCAGGACCATTACAACTTTTTCCTTTATCCCTAATGTTTTGGAATACGTTTTCCTTCGAGGTGTTGTCGTCAATTCTTCTTTGAATGTCGGTGTCTTCCGCCGTGAAGTTCATGGCATCGCCGTAAATGACGCGCTTCAAGTTTGCCCTCGCTGAATCACGCTTTGCAGCGGCTTGAAACTTATACGCATCGGCCTCTGCCTTTAGATGGAGTGCAGCTTCCAATATTTTATGGATTTCCCTGCCGTATTCCTTACTGCGTTTATCCACATATCTTCTCTCTGACCCGCCTACCTTCATTCTGTGAAAATTCATAACCGAGCTATTCAACTGTTTGATTCTGCTAACAATCTCACCTCTTCCACCGAGTTCCTGAAAACTAATTCTTTCGGCTCACGCTCCGCCATGAGGCGAATGAGGCAAAATATAAGCTTCTCATGCTCGTTTTCCATATCGCTTGTTGCTAGCAAGGCGATGTGGGCCAAGAGACCTGTGACTAAAAGGGAACCATGGAGCATTTCTAATGCATCTAAAATAAGTGCGTGAAAAGAGCAGAATTTACAGCCAAGACCAGTGGGCGTAGAGCTCATCCCATGAGGCATTATTCCTATTTTCTTTTTTTGCCTTTGTTATCGTTTTCAGTTTACATTGCTACTATTACAAAAGAAGAAAACAAGCAATAGTGGTGTAAGCGATAAGATCCCTCGCCCGTAATGCAGGGGTTATGCCATCAAACTCCACGAAACATTCCCTATGATTTCCTTCCCGTATACACGCTCTGCTTCCTTCTTTAAGCTAAAGAGAACCACTGAAAGATTCTCTGCTTGCTCAACCTCGGTAGTAACGGTTTCGATTTCATTCATGGCATTTATAAGGTTGTTTTCCCACTCAATGCCTTTTCCTTTGATCAAAGCACTCCAATAATTCACGCACGTTTGGTTTTGTGACCAACACATCCACCTTCATCGTAATGGTGTTGATAGAACTTATTTTTAGCATTTTCCCCAGAACAAAATCCCTTACTGTTAAAGTTGTTGGGAATCACTATTCACTGTCGTTATGCTGCTTCCCCAACATATCTCTGAAATCTTTGAGAGCCACTTTAATCGCCTCAGCAGTTAAGTCTGTTTGTTTGAGGTTGGGGGACATTTATTTCTCAATACGGGCCATCCTTCACTGAGGTCTTCTCCACTATTAAGCTGAGTCCATCGGCTAATGGTACAGTGAGCCTCTCGTCGATTCCATCCCAGTAATCACACGTATCAGCTCCCTTAATATCACCAACACACGGAACACTACTGTTATCCACACCGACGCAAAGGCAATAAAAATCGTTAATGAGCGTACGCCCCGCCTCATGAACTATCGCACCGCAGCTACCCCTCGCGTAGTAGGGACCGTCGAGCGTCACGACTTTTTCCGGATCATTGAAGATACTTCCCTTATCAACGTGCGATAAAAGTTTTGTTATATTCTCTTCAGCCGGCAAATAATCCACAGTGTTCCCATATATAGAATGTGCGAGCAGTTTCACGGCATTTTCCCTCGCCTTAGTCGCCTTTTCTATTTTCTCTCGAATGCGTTTATAAATACGCTCCATTTTCCTTACGATGATGACTATTTTTTCATGCGCAGTCCTCCGACCTACCGTGTATTTGAGAAAGTCCTCATCCTCAGCGGACAGCTTCTCTTTTGAGAAATCCTGCTTGGACTGCCTCACCACCAGGTCGTACTGCTCCTCATTCACGTCCGTATATCGCGCCAGCAGCCTGGCCTGTTGTACCGCCTTCAGTTCAATGCTCGAGTTATCCGGCACGGGGGCCGGCGTGCCTTCCGCCACTCTCAACACGCTGCAAAGTACCTTAAACTCTTTCTCATTGTCAGGTTTCGTGCCAGCAGTGCCTAACGCCCCTAACGCAAGGGCAACGCACGCACTATAAGCAGCTAACGGAAACCCCGTACATTTGACCATAGTTTGCTCCCGTGGTTTACAATATCAAGGGAGTCTGCCTAAGCTGCCTTGTAGAAAACAAAACGTGCGATATGATGTTAGCAGCTCACAAAACTTCGCAGGATATAACGACAGCATCGCGGTAGTGCGCGCCTCACGAAGACGCCGTTACCGGCTTCACATGTGAGGACCTTACAGCCACCCTCAGAAAGTACTCCTTCAGGCGTGCTTCTGAGAGATTTTTTATTTCTCATGAAATTATATCAAATCAAGATGATGTTAACTCGTATGGCATTGTAATCAATCGTGTGGGACTTTGCAGTCGGAAGCAGTGTATTCCATTTTACCACTTCCATTATTTGCATTCATTAGGTGTTGTTAAACGTTTTAATTGATAGTGTTGAATTCAGCCTTGCCTATTGACTGCTCCAAGAAGGGCATCGTGTGTTTAAATTATTATTATTATTATTTTACCCACTGCACCAACAGCGATGCACCCATTGAAACCGATCAATGCAGTCACACAACCCACTTCCCCTTCCGTAAGATCGCACGTTTTCCACGTCGTGCGCGGGCACATTACACTCCTGCGTGCTGAGGGAATTTCTCCGCTTTCTGACGTAACCTCAGTTGGTGTTGGTCTCTATGAAAAACAACCGTGCCATTTCCCTTTTATTGCAGTGCACTGGGGCGGCAAACACACGCAAAACAGTGCACATAAATGTGTCTGAGAGTTCCAACTTTCCCAATGTTATTGCTCAAGTGGCGTGACTGGAGGAAGATTGCCCACAGGTCAATCAAACATTTCCTTCACTGTCACGGCAAGTGGCACATGTTTTAGTCAGACATTCCGTGCCCAACCCCTGCTGCTTTCGATATTTCCGTTTTCTTTCTGGTGGCGCAAACGGAAGCATAAATAACTCTTGCCGCACCTAAAATATCCCAATACCTTTGAGCCGCTCACTCCCCAAACAAAATTGGCAACGTCGCCGTTGCAACTGGAAGCGAACCAGTCTCTCAATCCCCATATTTACACAAATTCACAACAGCGATGACACCCACCCCGGAGGGGAGGGCGAACTCCACACCATTGCAACCCTGATCTTACACATTAAACCACATTGACAGCAAAACAACAACAGGAAATCAACTTGGTCATGCAACCCGCGTCCCCGCACTTTACTACGATGCCCCAGCAACTTGACTTTTGATTGGGATAACTTTAAGGCACTCCCAAGACTATAATTTCACAACTTTTCCTTGCGCCCTGACAGACCCAGGCTGATTTCACTCTTTTTCTTAAGTATTCTTCCCTACCAAACCTCTTGTGGTGCATCCTCAAGAAAGAAAACTGTGTTATCATGTAGCTGACCTAAAATCGCTGCGTGACTTGAATGAATTTCTCTGCGTCATGGAAATGCCGCAACAAAGCACTACCGTCCCTCCATACGAAACTCTTTTCGTTGTCCGGCAGCTTGTCTTCACATCGCTTAAAGGCCCACACGGATTTGCGAACACCTGTGGCATCTGAAACTCCCCTACACATTAAAAGTATCAAACATTTCTGAGGGAAAACAACCCCGCTTACACCACCCACATCGCACTCCCCAAACCGTTTGAAGTGATGGGAAAGGGGTTGTGGCACGTTTCAGAGTGGCGCTGGGGTTTCTTTCATTCAACTGTGCGGCACATCAGGGTTGGGTTGTTGCACCGGTTCTTTCCCTCAATGCGACATCGCTTTGCCTTTGCCGCTATTATATTCCGCCACGCCGTGTTCCCCCCCTGTACGCGTGTTCAATACATTTCCAATTTGTCACGCATGGTGCTTTGAGCCGTGGGGTCCTTCCCAATAGGCACGCGCCACCTTACATTTTGCACACTCACACATGCAAAATCTGAAGCAGCAGCACCTCAACCACAGTGACAGAAAGACACATTAATGAAACGCAGCAACCCGCATCACGGCCACTGCTGCCGCGGGCGCACCGGGCAAATCAGTCAAATAAAGCTTGCAAGGCGAATTCCTCACTCCCTCCCAAGAGCGTGCGAGCTTCACATTCGAAATCATCCTGGCTATTTTTGCCTGACCTGTTCCAAAATGCTGTCCATACCTTTGGGTTCACACGGGAAATGCCATCGTATTGAACTGTTTCTCGCTAACTAAAACTTCTGCTGCTGAGAACGTCCCATATTTTTCATTATGTTCTCCAGTTTGTTTTCCCCTCTTCCCCAACCCCCCTGAGCTTGGCACGTGCTTCTTCAACATCGCCCGTTTATGCCTTTCCCCTCTTATAATCCTTGAGGCCTTGCACGTCTTTCCAAGAACACAAGAGGCAAAAGGCATAACTGGGCTACCAAAGCCTTTTTTACGCTTGTACCGCTTGCTTTGTAAAGCAGTGCGGGTGTCAAAGCCTTTACGCATTCCCCAAGTATAACCTTCTCATTTTGCCACACACGCACACTTTGACTCGACTATTACTCCCATTTTATCGCGCACACACAGCGCAGGTCTGAAAAGGACTGAAATAACCCGCGTGATGGCACAGCACCATAGGCGAGTGCCCACGAAGCGGAAACAAATGCTTGATCGTCATGCAACATTTCGCGGGGCCATGACGCCCAGTATCACCAAAATTTACCACGCGGGAGGAGTATGGGCCCACCTGGCGGCGTGCGCGCCCTCACCAACGCAGTCACGATCGCCGTGCAGAAGTTCTGTCGGCTTGCCAAAACCATAAACCCTAGCGAAATCGTAACTTGCTCGCCATCCACAAGCCGAGAACGTGAGAATTTATTGTTGGCATTTTGGCTCCACAGCTATCGAAAGATGTACGCACAGGAGTACGAAATGGAAGCCACAAGCAATGCGTGTAAACCGTCTCTGGCACTGCACACGGAAGAACATGTTGAGAGTTCCCTTCGGTGCCCCTCCTCCGCAGCCTTTGGAGGCCGAAGCCAACAGGTCCTCGGCATGCCTGGCATAAACCCACGAAGCAGTGACACACGCACCAACGGGAAGGAGGACCTGCGTTTGTGGAGCATTTCCTGCATGGAGTGGTATCGGGAAATTTCACACGCCGAGCCGCTCGTCGCACGTGAAAGAAGCAATCGAAGCCCCGAAGCCAAATGTGAAGGGTCGGCTGGAGCACACCTGATAGTGCGTCTCACGTTACGAGTGCGAGTGACTGAGCGTGGAGTGCCCACCCCGAAAAGAAAACCACGCTTCAATTAGAAGACGTCATTTCTTTCACCCGCTAGATAACACAACACGCAGTAAACTGAAAGCACTGCCGGTAACTCTGCCAGCCATCCAAAAAGGTTTAACACACTCCGGCGTGCCCCTTGGCGTCGCATCCCACCACGAGGCAAAATTCCCCCGCCCCCCAACTTTGACAAACGAGTGAACTGAGAGAGGTGGCCGCAATGGCACGTATGCGCAAAATACGCACCTTGAGGAGAAAAGGAACCAACGTCAAGTTCTGCACCGATCCATTGCAGAAACGTCTTGGGAAATGGGTTTGAAACTCCGCAGTGGGAGTGTGGTGCGGCAGTTAACAGGAAACACACGGCAGAAAACGCATTTGCGCCCAGAGGCGTTCAGAGCAGTGATGCCCACAAATGAGGTTGGTTTCTACAAGGTGAGGCTGGCTTGCCGCGTGAAGGAATACCACAAGCAACTCCCATTGGGCACATGCAGGTGGGGTTGCAACGACCGGCAGGAATGGCCCATAGAAACTCGTCACGACCGCCTCAATCGCCCTTCTGCTGCTGCACTTGCGTATAAAGTGTCCTGACCGCTTTACCAAAGTTACCAAATGTCGCGCAGTAGGGTAATGCCTTCGCCTTTGCATTCTCCCCCCTTCAGACGAGATTTCACACACCTTTTTGGTTTAAGCTGAAACGGGTGTTGCTCGTTCGCTGAACAGAGCGCCACCACCCCCGCTGCGTGAGGTGCCTCCTCAACTCGTCAAGCTTCAAAACATCCTAACGGCTTTGCGGCGCACTCAATCAATGCCATGAAATATGCTCACCACCACACTTTCCTAACACCCCGCGCATTTATTTCCACTTCTTAACATTTCCTTTAGTGCTACAAAAGGTTTCGGCTCACTACTGCACCTCTTTAAACCAGGGCACAAGTAAACGGTGATGTTAAAGGCAAAGGCACACTGAGGGAACAGCGAACAAGTAACAGCTAAAAGGGAACGCAGTTTCCCACTAGGGGTCAATGGCGAAGCAGAGATATCCCATGAAGTAATGGCTCCGGCGGAAGCAGGTGCCCGGGGCCCACAAAGCCATTTCTCAAGCCTGTTCTCAGCAATGTCATGCCCACGACATGGGCAGTTGCCAAGAGAAAAACAGTTTCGGGAATAACAGCATTCGGCACTTTCCAATGCTTCCAAGGCGTGACAGCGCTTCTCAAAAGGCACCAAATGCTTACGCCAACCGGAAGCCCAAGCCAGCGCTAACTCAGGCACGCAGCACCCCAGTTTTGTCGCTTCACCACATAGCGCTGGGTGGATCAACGCTAGCAAGCGCGACGCCCTTCCCTGACCGCCGCCATCAGAAATATACTGGGCAGCAGCTACGACATAACTGCTGTTGTTGAAACACTCAGTGGAACCTTAACGGTGTTGTGTGAGCTGCATCAACACCACTGGGACCTGCGCTGTCGTGAATGAGCAGCATGTTAGCTGCTTGAAGCGATTGGCTGCGAGCAGAAAAATAATTGGAGTTGGGGACCCACATGCCCCCACCGCGCAAAGCCGCCTCAGACAGCACCCGTCACGTCTTCCTGTGGTGAGTGCATTGTGCGGACAAACGGAGACCGCAAGGAACATCTCGAAGACAAACTCCGCCTCCATAAAGAGAAATGACAAACCCGCATGCCCCAATTACTACCGTGCATTTACAGCTGTAGCACCCCCACTGGGGAAGTGCGACACAATTGGTGAAGCAATAAAGCAGCAAACGCCGCGCACTGCTCTCATGCACACACCACACCTTGGCACGCATCTGAAACGCAGCTACACGACGGTCAACCATCCAGGCAGGCCCTACGTGGCTCCGAGAGACCGTGTGAAAATAACACTGGCGATGTACGTAATGCCTCGCCTTGGCCACATAGCAATTGTGCTGTCTGAACACGACACTCAGGCGTAAACAAGCAATGCCATACACACAACGTCTAGAAAGCACTGCGCCACGCACGGACCAGCAGCTACGCGGGCGGCTGTCTGAGGGCGCGACACGTCCAAATGCAATGCAAAGGGGAAGGTCGCAGTAAAAAGCAGCGGGCCCAGCTTAGAAGAAAGTTTAAATGCTATCAGCACAGCGTAGTGGCAATGGCAGGCAACGCATTGCTACGCACACCAGTAAACAAAACAAATGGAACATGAACATTGGTACTAACTAAAAAAAGTAAGAAAAAAATAGCACCAGACACAAACAATGACCGATAATAAATAACGACAGTGAAGCCAGTTGCAGTGAAGAAAGTGCGATTACAGACCCACTGGTGGCAGCAGCAGGGTGATTGCTTTTTCAGCTCCACGTTAAATGAGGTGAACAAACACACACTCCACATTTCACACCTCTGGCAGTTGACTGAACAAAAACTAAATAATAACAGCAACAAAAGGGAAAGAGACACTACTAATAATCCTCCAAATGAATTAAATGAGGAAATAAGAAAATAAAAAGAATCCAATAAAGCAAAACACTAACGTTATTAAACTACGATGTGGAGAATATTCCCCAGAAGCTTCACTCAGCACTGAGCATTACTGCAATACAGTCGGCATGAGCCCCATCACCACAGACACGCGAGGAAGCAAGGAAGATAAGCCCAACAAACGAACGTGCCTGAATATGGTAAGCAGCCGAGGCGGGTATGCCATTCTCCCATTCGCTGCGACCGCCACCACCGCCAGGTGTCATTACGGTTGTCCAGTCGTACCTCCGCGTAACGAAGAAAACACTGCAGGAAGCTCCACCTGGTACTCGTCAACCATGCCCCAAAGTGCAGTACCACATCCATCCGTTTCACGCCGCTGCCTCTCAGTAATTTTGTTCGCGCTCGAGTGATGCACATAAATCATTTCCCATCGCAGTCGCCTGCGAGCGGGGCCCACGTCGCGAGCAGCGTACTCAACTGCTGTATGAGCCCGCTCACCGTGCCGCTCGCCGTGCAGCGGTCCCTCGCGGCGGTCACTTGCACCAGCACCAGCGTCATGGGAGGTACGCCGCCCTCCTCTGCCGCCAGCCCGCTCCCGCCCTCCACGAAAAAGAAGCCCTCCACCAGAGGGAACTCCGCCTCCTCCGGCCTGTAGAGCCGACCCGGCTCGATTTCCAGCGGTGCGTCAAAGGAGGAAAAGTAGTGGAAAGAGGTCGGCACGCGGCCCCGGCCCCCAGCGCGGCTGAGCACGCTCAAGCGGGAGCTCGCGGTCTCACCTTCCCGTGGGAGATACTTCAGGTGCCTCGCCAGTTCATCCACAACGTGGGCCAGCGTGAAGACCCTTATCCCTATTATGTCCTGCCGCGCTGGGTTCGACCATATATCGGATGTCGATATGGAATGCACCAATTGTCCACCGATTGGCACTTTGTCCGCCGCCGCCAGCAGCTTCCCACGTACGTAGGCAGAGACGGGTATATTAACATGCCAAGGGTATCCGCCTTGCCAAGCGCGAGCCTTCGCTGACAGAGTTTCCTTGATATCGTTGACACCCCAGTCACCCAGGCCATACAGAAGGTTGTCCAGTTCATTCAGCGTATTACCAACACGTCTTAGCGCAGCATCAATCTCCCGGACACGCCTTTCATAGCATTCTTTGCTTCCCAGGACATATCGTGGCAATGGTCCCACCATGTAAATACGTCTCTGGATGTCGCCAAAATCACCCCTGAGATCAACTTGATTCATCTCTCTGTCCCGAGATTGCAGCAACTCCAAGTGCCTCTCCCACGCAAGCACTGCCAGGGTTTCTTGCTCAGTGCCGCGCCTGACGTAAGCGGGAACTATGCTCGGCCACATTGTAAGAAAGCCGCTTAACCAACCGCTGCCCGTGGGGGAAAGCCGGGTGACACCCCATTCCTTCGGGAGGTCCCACACATTAACTTCCCCCGTGCAATCGTCAAACAGAACGTACCCCTCAATGCCTTCCTTTGCCAGGTCGCAAACCACACGCAAGCCATCGTTCTGGTTGCGGTACCGCACAGCCCTCCCGCGCCGCCCCTCCCGTGGCTTGCGGAAGATGTACGCCTCGTCATTCAAAAAGTATGCCACAGCCTTCAGCCTCCCTTGCGGATAATGCAGTAGTTGGTAGAGCAGCAGCGAGCCGGTGCCACAAGGCTTCCCACTGTCGGGCGTCCCGATTACAGCGAATGGCACCCGGGTATCGGGCGTTGTTACACCCGTTAACCACCTGTCAAGAGTTCCCCTGACAAGGCGCCACGCACCCACCGCTTCCTTGCAAATGTAGACGTGAACCCCAGGGCAATTCCCCTTCCCTGACCTTTCCACCGTTGCTGCGTCAAACACAGCGGGGGCCAACCGCTTGACGATGAGAGAACTGCCATAACGATGTCATCGCAGCCAGTCACTTCACAACCCTCTCGCTGCGGATCATGCCGGGTGCTCAACGTCGCTTTGGACCGCAGCCTCGATTGCTCCCCCGATGGTACCTCAACCAGCTTCACCTCAAGTGCGTCTCCACCGTGACCCCCGCCCTCCACAACATAACTCCACGTCGCATTGAGCACAGAATCATACACGTCTCTGAGATCTTCACCGGATTGTGCGACTTCGGGCGTGCTACTTGCCATGCCCTGTTTTGCACACAAAAGCGCAGCATGCAGTCGATCCCTCACGAGTGTGTCAGCGAAATCCATACGCTTAGTCATGTTTTCCCACTGCCCGAGAGTATGAACCTCCCTCCTCCTGAGATCAGCCACCGCCGCGTGTAATGCTTCACATTCCCTCCACTCCGCTGACCGTTTCAGAATTGCTCGCGTGCTTTCTTCCTCCACATACCGCGCGGTATCTTCCATGAGCACACGCAAGGATACGTCTCCTACGCTGCATGCGTTGTTAAGATGCTTTTGCAGGAATGCGCCCCCAGTCATGCCCGATGCTCCACCATATTTCTCCAGCAGTACACTTGCTACCGAACTGTTTAACGTCCAGCCAGGCGCTTCATGCGCCGCAGACCCACAGCACACGCCATCCGGCTGCCGAGTGACATCGTTGGCGGGCGGGATCTCTCCCTTTGCTTGCTTTCCGGAATGCGGTGGCATTGGTGTGGTGTGCTTGTGGTTATATTCCTCCCTCCCTTCCAACGTGTCAGTCAGGAGCTGATACTAAAGGGTTGGGGAAAACAGGCAGAAGCAAACAAGGGCGCTACCGAACACAGAGAAACAGTTTCACACGATGGTAGAGAGCTCGCACGGGAGGCATTGGCCCGGCGTCGTCACAACCGCCACGTGCGACAGAGAGGCGTTACAACACACTCGGGCGCCATTGCCCACCTTCGTTCCAAAGAAAGCACAAAGTGCCAAAATGCAAGCGCTCCGCGGTAGAACGCTGTGGGTAGCTTCCGAAAGGCAGCGCACACAAGCAGTGTCTCAACAGATTTATTGCCCGTTCAAGAAGCCACACAACACACTACTCACAGTGGAACAGATAATTGACAATAACGAGGTAAGAGATGATGCCAAAGAGCAGTAGCCAGTGCCGCCAAAAGGGGCACACACCCACTCCAGGACCGTCGCCTCGACTTCAATTTGAAGAGCAATGCTAACGTCCTTACTGAACACTGCAGTACTGCCGCCACACGTGCGCACAGAGAGCACGAGCAAGACGCAGCGCCTCCTCACCTCAGCAGCCTGAACCAACACAACAGTCACGGAAGCCTAGGCCCATCACGATAGCTGCATGCGTCGTGCAGCGAAGTGGATTTTTCTCATTGTACAATTCATACGCGCCGTGGCGTACCTTAGCACTGGCGACCGGATGGTAGTTGAGCAGTGTGAAACCACGCAGGAAAGGCGAAGCAGACACCCGACGCTGGCAGGCAGAATGCTTTGCCAAAAGTATCACACCACGCGTGTCACGGGACCCGCCGTACTGGAATTGCTGAACATCAGTTGCAAAATAAAGCGGTGAGATAATGTTTCCGCCACCATACAGCGCCAAGTAAACCGCTAAACCGCTGGAAGAAAGCACAGGCAAAGTCTGAAAGGGAAAGCAAAAAGTCAGCCCGGACTGCGTGATTCTTCCAACTGATGCATCCTCACTTCGGTTACAGAACTGCTGCGCACCATCCCCGCCACAGCTTAGCTACACTCGGCACCGCCCGCACCCACTGACATTCAGAAACTATATGAAATCACGCTGGCAGGCATGCCGCCCACTGAAACGAAAAATAATTCAACACCACGCGTGGAGAGACAGGCTCGGCAAGGGTGCGGGATCAAGTGACGCACGCTGATTGCTCCTCACCCCTGTAACCTTATGAGGCAAGGAACGAAAACAAATGGTTGGGGGCGCCGTACTTCTCATTCCAGGTTAAACTTGCGGTAAAATGTGAGAGAGCGTGAATGATTTTTCCTAGAAGAAAAGTCACCACTGCTAATCGGCCGACACGTAGTTAGAAACAGCACAGCAGGAGCAGGCATGACACCAGTGCCTGCGCGGCGAAAGCCCTCGAGTGGAAGTGGAGCGATACGCGTGATATCATGACGTGTTGGTTGAGGTACAGGCAGGGTACCGCACAACACACGGGCTCTCCACGCCCACAAAGCGGGGCCATACTCCGTGCGGAGAGACACCAAAAGCGTACCAGCCCGCCCAGACCCATCCACGAACGGCGGCAAGGCATCCACAGACACACACGGGCCCTAAACCCACACAACAATCAGCAGAACACACACACCGTGTATCGCTAGCGGGGTGCTGACAATCGTGCAATCGACACGAGTGATTCCAACACACGCTGCAGGAGTCGAATGCACATGGGCGACAGAACCAGCCCTCAGAAACGTTAACCCGTGGTCGCTTTGTTTGCGTACTCTGTTGTCAGCTAGCGAACCCTTCCTGCGCCGCATCGCTTCTGTCCACTGAGCATTGCGGCCCCGGCAACACAATGAGGGCACAAGGTTAGGGTAACGCATCCAACACGATTTCACGGCTTCAAAACACATATGTGCTGCAACTTCATATTGGCACTATCCATTACAGCGGTGGCAGGGCGGTTGGTAACAGATTGAGCAGTAGCACGAAGGGGAAATGAACGTGTCAAATAGAAGCAAACACCTTTACATATTGTGCCCATATATGTGTGGGCAATGGTAATCACTTTAGCAGGGATCAACATCGACACACTTGACAATCCCACCTAATATTAAACGTCTTCCACCGCCCAATACGACCTTCACGTTTCCAGTGATCGGAGCTTTCAATGATACCGCTCGCCAGCAACTGGGCCCAACACACGTTGCAACGACCTCCAAAGTCACGGGACACTTCCCACTCGCCACAGCCCCATCAAACTTCATAAGCCAGGCAACGATCAGGGCACATCGCACGGTGTGAGCGCGGTAGGCCTTTCTCTCCTCATACACACCGACACACGACACACCGGGAGGGCAGAGCAACAGCGCGCCCAGGGGTAAAAGCATAAGTGCGGCAAGCCATCAGCATCGAGGTCCATCATAATTCAAAGCGGTGGTTTCACTTCTCCCAGTGGGTTCCGCGAAACTGCGAAGAATATCCGAAAGCCCTCAGCTCGCAATGGTGCCTGTCAAGCCGTTATCACGCCAACCTGAAGGCAAGGCACTCATGCTGTAACACCAAATACTCCCAACTCTCCTTCAGCACCGCACCGTTCACTCCTCCCCTCCCCGTCTTGTGATGCCGTTCGCTGTCGTTAACATCAAACAGCGCCGGGCATTCCTGGAAACCTCGTGAGAGGAATTGCGTTGGGGCGCATGATGTCCTCCTCCCACAGCTCCTGAAAGCAAGTGCCACACTCCAATAAAGGCCTCTCACAGCCACAACCCTCTCAGGTCCATTGCACCCACCCGAATCACCGCGACGGCCTTTCCACCCAAAGGACCAATGACGTAGGGAGCGCTAAATTGTGACGTGGCTGAGACATGCAGAGCAGTAATTCGGCTCACAACAGCGGAACCAAGTCAGGGCGTCCACACGAAAGCGAGCCCCACACAATCCACCAACGCAAAGACATCACAATCCCTTTCACGGCTCAGCCGCATGCGGCATCAAAGCCATTCCTGCTGCCACACGCGGTTTCAATAAACCAAAAATGAGGACAACTAACGTATTGCCTCAGCGCTCACCACGCAACTCTCAGCCGTTGTGCCGCTGTCACAAAGCACAAATGTGTAACCAAAAGGTTATCCGATCTCGGACCGTTAGCAGCTGTGCGCTCCTTCCACGTACCTGTAATAAAAAGAAAGCAACAGGAGTATTGAAGGGAAAGACCCCTACTCGAATGAAGTGACGGCACCAGCCGCTGTGCCACAACTGCACGGACACGCACACACAAGATCGGTTACTAAAACAGAAAAAAAAAATCCCACACAAACCCAAAGAGTTAAAATGCAAACAAAATAAAGAGTGAAAGTAATGGCATTGCAGGCGAGAGTTAACTCAAGCCGCCACAAGAAGAATAAGCCGTAAAAGGTGAGGGCGTGCCGTGCCATGGCCACTACACGCATGGCGTATGCACGATGAAATAATGCGAGGAAAAATAAAATAAAAATGAGAAATATCTGAATGTCTGAATGAATAAAGCAGCAGGAATAAAGGAGACGCCATGCACCTTTCAAACAGCTTGCTCACCACGCGCCATGCGGCAATGCGTGTTGCTGTAGCAGCGTGTGAATATGTGAGACGCCTTCCACTCCACTGATTATTTCCACTGCTCTCTCGCAGGCGCCACACTAAAAATGAAAGAAAATAATGGAAACAACAAATAATGGAACATACGCGGACACAGGGGAGAAACAATGGAAATATGAGGAAATCACAACAGGAGTCAGCGAACATATTCATTCAATTGCTATCAGCACCGACCACTGCTGTTTCGTTGGCACCACGCGAGTCTCGAACAATAGCGGCAACGTCCTCTGTTATTTTGGCGCCACACACTTCTTGCAAAAGTAATTTGGAAATCGGAGCTTCACCTGCTGCAGGTGGCTTAGGCCTCACGCGGGTTACTGCTACGGCTTATGAACTCACTAGCAGTGTTTCCGTTTAGTGCCACCCGGTGCTGGTGAAACTTATCTCACAAGGCGAGGCTCGTATCACTGGCAGCACCACAGGATGAGGAGCAGTTCCCACACTTGCTATTAGCCGTGCTGTCCACGTGCTGGGTGCAAATGATCTCCCAGCTTTGACTTCCTTCAATACTCTCCCAGTCCTCAAATAGTTTTTCCATGTACTCGCGAAAGTCAGTGACTGTGCGCTTCTTCGTGTAGTGCTCCTTCGCTTTGGTTACTTGCAGCAGGGCAATCGTATCGGGTCCCGTTCCTTCCACAACGAAGGAGCCGTACACATGAGGGAAGTTTGGAAGCTCAGGTTTGTAGAGGCAGCACCTCACCGGCACCCGCTTCGGAATATCGGAGTTGAAATGGGAAATAAGCATAGCCACACGCCCCGCTGCAAGAGCACTGACTGGCGTCTTGCTTCATTCCTACGGGGCAGGCGCTCAATGCGCCCGACCAGCGCGTCCACAGCGTCCCATGCCATGGAAGCCCTCATGGCCACCGTCTCAAATAAATCAATCGTTCCGCGCCTGCTTACTGAAAAGCACGCGGCGTATCACATCCTCCGTAAGGGGTGCCTTGAACATCTTCCCCTGTAGTTCCCCTTGCACATATGTGGATATGGGGTCGTCCCAGCACATCAACTGATCGCGCACCGTGCGGCGCGTTACCTTCATCAACTTATGCGTGGGGCCGTTCTCATGCCACTCATGTGGATTGTTCAACAACTCCGCGCAACGATCAATGTCGTAGGGAACCAACTCCAATGCACTTTTCACTTCCTCCACACGCTTCTCAAAGGTTGCCTCATTTCCCATGGCGTAGCGTGGCACAGGGCCCACCATCTGAATTCGCTTCTTTACAATTTCCCAGCCACATTCGAGGTTGACATTTTCCGAATTAAGTTGTCCCTTAGCCAACTGTTGGTGCCTCTCCCACACAAGTGAAGCCTTGAACTCGGCATCCTCATAGCAGTTTATGTAAATGGGAAGTGTGTGGGTCCGCCGTGATAAAAATCTCCCAAAGTTACCCTCGTTTGGCCATGAGATCAAAACAATGCCCCAGTCATTCGGTAAAACCTCAACATCGATAGATTCCTCATCAATGTCAAATATTATATAACCCTCAATCCCACTGCTTATCATGCCTCTGATTTTGCCCACAGCGGCACCCTGCTTTCCATAGTGCACGACCCTCCCACGCTGCTGTCCACCTGGCTTGTGGAAAAGATATGCCTCACCCCTCACGAAGTAAGCGACAACCTTCAACCGTTTCAACGGGTAATGCAGCAGTTGGTGTAGCAACAAAGAGCCAGTACCAGAGGACTTCCCAATACCCCGTGTGCCAATCACAAGAAGTGGACGAAATATTCCTACGCCACTCTTCCACCTGTCGATACTCTCCTTAACGATGTGCCACACTCGCTGATCCTCCTTGCGGATGTAAGCGTCACACGCCGCATTGTAGCAAGTCAGCGTATCCACTTCCTCCAGTTGTGCCTTTTCTGCATCGAATAACATGTGCGGCCACCCTCTCTGTGAGGAGAGAACTGCCATCACAAGTTTCCCGCTCACGCCAGGCACCTCATCGCCATCCCACGGCTCCCACACAACAGGCTCGACATCCGCTCGCTCCTTGGACCATAACTGGGGCTGCTCTCCTGGTGCCATGCCCACCACGCCCATCCCAAGCCACTTCTCGTCGTACTCATCGCTCCTCACAACACAACTCCACGTTGCGCTGAGCACGGAATCGTACACGTCATCAACCACTTCGCCACCGAATGCGTAAACAATCCTCATGGCTTCCGCGTTCCCCCGGGCAACACCAAGTGCGGCATCCAACTTGCCTTTCACTTGCAGAGTAATATCACTCACCTCATTATCAGCGGCACGTGCCCACTGACGGAGGGAGAAAATTCCCACGTCATTCAGCCTGTCAGCTTCTTTCTTCATTGCCTCATATAATTCATATTTTCCAGCAAACTTCCTGTACGGTGCCGAGTTTGTTACCACTGTGAGCGCTGACTCATCGGTCAAACAAAGATTTGGTTTGTGAATGAACGTATACAGGGAAACATCCAGGGACTCAAACGTCTTCTTGAAGTGTTCCATCAGGAAGTCGTGCAGGCTCACGCCACCCAATCCGCAGCAGCCCTCCAGCAAAACATCCTCGACAAGGCTGTCCAGCGTCCAAGTGCCACCTGTTCGTGTTGCTTTACGGCCTGTGACTGGCCTTGCAACAGCATCAGTTGCAGCATCCCGCTCCCGCTTTACTCCCCCTTCTCCCATTTATATCAACCGTTCTTAATGATTTTTACCTTTCAGTGCGCTGTTACAATCCGAGAGTAAAGGAAATGAGAGAAAGGGAGATTGAGCAATGGTGCGCACGGGCGAAGAGGAGCAGTCTCACACACACGTACTGCCAACAATAACACATGCGCGAGGCAGCTGCACTGCGCCACTCCCATCACATACCTTCGAGGGAAAATGTGAGTTAGGTGAAGAATGTGGCTTATTCTATGCAAAGTGTAACCACCCAAAGGAGTGAAAGCAGCTTCACAGACCCCACCCGACATGAGGAGTACTCCTTCGGCAGTACTTCACTCGCTATCAGTCCGTCATCTCGAAAATCATTGAGACGCCATGCCGGCTCAACTCACGACAGCCTCATATTCAAGTTTGCCTTCAAACTCCTCAACCCAAAAGGTGGATAACTACAAATGCCATGGAAGCTATTGGGTACGTGCGCTCTTAGGCCCGCCAAGTGAATGGATGGGAGACGGGGAATGAGGGCAAAATCATAAGGGCCACGACACACGATATTGGTAGCGGCGCGCGGTGCAGAAGCCTATTTCCCATCCCAATCAACTGCCAATCACAAATCAGTGAGTGCCAAAACAAAGGACAATCCACAAACACGGCAAACAAACGAGCGCCGCACTGGCACCAGGCATCCAATCACCATTTGCTCCGCATCACGAAAGGGTCCCAACAATCACTGACACCGACTATGGTACCGTGCTGTATTGGCAGAAACAGACACAAAACACAAAGGCACCAGCTGCATGTGCGCGCGCAACTCACGTGGACGTCACGCCCGTAACATGTCACAGGGGGCAATATGCCGGACAGGCACGGCTGAGCCATGAAGAAAGCGATGCGACACGGTGCACATGCCAAACATCTCGAGGTCATTCCTCAGGTCGCTGGGGGAGTGGCAGCGGCGACAGAAGTGAGCACATCAACTGCACACTGTCCTCCGCTGATAGCGCATGGAAGGTCAGGGTAGCACAACGCACCACGCCTATCATTGCGCGTGTAATTCAGGTGGAACAGCAGCACAGCCACACGAGGTGCAGAAAGATGCATGTAACCCCAGGGCTGAGGGCACTGTGGCGGTGCTTCATGTGCGTACCGGTGCAGTGGGGTGCGGCTGGAGGGGAATCCGGTTGCCTGTGCGAGTAGCCTCTCCGCACACTCAGCGGTCGGCGCACTCTCACCCTCACTGCGTTAACACGGCCCCAGCAGCAGCAGTCCAGCGTCGAGCACTCAGGCGCCTGCCGCGCCACGTGATGCTCGGCCTGCCACTCTTGGGCGTACTACCGCGAACACTTCAACATTACCGCCATAACTCCCCGCACAGCAGCACTCCCAGTCCCTCAAGAAGTAACGGCCGCACACTACGTCCGGCATCAAACTTCACCGCATCATGAGGCACCGCATAGCCACCCCATGCGCAGCAGTTTCCACGCTGCATAAACTACACAGACACGCAAGCACGCAGCAAGCAGAAACGATGAGGTGTCGCCTGCCCGTCCTTCAAATAATAAAAATCTCGGTTAGCATGAGCCCCAGTGGCGGGTGGTGACATGACAATTCTGCCACTGTCATTGAAGCACTTTATTTGACAGCCTAAACAGTGCTCGGGCAGCATATGCCACTCAGCACACACTCAAGTGGCTGGACACGCGACCAACACCAGGAACACACTCAGCAATCAATTCACGTTTCTCATCGCCAGTAGTCACCCTCCCATAAGGCAAGGCGCTTTCGCATGGCACAAGGCTTCTCGCGGTCAATTGCTGAGAGCTCTCCCAAGAAAGATTAATGGCCTTCCATCCATCACATCAGTTGCATCAAAACGGCTGCTTGACTTGACGAAGGAATTGGTGACCATCGTGAAGCAGTCATCGCCAACCGGTAAACAGAGCGCCGTGACCCTTGATGTCAACGCTATGGACCCACAAAACATCGACCAGTTGTTTACAGGCAACACTATCCACCTGAAAATGCTTGAGACAGGATATGTATTCCCCATCTGCCAGTGGAAGCAGTCCTGAGCAGCATATGCGCCCTTCTGGCCGCTCTAATGTGGTAGCATGTCTCGTTCTCACTCACGACACAACCCTCCGTCACTCGACTACGGCTGTGCGCTCCTAACGTCTGACACTTTTTACTCTTCTTTTGTAGGTGTTCGGAGAGGTGTTGGAAACTTCTAGAGATTATAACAATCCATGTGACGGCACGATCAGACACCAACCACCACACAAGAGTCAGTCACCCGTAGAAACAGCGCAGCGTGTATGATAGGGGACGCGTCGCTCCAATCAGCCCCACCACATTTCTGACCGACAGTTCCCACCTCGAGAAGTGGGTATGACGCCCCAAACATGTGTGCGGCAAGTTAAGTCGCGCTCGAGTGTGTTTGTGTGTTAATGGGATCGAGCTCGTGAAGAAAAGGCTTGCCGCCATCAGACACCACGCTGCAAGACAATTTTGTGAAATCAATTAAAGCCCACTGATGGCAGCACCGCTGTTTCATCTAAAAGTGTTATGAATGTCTTAGTAGGCATGCCGGCGCGTTCCGTGGTCCCACTCACCAGTGTTCTCTGACACTTCAGACATTAAAGCACCCGCGAGAGATATCCAATAAATTATGTGAGGCACGCAGGGCTGAGGCGAGTTACCTTCCCACATGTGACCTCGTTGGTGGTGGTGCACATGTTTTCCCCACACTCCGCACAATGCCGGCAAACAAGAAGGCGTAAAACCTAAAAGGCACGTGTATCTCATGTGAGAAGAATTGTTTCGACACCGGAAACCTTCCTTTCGCAGTGTTTTATTTGTTACATATCGCAGTGCACTTCATTTAAAAATAAATACTCGCAAGATAAGATTCCAGTGTGATTGGTTACGTGTTCGGGGCAGTCGTGTGTGAGGCCGCTCTTCACTAAGAGAAGAAAAAAAATGAAAACAGATCTACGCCAGTGATCGCACGCTCCTCGCACAATGTAGTGCATCACCGAGAGCTTCATTGCTTCTCTCCACCAAATGAGTTAACGTTTCCTCTAAAGCTTCAATCCTCGAGGTCTCATTTATCACATTTCAATCGCCAAAAGGCGCGACTATTGCTATATTAGCAACTCGCAATTGCATACAACACCAACTCGTTAGGGTCTGAGAGGAGGCTGGATGGGGCTACCCTTGAGTCACAACCCACCGCCATAACGTTGGAGAGAGCGCAACAGCATACGCTTCGAATGGCACACGGGCTGCGCTACACCGTGCGAGGGCGGTGCAATCCTTTACACGCAAACACGCACCATGATATTCAATTCTTCTCAACTGAGTGAAAGGACGGCCGCACGTCAACCATCACATGCCCACCAACGATTGCGCCGCGTAACTAATCCCTCACGCACGTATACTCCTCAAATCCGTCGCATAACCCAAGCATATTTCGCCGAAACGTGGAAAGCCGTCGCATCGGGAGTAAACCTACCACTGTTACCAAGAGCCGGTGCTTGGCACTTGTAAGGCAGGAGCCTTCTGTCCCGTACTAACCGCTCTCGGCGCAGCAAACATGCTTGTTTCACAAAAGGAGAAATATTCTACAACAGCTTCCAGTGCCTTCCAAGTGCCGCATAATCGTACGTTGCACAAGGTTCATCGCGGAGGCAGTGTACCCCCAACACACGTGCAGCAACGCCAGCCAGTTACCACAATTCACACACAAATAATGGTCAGCGTCATCGCACAGAAGCACGACCGACGGGCATCACGCAGCCAGCAGCAACAAATATGCTCGTGCCAAAACAAACGTAGCACGACGCTGGCAAGTTATCGCTGGGTCATCTGCCAGGTGCCATGGTTCCCATCAGGCTGCTAATGCAACCAAGGACGGTGCGCAGCACACATCGTGACGGTGAGTGCTGCCACTAAAGCTGACGCGACATGATCCGAAAGAATCAAACGGCACATTGCACACAACTCAGAAGTCTACGCTGACGGTGTCAAAGGCTCCAGGTTGACAAAGCAGATCAATAATAATAAAGAACGTATGTTCCACATCTTTGGCAAGCAGTTTTGCTTCCATCGCACACCAAGAGGCAACAATAACTAACCGACGAGTGGCTCATGTACACGAACCCAGATGCATATGATATTACAGAATGAGAAGCCCCAATCAACTGACACTCAACAATATCACCAATAGTTCAACCATCCAGGTGCTACAACAATCCTCAAGTGCGAAAAGGGCACGCGTCTGGAGCCTGCAGGTGCGGTCAGTGGTTGATATATATGTACCCACTGCTCCGACTGCTTTTGTAATTCATTGCTGAAAGTAGCCGTCCGACGGTATTTTGGAAGGGGAAGCACACCCGTGTGCATAAAGGCACACTAAACTGTGCGGCATAAGCAGTCTTTGCTAGAAACATCAGGCCAACCCCATCTTGTGAACCACAATGCCCAAATTTAAAGCACTCAGGTCACTGCCACAGCTAAGGCTTGGTTCACGGCCGGAGGTAGCACATAGGGAAAAGCTGGGAAACGTTCTGTTGAATCTGATCCTTGTCAGATGGAGTGGGCCGTGCCACTGGCACCGGGGTAGCTCCGTGTCGGGGGCGTAAGGCAATGGTGGTTTTGAAAAGAAACCCCGTCACGAGTGGCGAGTGAAGTGGCAACAACCAAAGCCTGACAACGAACGCATGAGTGGTGGTGCCCCTCCTTTTTAACCCGTTCCTCTAGTCTGCCGCATAAAAAAAGAACCTGCAGCGCCGTTGGGTATTTAAAAAGCCTTCGGTTCATGGAGCCGACACGTAGACATGGCGGCTTCGGCACAGCGCCTGAAGTGTGACAGTGTGAGGTTCCAGGGTCGGAGGCATAACTCACCACGGTGGAGTGTACCGGAGCTGCTTGAGGCATTCCTCAGCCTTCTAGCGGGCTGCAAGTGATGCGGAGGGAGCGGGCTGCCTTTTGCCAGCTTCCCATCGGCAGTTTCCACCGATCACAAAGGCGGTGTGCTTGGCTGGGCACTGCGTCGGTGCTTCAACCAGCTACTCAGCCTGGGGCATGTGGCACACCCCAGCACGGCGATGCTGCTGCTCCCTTTGTTTGTGGTCCTCTGGGAATAGACGCCGCTCACCGCGGGCTGGGCGTGCTTGTTGGCGCGAGAATGGGCTCTTATCCGGGTGAGTGCGTGGTCCTCGGTAACGATGCAGTGATGGACCCTCTGTAGGTGGACTTGTTGTTCCCAGTACGCTTGGTTGCGCTGAAAATTATTTGGGAACCTTCCTCTGGCCCAGTATTCGCTTCCCTTCACTACCCCCGCTGAACACCCTCTCCCCACCGTCCAAAGGACCGACGCCACATGCAACTATTCCGCTTTGTCCTCACTATGCCGGAGTAGCTTGGTATTGCCTCGAGTGCGAGTGGCGTTTCGGGATGCAACAAAGAAACGTGCTTCAGCAGGTATGAAGCGTCGCGTGCATTTCGCACGACGGAGCTATGCACGCATTAGCGAATCACGATCCCTATATGGTGGCTTAGGCTGACATCGTGCGAGTTCGTGTTAAAGTTTGACGATGGATAGGAGGAAGGCTGTGAAACACATCAATTGGTCAAACTAGGTGATTTATACGTTTGAGCACCAAGAGACCATCTGTTGCTCATACTGCACCCGCTGGTACACGTAGACCGAGGAGCAGGTAATAGAAACACATCCTTGATCAGCGCTTGAGGTGGTCGATCGCGCCCCTTATTTATTCAGCAGGCGCGATCAAAGTAGTAAATACGCACGTCGCATGCAGGTCAATGAGGTAGCGATGCGGCGTCGGATGGTAGGTGCATTCCAGCTGTAACTGCACTCAGATGCGATAAATCATCGAGGGTTTTTCCATTCATTGCGGATCCAAACTCAAATGAACTCATGGGTGTGGTTGCTCCCGCGAGTGTCGTGCGGCGATGTGCAATGCCACCAAAAGCAGTGGGCACGAAGGGTGCAACACCCGGACACGCTCCTCTACTAAATGGCTTGTCCACATTAGCAGTTGAAAGCCAAATATCATGTACGATGAGACTGTTTGGTTGCTTACTTGGCACATTCAGAAGAATGGAAAATGTGCAGCACTGCTTTCCAACTAACACATCTTGATTATTCATGCTGATTTACCCGAATGGCGTAAGTACCACGTCTGCTCATCTCTTCGTTTTGTCGATGCTGCACTACTAGGCTGGATGCTCATGGATAAACTTTGTGTTCGAGAGACGTGGTCCGCTGAGAGGATAAGGTGGAGCTGACACATCGCTTGAGTGATGCACAGTGTATATTCCGTTACGGGTATTATCCGCAAGCCAAAACTGTTTCCACTACTTCAAAGTGAGAGGGTAGTGTGATTAAGCATGTGCATGAGAATACTCGCAGCAGCAGCAAATGGCCCATCGCGACAAGTTTCATCGGGAATAATTGTCTGGTAATTCATATTTGCGGTGTTACGATACACCATTCAAATGAATGCAGGTGATAATATATTCCTATGATTGCGTATGTTATGCGTGTGGTATTTTCATTAGTGTCTACACAAACATAAGCACACTTCTGAGTTGAAGAGAAATCCCTTAATGTGATTTGTTCAACAAGATTGTTGTAACCTGGCTGAATGAATATCAAATATACGAATTTGCCCTCCGGTTTTACGTGCGCCGCTCACAAAAGCGTTCCTTTTGCTCACTGGTTCTCCCGATGCAACGATGGAGTGCACTGTCACCGGAGTGTATCCGGTCCAGTAATTTGTGCCCATGCTGCAGGATGCGATGAAGTCCCTTATTAAGGTTATGCAGAGACCTTATAAGAACAAACACATGAGAGAATCACTATGGGCGTCGCCAAGGCTTAATGTGGCTCTTTTTAGGTAGATTGGCATAGTATTATGTATTGTTGTGTGAGGCATCCACTTTATGCCGTAACTGCTTTCGTCGCTTTCCTTCGTGGGCAATTCACATTAATCCTTTCTGGTCGTGTGTGCAAAAACAGTCGCATTGATAAATACAGCAACGGGAATGTGTATACTTCTCGACTGCCCATCGATTTGACTTGGCGGATCACCGCATTGATGATAAAAGCATTTGCTCCGCTTCGGGCCTTCGTGTTATTAGGCTCACTGAAGCCAGTGGGCCTTATTCGGGGAAGTACGTAACTCGCCGCAGGAGGCACGGCTTCTCATTCCTCAATTTATGCATGTCAGCCATTTTGAGTGCTCACACATCGTACGAGTGGAGAAAATGTTGTGATTGAAGTACTATGCAGCAGGTAAGACTCCTTTGCATGAGAATATGGTTCCTCGTTGCTCTCACAATAATATGACTGAGCCCGAACGATTTGGAGTCGGAAGTGACTGTCATAATCACTGTTTCCGTGGGCCCACTACTGCGTTCCCTACAGCTATACGTACCAAACGGACCGCTAGTAAATCAAAGTGAATAATTAATTTCGTATTATTTGTTGATGAGGAAAGTATTCATTCATTCATGAACGGAATTGCAAGGGATGCTTTTATGACGATCACCGTCTTGGTGAGGCACTGCGTCGATAATCACCGATGTGCACGGCAATGCAATCACTGGGACAGTCTGTAGCGTGGTCAGAGTAACAGATGCTGCTTGTGATAACTCATTCTCAGAGCGGGAGACCGGCTCGCCCGTTCGGCTATAACAAAGGTTGCAAGGAATATGGCATGTGACTGCCCCTTGAGATAATACAGAGGTTGCTATAGTGCACTACCTCTATGCGCTATTATATCAGGAGAGGGAACTCCATTCACAACTACCAAAAGGAGCCGCCATATGCTTTGATCCAAAGGCACACAAAATTAGAGAAGCTCTCGCCGGGAGACTTCCGTGCATTTGTAAAATAATAACAGGTGGATCAACACGTGCTTACTTTCCATGCAGGAAGTGCAAACTGGCATAATGTGAATTCACTATCCTCCAACAGTGTGCAACGACTTATCGAATGAGAAGCTTGGAACAAGGGGAGGGACACAAATTCACCAAGGCACAACTGCTTCATATTATTAAGCTGTTTCCCTCCGCAACGTAAAGTCACAGAAATTCAACAGAGGAAAGGAAGAATAAGATAAACAGTACTTTGGTGTAAAAACACACTGGATAAACCGTTACTCACAAAGCAAAGAAATGGCAAAATAAAAAAAGAAAATATCACCACCGACTACAGCAAACACAGATGATATAAATCACAACAACCAACAGACAACAGCAACTACCACAACAACTACAAAGCACATTAACAAAACACGCTATAAACATTACGACAACAACAGATATACGCACACATCAAAGAAACTCCACGCCTTTACATTCAAAGGAAAACGAAACATCACGGAGAAACATCTGCCATTAGCATACGACACGTATCCCGTGGGCCCTACGTGGAGCGGAGATGGGGCACACAGTATAAAGCAGAAACACGCTAAGCGGGTGCTGAGGGGAGTGGGATGTTGAAATGTGCAAAATTAACCACCAGTATGGATAATAGGTAAGCGGAGTGTGAGACAAACAAGTCTGGGTGCAAATTGTTGAATGCTACCGATTGCTTCTGGAAGTGTTAAACAGGAGAGAAAGGGCCAGGAAGGGAAGCAATGGCCTTAAGGCAGCAGCGACATCTGCTGCAAGAAATCAACAAATGTGAGGAGTAAAGGGAAGTGGGCAGTCCAACACTGAAATTCTCATTTGTAGAGTGTGCACCCAATATCGCATTTAACGTTAGCACAGTATTGCTTCATGCTGTCAAACTGTGCTGTGCATTACGATCCCAGAAGCGAATGCATATTCCTCACGCACTGCGTGCTTTGAGCGAGTGCGGCTGTGGAGGGGTGCGTTGTCGTGGATGTTTTTGTGTATGCGTGTGCCTATGCTTGTGCGGGGTGTGACTGTCCCCATTTCACACCTCTTCGCCCACAACAGTGCTCCGTGTGGGCTATGTCTTTGGCAGTGTGCTTGGCGCCACGCTTGCTGCTTGTGTTACTTTCCTGACAGCTCCTCTTCACACATTGTGCAACGAAGCTCTACTAAAAGAAGAAAAGCTCGCACTCCTACTCCAAGCCAACAAGAAGCGTGAATACCATGACGACAACCATGTCCCGTGTCCTACACTTAATGGCGGTCACACTGCTGTGCGCACGCGTGGGAATGGGCCAGGCTAGCGATGACGACGATTGTGGCGGGCAGAGCATTCCCCAAAAGGTGGAGGGGGTGCAAACGATGTGCGACGTTGCGCGGCAGCTGAGGGCCCTGGAGACCGCTTCCCAGTCCGCGGTGGCTGCCGTGGTTTCTTCTGCCCGGGAGGCGTCGGAGGCGAAAGAGCGTGCGGAGAAAGCTGTGGAGCGCGCCAAATCGAAGAAGCGTGGTGTGGACGCGGCGACGGAAGCGGCTGCAAGGGCTGCGGCTGCGGCCCAACGCGCGGAGACGGTGGTGAGCGATGCGAGGAAGCACGCGGCAGACCTGACGGCGGCGTCGAAGGATGCTATCGAGACGACAGACGAGTCGCTGCGCCTACTGGCCACATGCGAGAAAGCGGACGAGCCCATCCGCACTGCTGCAAAAGAGTGCACGGGTGCCGCCGCCGAAGTCACGTCCAAGTCCCTTGAGTCAGCGTTCGACGCTCTCGCGGAACTGCTACCGGATGGTGCGGACGAGATCCGCGAGCACGGTGCCGTGTTCGTGAAGGGGCTGAAGTCTCTGGAGGATGACGTGCGCACGGCTGGAGAGGCAAAGAGCGAGGCGGAGAAGGCTGAGGGCGATGCGAACGACGCGGCAGATGGTGCCCGTTCCGTGCTGACGGGCGTGTGCGTGCTGCTGCTTCTGGCTGCACTGCACTTTTCTGCGGTGCTGTGAGGCGGGATCCCCCAGCTCATCTGCCCGCGAGACATCATGCGTATTTTGAGTGAGCAACTTTTATTCGCCCAACCTAGCATAATACCTTATACAGTGAGCGTTATTTTTATTTCAACTTTCCCTTTCTTTTGTTATACTTTTTTATTCTTTGGCACGGTCATCATTCCTCTCCGTGTGACATTTCCTCGTTTTACATTGTGTGTTATTATGATTGTGTCACTGTTATCGCATGTGGTGTATTTATTTACTTCGCCTCTCTGGTCAGTACCGGGTTTCCGCTTTGGGATGCGCCACGATTTCCCGCTGTACGAACCTTCCTTCCCACTGTTTTTACCCCCTGCCACGCCGTAACGGGTGCGCAGCCCTGTAGATTTCTGTGCACCTTTGTTTCGGATCGCGCTACTGGCGCCGTGGCTGATGGACATAAATGATCGGTTGTGTTACTTTATTTTCTCTTGTTCATTTTGTTGGATGTGAGTCATTGCAGCAGTGACACGTGCTGGGTATGCACAGCGCTCATATGTGTACCGTTCTTCTTCCTGTAACGATTGCCTTTGCGATTGCTCTTCCCATTTCTTTCATTATCAGTGCCGTGCTGGTGTATGGCTCGATAGGCTGCCTTGTGACGTGGTGCAACCGGGGCACTCTTCCGAATGCTTTTGCGTGATGATGTGGCCCGTTGCTATTGGTGTTGGGAGCGGTGTGGAGCGCAGTGACCTCTCACGCCGGCATCTCGTAGCAGCGGTGCCGTCACGGAGCCTGGAGAGGGAAAGTGGTGGCGAGGCGTACGTCCACGCGGCACGAGGGTGAGCCGCCTCAAAATAGGGAAGCATGCCTGGGGATGTGAGAGGCGAGACGTCTGCTGCTGTTGGCAGTGTAATCGCCGCCACCTTCCATTGGAGGTGCCATGCCCTCTGCTTTAGGGCCCACGGGTGGTGTCGACCCGAATGCGTTGGGGAGCATGGAACCACGGAGCAGCCGCGGGCCGTTCTTACGTGCCAGGGATCCCAGGAGGGGCTTGGCAGTGGCGGGCAGCAGGCGCAGGAATGAACACCGCAAGCCCAAGGGACCGTAAGCACCGTAGTAACGGTCACAGCTGTTTATTCCACTCCCTCACACATGCTGCGTTGCATTGCTACTACTGGGCTTGAGGTGTGGAATGCACCAGCAGCGGAGGCACCAGTGGCCGGTGCTCGTATTATTCCTCGTGCCGCTGTTGAAGTGCCGCGGCTTCGTGCACATTTTTAGCCGGGGATACGAATCCCATGGGCCCTACGTGGAGCGGAGATGGGGCACACAGTATAAAGCAGAAACACGCTAAGCGGGTGCTGAGGGGAGTGGGATGTTGAAATGTGCAAAATTAACCACCAGTATGGATAGCAGTAAGCGGAGTGTGAGACAAACAAGTCTGGGTGCAAATTGTTGAATGCTACCGATTGCTTCTGGAAGTGTTAAACAGGAGAGAAAGGGCCAGGAAGGGAAGCAATGGCCTTAAGGCAGCAGCGACATGTACTGCAAGAAATCAACAAATGTGAGGAGTAAAGGGAAGTGGGCAGTCCAACACTGAAATTCTCATTTGTAGAGTGTGCACCCAATATCGCATTTAACGTTAGCACAGTATTGCTTCATGCTGTCAAACTGTGCTGTGCATCACGATCCCAGAAGCGAATGCATATTCCTCACTCACTGCGTGCTTTGAGCGAGTGCGGCTGTGGAGGGGTGCGTTGTCGTGGATGTTTTTGTGTATGCGTGTGCCTATGCTTGTGCGGGGTGTGACTGTCCCCATTTCACACCTCTTCGCCCACAACAGTGCTCCGTGTGGGCTATGTCTTTGGCAGTGTGCTTGGCGCCACGCTTGCTGCTTGTGTTACTTTCCTGACAGCTCCTCTTCACACATTGTGCAACGAAGCTCTACTAAAAGAAGAAAAGCTCGCACTCCTACTCCAAGCCAACAAGAAGCGTGAATACCATGACGACAACCATGTCCCGTGTCCTACACTTAATGGCGGTCACACTGCTGTGCGCACGCGTGGGAATGGGCCAGGCTAGCGATGACGACGATTGTGGCGGGCAGAGCATTCCCCAAAAGGTGGAGGGGGTGCAAACGATGTGCGACGTTGCGCGGCAGCTGAGGGCCCTGGAGACCGCTTCCCAGTCCGCGGTGGCTGCCGTGGTTTCTTCTGCCCGGGAGGCGTCGGAGGCGAAAGAGCGTGCGGAGAAAGCTGTGGAGCGCGCCAAATCGAAGAAGCGTGGTGTGGACGCGGCGACGGAAGCGGCTGCAAGGGCTGCGGCTGCGGCCCAACGCGCGGAGACGGTGGTGAGCGATGCGAGGAAGCACGCGGCAGACCTGACGGCGGCGTCGAAGGATGCTATCGAGACGACAGACGAGTCGCTGCGCCTACTGGCCACATGCGAGAAAGCGGACGAGCCCATCCGCACTGCTGCAAAAGAGTGCACGGGTGCCGCCGCCGAAGTCACGTCCAAGTCCCTTGAGTCAGCGTTCGACGCTCTCGCGGAACTGCTACCGGATGGTGCGGACGAGATCCGCGAGCACGGTGCCGTGTTCGTGAAGGGGCTGAAGTCTCTGGAGGATGACGTGCGCACGGCTGGAGAGGCAAAGAGCGAGGCGGAGAAGGCTGAGGGCGATGCGAACGACGCGGCAGATGGTGCCCGTTCCGTGCTGACGGGCGTGTGCGTGCTGCTGCTTCTGGCTGCACTGCACTTTTCTGCGGTGCTGTGAGGCGGGATCCCCCAGCTCATCTGCCCGCGAGACATCATGCGTATTTTGAGTGAGCAACTTTTATTCGCCCAACCTGGCATAATACCTTATACAGTGAGCGTTATTTTTATTTCAACTTTCCCTTTCTTTTGTTATACTTTTTTATTCTTTGGCACGGTCATCATTCCTCTCCGTGTGACATTTCCTCGTTTTACATTGTGTGTTATTATGATTGTGTCACTGTTATCGCATGTGGTGTATTTATTTACTTCGCCTCTCTGGTCAGTACTGGGTTTCCGCTTTGGGATGCGCCACGATTTCCCGCTGTACGAACCTTCCTTCCCACTGTTTTTACCCCCTGCCACGCCGTAACGGGTGCGCAGCCCTGTAGATTTCTGTGCACCTTTGTTTCGGATCGCGCTACTGGCGCCGTGGCTGATGGACATAAATGATCGGTTGTGTTACTTTATTTTCTCTTGTTCATTTTGTTGGATGTGAGTCATTGCAGCAGTGACACGTGCTGGGTATGCACAGCGCTCATATGTGTACCGTTCTTCTTCCTGTAACGATTGCCTTTGCGATTGCTCTTCCCATTTCTTTCATTATCAGTGCCGTGCTGGTGTATGGCTCGATAGGCTGCCTTGTGACGTGGTGCAACCGGGGCACTCTTCCGAATGCTTTTGCGTGATGATGTGGCCCGTTGCTATTGGTGTTGGGAGCGGTGTGGAGCGCAGTGACCTCTCACGCCGGCATCTCGTAGCAGCGGTGCCGTCACGGAGCCTGGAGAGGGAAAGTGGTGGCGAGGCGTACGTCCACGCGGCACGAGGGTGAGCCGCCTCAAAATAGGGAAGCATGCCTGGGGATGTGAGAGGCGAGACGTCTGCTGCTGTTGGCAGTGTAATCGCCGCCACCTTCCATTGGAGGTGCCATGCCCTCTGCTTTAGGGCCCACGGGTGGTGTCGACCCGAATGCGTTGGGGAGCATGGAACCACGGAGCAGCCGCGGGCCGTTCTTACGTGCCAGGGATCCCAGGAGGGGCTTGGCAGTGGCGGGCAGCAGGCGCAGGAATGAACACCGCAAGCCCAAGGGACCGTAAGCACCGTAGTAACGGTCACAGCTGTTTATTCCACTCCCTCACACATGCTGCGTTGCATTGCTACTACTGGGCTTGAGGTGTGGAATGCACCAGCAGCGGAGGCACCAGTGGCCGGTGCTCGTATTATTCCTCGTGCCGCTGTTGAAGTGCCGCGGCTTCGTGCACATTTTTAGCCGGGGATACGAATCCCATGGGCCCTACGTGGAGCGGAGATGGGGCACACAGTATAAAGCAGAAACACGCTAAGCGGGTGCTGAGGGGAGTGGGATGTTGAAATGTGCAAAATTAACCACCAGTATGGATAGCAGTAAGCGGAGTGTGAGACAAACAAGTCTGAGTGCAAATTGTTGAATGCTACCGATTGCTTCTGGAAGTGTTAAACAGGAGAGAAAGGGCCAGGAAGGGAAGCAATGGCCTTAAGGCAGCAGCGACATGTACTGCAAGAAATCAACAAATGTGAGGAGTAAAGGGAAGTGGGCAGTCCAACACTGAAATTCTCATTTGTAGAGTGTGCACCCAATATCGCATTTAACGTTAGCACAGTATTGCTTCATGCTGTCAAACTGTGCTGTGCATTACGATCCCAGAAGCGAATGCATATTCCTCACTCACTGCGTGCTTTGAGCGAGTGCGGCTGTGGAGGGGTGCGTTGTCGTGGATGTTTTTGTGTATGCGTGTGCCTATGCTTGTGCGGGGTGTGACTGTCCCCATTTCACACCTCTTCGCCCACAACAGTGCTCCGTGTGGGCTATGTCTTTGGCAGTGTGCTTGGCGCCACGCTTGCTGCTTGTGTTACTTTCCTGACAGCTCCTCTTCACACATTGTGCAACGAAGCTCTACTAAAAGAAGAAAAGCTCGCACTCCTACTCCAAGCCAACAAGAAGCGTGAATACCATGACGACAACCATGTCCCGTGTCCTACACTTAATGGCGGTCACACTGCTGTGCGCACGCGTGGGAATGGGCCAGGCTAGCGATGACGACGATTGTGGCGGGCAGAGCATTCCCCAAAAGGTGGAGGGGGTGCAAACGATGTGCGACGTTGCGCGGCAGCTGAGGGCCCTGGAGACCGCTTCCCAGTCCGCGGTGGCTGCCGTGGTTTCTTCTGCCCGGGAGGCGTCGGAGGCGAAAGAGCGTGCGGAGAAAGCTGTGGAGCGCGCCAAATCGAAGAAGCGTGGTGTGGACGCGGCGACGGAAGCGGCTGCAAGGGCTGCGGCTGCGGCCCAACGCGCGGAGACGGTGGTGAGCGATGCGAGGAAGCACGCGGCAGACCTGACGGCGGCGTCGAAGGATGCTATCGAGACGACAGACGAGTCGCTGCGCCTACTGGCCACATGCGAGAAAGCGGACGAGCCCATCCGCACTGCTGCAAAAGAGTGCACGGGTGCCGCCGCCGAAGTCACGTCCAAGTCCCTTGAGTCAGCGTTCGACGCTCTCGCGGAACTGCTACCGGATGGTGCGGACGAGATCCGCGAGCACGGTGCCGTGTTCGTGAAGGGGCTGAAGTCTCTGGAGGATGACGTGCGCACGGCTGGAGAGGCAAAGAGCGAGGCGGAGAAGGCTGAGGGCGATGCGAACGACGCGGCAGATGGTGCCCGTTCCGTGCTGACGGGCGTGTGCGTGCTGCTGCTTCTGGCTGCACTGCACTTTTCTGCGGTGCTGTGAGGCGGGATCCCCCAGCTCATCTGCCCGCGAGACATCATGCGTATTTTGAGTGAGCAACTTTTATTCGCCCAACCTAGCATAATACCTTATACAGTGAGCGTTATTTTTATTTCAACTTTCCCTTTCTTTTGTTATACTTTTTTATTCTTTGGCACGGTCATCATTCCTCTCCGTGTGACATTTCCTCGTTTTACATTGTGTGTTATTATGATTGTGTCACTGTTATCGCATGTGGTGTATTTATTTACTTCGCCTCTCTGGTCAGTACTGGGTTTCCGCTTTGGGATGCGCCACGATTTCCCGCTGTACGAACCTTCCTTCCCACTGTTTTTACCCCCTGCCACGCCGTAATGGGTGCGCAGCCCTGTAGATTTCTGTGCACCTTTGTTTCGGATCGCGCTACTGGCGCCGTGGCTGATGGACATCAATGATCGGTTGTGTTACTTTATTTTCTCTTGTTCATTTTGTTGGATGTGAGTCATTGCAGCAGTGACACGTGCTGGGTATGCACAGCGCTCATATGTGTACCGTTCTTCTTCCTGTAACGATTGCCTTTGCGATTGCTCTTCCCATTTCTTTCATTATCAGTGCCGTGCTGGTGTATGGCTCGATAGGCTGCCTTGTGACGTGGTGCAACCGGGGCACTCTTCCGAATGCTTTTGCGTGATGATGTGGCCCGTTGCTATTGGTGTTGGGAACGGTGTGGAGCGCAGTGACCTCTCACGCCGGCACCTCGTAGCAGCGGTGCCGTCACGGAGCCTGGAGAGGGAAAGTGGTGGCGAGGCGTACGTCCACGCGGCACGAGGGTGAGCCGCCTCAAAATAGGGAAGCATGCCTGGGGATGTGAGAGGCGAGACGTCTGCTGCTGTTGGCAGTGTAATCGCCTCCACCTTCCATTGGAGGTGCCATGCCCTCTGCTTTAGGGCCCACGGGTGGTGTCGACCCGAATGCGTTGGGGAGCATGGACCACGGAGCAGCCGCGGGCCGTTCTTATGTGCCAGGGATCCCAGGAGGGCTTGGCAGTGGCGGGCAGCAGGCGCAGGAATGAACACCGCAAGCCCAAGGGACCGTAAGCACCGTAGTAACGGTCACAGCTGTTTATTCCACTCCCTCACACATGCTGTGCTGCATTGCTACTACTGGGCTTGAGGTGTGGAATGCACCAGCAGCGGAGGCACCAGTGGCCGGTGCTCGTATTATTCCTCGTGCCGCTGTTGAAGTGCCGCGGCTTCGTGCGTATGGCTATTCTTAAGAATGGGGATTGTGTGTTGGTTGTTGCTTTTTATTTGTGGACCATGGCCGTTGCTGGGAGAAGCACCACTGTCTCGTTGTTGTTGTATTTTTCCTTTGAGGTCTTGTGTTTGGGCGTTGCGACTTTTTTGTGAAAAATTACTTTAATGGGTTTGCTGGAATTGTATGATGGGTTCACTCCACGGCTGCTGGGTTTTCTTTTCCCAGTGCTTTCCATGCAGCCTTACCGTGCGTCCTTCAATGGAGCAATGGAAGTGGCGGGTGTCCCCTCTCCGTGTGTCGCGTTTGAAAGGAAGTTGTTGCTGATGCTGGCATATATTTGTGTGCCGATCAACTTTTTATTTGGAGTTTTATTTTTTAGTTTTCTTTGGGTTTGTGTCACCTCTGAAGTGAGCGATTTCAGTTTTCACCGGATAAGTCCCTAGTCGTGGCCTCTACGCTGCGGTGTTAGCCCCTTTGCTCGCACGGTAGCTTTTGATTTCATATCGCCTAATTAATTACCGCATAAATGTGACGGTTTCGGCGGTGTTACGTGTGGCTGCTTATTTCTTGTTTCTCCCACTGGCTGTCTTTGTTCCTCACGCGACAAGTGGACAAGCTGTGAAATTCTCTGCTAGCGTTTTAAAACATTTGCAATATTGAAGGCGTCTGTGCTTTGTGGTGACATCTCCGATTATGCCCCGCTTGAGTAGCACTGGGAGTACGTCTCTGTTCTCGCCTTACCCCTCGGGGATTCGCGTTTCCTGCACCTTTTGCAGGTTTGCCTCTGTGCTTACTTTGCTATTGTTATTGACCCAGCAAGCAGTGCGCGCCGGCAATGCTTCCGACATTAATGTCAGGGTAATATCGTGCCTATGGGAAACTTTCATGCCGCCGTCATTCACCATTTCCCTGAACGCGGGCTTTAACGCGTCCCTGGCGTCGCGCAACTGGACCATCGCTGAAAGGGTTAACGTGGCTCCCGTCTATCCGAATAACTTGAGTTCAGCACCACAAGATTTTATCAAAGAACAGCTGGAGAAGAGCAGCGGGGAGATCGTTGTTGTCTTGGGTCCGCTGGGTGACAACATCACGGCATTGTCCATACCTCTGCTAGGGCAACACGAGGCAGTCGCCTTTGCGCCCATTACGGGCTCCAGCGAGACTCGCCGATGGATCCCTGAGCTTTACTTCCTGCGTATGGACCCGTCTACCGAGGTGTTGGTGCTCATCCGCTACGCGCTCAGCCAACTACGCGTGCTGCGACTGGGCCTCATGCACATAACGGGCTCCCAATACGGTGATAAGGAGTATGGGGTTGTACTGAGCGTGCTGTCCCGTTTGGGCTTCGAGCCCTCCAGTGTGTTTAATGTCCCAAGGTCGAAGGCGAGTGCTGCACTTGATAAACCTTTCAATGATGCGTTCGAACAGTTTGCCGCAGGGCGTCCGCAGGCGGTTATTTTGTGTGCCCCACCCATGCCTGAGACTGCCAAGTTCCTGGTGAAATTAGCTGCCGATAGGCGCACCGCAGAGGCGTACGTTCTCGCATCATCGGCGATGCAGGCCTCACTTGAGCGCATGTGGCTTGCCGCGCTGAGGAGTGCCCAACGTCCATTTACACCTGGAAAGGTAATCATAACGGGCACCAACCCGCTCGCAAAGGACGGCGGCCACAAGGTGATCCAGCGGTTTCAGAAGGCAATGCGTGAGTACTTGAAAACTCACCCCGCGGACACGGGCATCAGTGACCCCAACTACTTTTTGACCCACGACTCCGAGGGTGAACTGATGGTGTACGGGTGGATCGCAGGAGAGGTGTTGTCGCAGGCGTTGGGTGTTCCCGAGTGGCTGGTCAACCGATCAACTTTCAAAGATTCGTTGTACCAACAACGTCGCTACGTTCTTGACGATTTCGTGATTGGCGACTTTGGTGGTAATTGCACGGGAAGGGCAGAGGCATTGGGTGCCATTTGCCAGTGCAACCAAGGCGGAGGAGTTGTTTACGTGAAAAAGCTTGTCGGAAAATTTACCCTGGAGACGCAGAGCGAAGGTTCTGTGGTGTTGGACTCATCCGCCTGCTACGGCAATTTCCTCATGCTGCGCGCACCGCTCAACGGGGTAGTCCCATTCATGAACGACAGTCCCGCCGCGGTTTATGCTTCTGGGTCGTGGGCTTCGGGCGCGCGCCATCTGATCGGTGACGGGAAGTTGGGACAGTCGGACCAGTTCTTTCTTCATTCGATCAACACAAGCACAGCCGGTGCGTTAGGGGACCTCGCGCGTGAGCAGTTGAGGGCCACCTTCACCGCTGTGTTTGGTGTTGTGGAAGGCCGAGTGTTGAAACTGTTAGACACGGTGTTCATGGATCCTATAACCCTCGAACCACGGTTGAATAGGTTCAGCAGGCACGTGATACACCTGTCACCAACGGTGGAGCAGCAGTTGGTCGTACTAACGCGGTACTTGTCCACCACCAGCCGGACGACTGTGCAAGCCGTCCTCCGTGGAGGGGATGCACACGGCATAAGAAATGTGCTGAGGAGGGCGTTGAAAGCATCCGAGATGCGGCTGCACTCGGCCAAAATGCGAGGAAACAGCGCTAAGCTTGACAAATACCTGCCGACAAGTGGTGCTGTGTTCGTGGTTGGTCTCACCCCTGGTGACGTCAGCGTGCTTGCCAACCACCTCGCCAAGTACGCCGACCTCTGCGTGTTTGTCCTTTTCTTTGACGTAGCGATACTGTACGATGAACTCGTCACAGCCTTCAGCGGTAACGCTGGTGCGGCCCGACTCTTGTTTGCCACTAGTCTGCCACACTGGGGTGATGGTAAGTCGAGCTCGGTCACCGTCCAGCGCTTTCATGCAGCCATGAAGGAGCAGAGCGCATGGACTCCGCTTACGCTTTTGGGTTTCTCAACTGGAAGGCTGATGCAAATGATCCTGACGCGAATGGAAAGGGTGACGCCGGACTCGCTCGCAAGCTTCTTCTTCACCGAGTCCTCCGTTAATGTTGATGACATGCGCTACGGTGTGTTCAACGATGTGGAATGCAGCGCGAACGAGGGCGGCTTCGGTAGCAGCTGCAGGACAAACTACGGTGCAACGCGCATTTCCGTTTGGTCGATGGCACGCGCGATGGACGCCGCTTTGGAGCCACTCACCGACCCACTAACTCCGCCGCCACAGCTCGTGAACGGAGCCTACAGGAGGCTTACCAAGCTCGAAGTGGCCGGCGTTGTCTGCGGGGCGATTGTTGGTGCCCTGCTAGTGGCCATTCTTTGCACACTTCTTCATTGTTTCCTGAAGGGACGTGACAACAGCAGGGCGCCGAAGAAGGAGTCAGAACCCATAACGCTGATGCTGACGGACATTGAGAACAGCACGGCGCAATGGGCCGCCCATCCGGAACTGATGTCTAACGCCGTGTCGGCGCACCATAACATAATCCGATCGCTCATTTCGCATCACGGCTGCTACGAGGTGAAAACTGTCGGCGACTCATTCATGATCGCATGCCGCAGTGCATACGCGGCCGTGCAGCTCGCGCACGACTTGCAGCAAAGGTTCCTGCGCCACAACTGGAAGACAGATGCAATAGACAGCTTCTACCGCGAGGCTGAAGGTACAAGTGCCGAGGAAGATGCGGAGTACAGGCCGCCGACCGCACGCTTGGATCCAGAGGTGTACCGTCAGCTGTGGAACGGGCTGCGTGTGCGGGTTGGCATCCACACGGGGCTGTGCGACATTCGGCACGACGAGGTGACGAAGGGCTACGATTACTACGGGCGCGCAGCAAACATGGCTGCACGGACGGAGAGCATTGCAAATGGTGGGCAGGTGCTGCTGACACACGCGACGTATTACTCGCTCAGCACAGCAGAGCGTAAGCACCTCGACGTAACATCACTCGGTCCGGTGCCACTGCGCGGCGTGCCTGAGCCGGTGGAAATGTACCAACTTAATGCGGTTCCCAGTCGCACTTTCGCCGCACTGCGCCTGGACCGAGCGGTCGGTGCGCTAAATGAAGACGACAGTGGATCCGATGTCCCGTCGGTGGACCACCTGTCGTTGTATTCCGATGGCGGTGAATCAGCCGAAAAGGTTGTAGCTGTTCTCCACTCGCTCCTTGGGACGTTTACTTTAGCCCAGCGGCGGCGGCAATTAATCACCTTCTGTGAGCGATGGCACGTAGCCCTCCCGCCCACGAGGGAAGTCGAGTGGGACGACGACTACTGCCTCGAAGCCATGCGACGCCTCGGCGCGAAGGTCGGGTACACCGTGAGCCTCGTTGCCCACGAGCAGGCGGAGACGACCGTTGGCTCAGCAAGCGATGCGCCAACGATCGTGGTATCCAACCCCACAGCCGACACTCCGGAGCCCGAGTTGCAGCTCAATACCGACTCCAGCGAAGAGGAGGGCGAAGCGTGCTGCCCCTAACCGCGTCTTGTGCTTGGCGATCGTCAAACGCAAACCCTTACGCCCTTCTGCTCCATCACTTTATTTTACTATTTTTTCTTTTGAATCACCCCGACCCTTACGCCGCCCTCTTATTATTACCATTTTTTCGCTTTTGTTTCCGGTCGAATTATCTTCCCCCCGAGCGCTGCCCACACACATAATTCTATTTGTGTTTGGATGCATGCATGTAAAAAAAAAACGTGGTTACTAACGAAAACAATGCTGACCCATTTGTATGTACGCCCATCGCCCTCTCAGCTGACCCTTCGCGAAGGACCCACGTTGGCCTGAGCGAAAGGCGGCCTCGTGTGTGAGGAATGCTCCTGAGAATTCTACTGGCACCTTCCTCCCTTAATCCATGCAAAGACATGTCTACTTATAACTGGCCACTTGTTTGTTTGCTTGTTGAGCGTGTTTGGTTTATTATAATTACTTGTGCGGGAACTTCTGCCCATGATCGGTTTGGTTGTGCTCTTTCCTCTCGCCTCCTCTATTTCATGTTATTTTCCTTTTGTCGCTCGCTCGGCTTCAAAGCGTCGGCGCCTCTCATTTAACGGGCGCGCGTCTTGGCCCAACTCCATTCCCCTTTCCTCACCCCAGCGCCTTTTTAGCGCCCCAACTCAATGGCCACGTGGCTGTGTACTCCCCTCTCGTGCTCCCTTACTTTGTGGCGGGGAAAGTGGTTTTCGCTGGCGGGCCTCTCTGCATGCTCGATTGCGTTAGAAGTGGGCGGGGCTTGCGCGTCCCCATCGCAAAGCCGAGGGAATCGCACGGTCTTTCCGCAAGAAGTTTGTGGTCCCAGTGAAATTGAACACGGCAAACCTCGTGCTTCGGAGCGGTATTTCTCTTTCAACGAAAGCGCGCGCGAACACATCAGTGTGTGTGGCAAGGGATTTTTCGTGGTGTGATTGTTTGGGCTTCAGTCGTCCAGCACCAAACGATGGGAGAGCGCACGGAAAATCTCCGTCACACCTCCCATGACATGATGGCAGTAATCCTCGGCCCGGACTCGTCCACTGTGAGCTCCCCGAGCGGAAAGCGAATGCGAGGTACGCCGGAGGCGGGTCTTGTCCCGACGATGCCAACAGCACTCAACGGCCGGCCGTTGAGGAAAGCTTTGCGGGACGTTGTTGGATTTATTTCTGAGGGTCTCGAGCCGGGCAAGGCGGGCTGGGATGCCGAGGATTAAAGCATTGCGCTTACCCGCCGCCAGTCCGGGCCCCGTCTCCGAGGGCGCGTTTGTTCCACCAAAAGCTCGGTGGTAAACCATCGGCGTTAGTCCCTCTGCGGCCGCGTCGCCCTCTCCCCCTTTCGGGATCGGGTGGAGCCCCAGCGGCAGCACGGTACCACCACGATGGCCCACAGGCGGCCCGAGGGGAAAAATCACCAGAGCGTTCCGACCCGCGGTGGTCCACGAGGGTCCGAGCAGGCGCGAACCGCCGCACAGATGGGCCGGTGGGGCGCGCGCCCTCAGGGGAGGCGAAGAACAAGGAACCGGCTTGGACCACGCGGGGAGCATGAGCCCGCGGAACCAACCCGCCACGTGGCGTCCATGTTGCCCGACGCACTCCGCTTGCCTCCGCACTTGGCTTCAACCGGGCGCCCACTTTGCCGCGCGTGCTTCTGGCGCGGGGAAGGACACGCGCTGAAACGCTTAAACCACCAAAGGACGGGCCTCAGGAAGCAGTGCGGCCAGCCACACCGTTCCACCACTCCCGACCGGATCTGCCTCAAGCGGGCCCGGTTAAAATAAGCAGCCCGCCGCACCGCCGCCGGTAAGGGGAGAGAGAAGTGACGGAGCGGAGGGCATGGACGGAGAGGTTGCTAGTTCTGGTTGAGCGTTGCGGGAACTGTTTGATCGCTCCTTTCTGGATCGCCTCCCTCGTGTGGAGCTTAAAAACGCTCACGATGACATAGCCCTCCAATGCGGGCCGCATGGATGATTGCACACTTCGCTTGGCCAGGCACAATCAATGGCCGACGTTTCTTACGGCCCAAGGTGTCACTGAAGATACCGTCCCGGGCCGCCGGGAGACAAAGGAGACGTCTGCGGCGACGCTTTCGCGTGGCTTGGGTCCACGGGCCCGGGAGTGGGAGAAGGGGCTCCCGCCCGAATCGCCATGAGAGCGAAGCGGCGGCAGGCGGAAGAAGTTGCGGCATCCGCCGGACAGCCCCCAGACTCAACCAGCAAAGTCCTCAAAGCAGCCGAGGCCAGGGGTTCCCGCCCATCGCACTCAAGGTCCAGTGCATTCCCCTCCAGTCGTCATGGGCGGAACCGCGATGAGGCCCGTCGCTGCCCCACGCATCCCGTAAGCATGGCGAGCCGAAAAGCTGGCGGGTAAAGCGGAGGGAAGTGTGCGGAGCGGCGCATCGTCGAGGTAAAGTCGATCGTGGAAGGGAGTGCGAAAGGCATGCGGGCGCGCAACACAGACACTTAATGGCATCACCGAGTGGCTAAGACCCGGTGCTGTAGTGGCGAGGGTGCGGAGGGACGAGGGGAAGGGGTGACCGAGGCAAAGCGGAAGCAGCCCGGCTAACGCCCTCCGCTGGAAGGATGCAACTACAGCAAGAGAGGGAAAAACCTACCGGAGATATGATTCTTGAAAGACAATGACACTAAGCAGGAAAAAGGAAAGTTGTCAACATACAACAAAATAAAGTCCGCGGTGCCGCAGCGGGCCCGGCAACGCAGACAGAATCTGCGATGAAAGGATGGATGATAAGACAAATAAAATGGAGGAGCGAGCGTGCGAGGCAGCGGCTGGCCACAGCGCCCAGCAGCATCCGATACAACGGGCCATCACCATTTACAAGCTCCGCCCCCGGCCTCACGCTGCCAGGTATGACATCACTTTGCCTTGGTTCCTGCTGTGGCAGCTCCCTTCATAATGCATCCTCCCCTTCTCACACCATTCCCACTTCAGAGCGTTCATTCACCCCACGTTCACAGCTGAGGCTGCAATGCGGCAATAAAGTCAACTAGCGCATTGATGTAGGCCGTCTCCATCACAGCCGCGTATTGTTGCACTTCCGTGTCCCAGAATCTTTTCATTTTTTCACCGGCCGTCGAGGTTTCCGTTTCCTCGCGATTGCAGGGCTGACACCTCGCAACTGGATCGGTAAGGGCCGACTGGATGTAAATCATCTCCCACTTAGCGCCCGAGTCCTTGAACACTTTCCAGTCAACAAAGTTCGCTTTCAAGGCGTCGTTCAGCTGCTCCAGCTCCTCCACACTTGTGGGGTGTTCGGGGGCGGTGCTCATTCGTAAAGCGACAAATGCCTTCGGCTCACTCACGAAAAAATAGCCGTCGAACACCGCAGGGTTGTCGTCCGCTCGCAGGTACAGCGTCATGTATTTTATGCATCTCCTGGTGCCGCAGTGCCCCGCAGGCAAGTTTTCTGACTGAGGGAGGCGGGAATTTTTCATAGCGAGCAGTTGCATAACGCTGGCCCCAGCTTCAGAAACCTCAACGCCACACCGCCCTCCAGGAAGGCGCCTCAAATACTTGGCCAGCACCGGAACCATCCGCCCGCAGGTCAGGTGTTGCATGCCGCTTTTCAGAAGCGAGCAGACGAGAGTGCTCTCGGGTGCCGCGTCGCTACGGAGAAACGAGTTATCGAGTACCACCTTAAAGCGACGCAGCAGCACCCTGCCAATCTTCGCCGACAGAGGCACGCGCCTGAAACCCTCTCCGTTTGGGCGCCCCTTCACACGCATGACACCCAACAACCGGCTCCCGGCACTGCCTCTCGTCAGCTCAAAATAATGCCGCAACTGTTCCTCACTGAATCGGGTCAAACGTCCAACGGTTCTGAAAATGACGTGTACTTCACTCCTCAAACGCCAAAAGGCCTTGGGATTGAAAACGTGCCGCGCGAATGGGCCAATCTCCGCAATGCGCTCACGCACCAAAGCCCACTCCCTTTCAACCCCCTGCTTTGTCTCCGGGAGATTTCGCTCATCCTCCGGCAACATGGAGAGCCCTTTCCATGCGAGAAGCGCCTTCAGGTCATTTTCGTCGTCGGGGTTCATGTAAATACTCCTGAAAGACTTGAAACCGTGCGAGCTGTGAGCCTCACTCGGTTGGGTGAGCACAACTCCCAGCCAAAGATCAGGAAACTTGGAGGGCGAGATGTTCCCTTCTGCACCGTTCAAAATGGTGAACACTGTTACGCCGTTGACCCTCATGCGCCTTATACTCTGCAGCGCGGCCCACTGATCCCTGTACAGCACGACTGTTCCGGGACTACTCCCCACGCGCCGGTAAAAGAAGTATGCCACACCATTAACAAAATAAGCGATAACCTGCGGCCCCGCCGGTTCGTAGTGCAGGAGCTCGTGGAGAATGAAGCAGCCCAGCCCAGACGATCTCCCGCTCCCGGGTGTGCCCGTAACAAAGCAAGGCTTCGGTTCGTAACGCCCAGGCGATTCGAGCAGCAGGTCGAGCTCCTCCTGAACAATGTACCACGCCCTCGCCACTTCCCTGCTAACACACACGTCTCTGTGGTACCCGTCACCTCCGTTGCGACAGGCCGTGCATACCCCTTCCATGACGGGGTAGCGAAGTGTGTGTCCGGCCATCCCATCTTCGATGTGAGCACCGCCACCGCCAACGCGCCGCTGCGGAGGTTGTGGTGGTAGTTGAGATCTTCCAACTCGGGGGCGATGTCAACTGCCGCGCGGGGCCATAGCTCCGGGCGTCCGACGACCACCTTCATCCCGAGCGGCTCATCGCGGTATTCGTCACCCGTCAGCACGTGACCCCACGCCGCGTTGAACACGCTGTCGTACGCGCCTGTAATTTCCCTTGTCCACGGCTTAAGGCCAACCGCTGTTTTCATGAATGCCGTAGCATCCGCAACTGCGCTTACCGCCTCGCTAGTCGCCGCAGCCCCACTTATCGCTGCAACCTTCATTGCAACAGCAAGCGCATCAGCACAACAAACGGATGAAGTGCCTTCATTGGCCACACTTCTCTCCTTGCCGCGCCTTATCGCACTCAACGCTGCGCCCAGTCTGCCCTCAGCGGCACGTCCAATGTGGCATTTCAGGAAATCAAGCACGCAGGGAAGCTGCCCGATATGTTTCATTCTTTCGCGGTTCGTCTTACCAATCGCCTCCACCGCCTCATGTAACTCTTTGAAACCGATGAACAGTTCCGAACTTGCCAACGACAAGCACGTGAATGCGTCCTTTACATAAGTTGCTGGGTTTTCAAGGAACATCTTCATTACGATGCCGGGGCGCCAAAAAGAACCGCCAAACGCAACGGTTAGGTACTCATGAAGTATCTCTTCAGCTTCAATGATGCCTTTCGCCAACAACACCTCGTTCAGTCGCCGCTCCAAACTCCATGTAAGCGGTGACTGTCCCTCGGGATCGGGGTGCGCGTTGGTCGGCAGCGTGGAGTCGGTTGTCGCACTCAGTTTCTCGTCACCCTCTCTCCGCTTTCGGGAGGGGGTCTTCCTTGCGGGTTGCATGGATAAGCCTTGCAGCGTATAATTGTGTGCTCCTTTGCCTTGGGTCTCAAACGCGCCCCTTCGAGGAAAAGAGTGGGAAAGCAGCGCTCCATATGGCAGCAGTGGTGTGGCCCACAAACACTGAGCAGTCGGTGGATGACATGGCACGACACCGGCGCGGCTCGGGGCCGGGAAATTCATGAATCAATAAAACGAGAAACACTAGAGCATCGCCCGGGAGTTATAGCGACCGCAGGAAAAGCCACGAGAAGATAAACCCACAGAAAAAGGATACAGCCGAAGACGAAAGTCAAGAAATATCCACCATGGTAAAAAAAAATACATGATGAAAATACGTATGCTAGCAAACCTACCCGTCACAACATGCGGGCACGATGGAAAACGATAAACAACACAAAACACTAACGTTATTAAACTACGATGTGGAGAATATTCCCCAGAAGCTTCACTCAGCACTGAGCATTACTGCAATACAGTCGGCATGAGCCCCATCACCACAGACACGCGAGGAAGCAAGGAAGATAAGCCCAACAAACGAACGTGCCTGAATATGGTAAGCAGCCGAGGCGGGTATGCCATTCTCCCATTCGCTGCGACCGCCACCACCGCCAGGTGTCATTACGGTTGTCCAGTCGTACCTCCGCGTAACGAAGAAAACACTGCAGGAAGCTCCACCTGGTACTCGTCAACCATGCCCCAAAGTGCAGTACCACATCCATCCGTTTCACGCCGCTGCCTCTCAGTAATTTTGTTCGCGCTCGAGTGATGCACATAAATCATTTCCCATCGCAGTCGCCTGCGAGCGGGGTCCCACGTCGCGAGCAGCGTACTCAACTGCTGTATGAGCCCGCTCACCGTGCCGCTCGCCGTGCAGCGGTCCCTCGCGGCGGTCACTTGCACCAGCACCAGCGTCATGGGAGGTACGCCGCCCTCCTCTGCCGCCAGCCCGCTCCCGCCCTCCACGAAAAAGAAGCCCTCCACCAGAGGGAACTCCGCCTCCTCCGGCCTGTAGAGCCGACCCGGCTCGATTTCCAGCGGTGCGTCAAAGGAGGAAAAGTAGTGGAAAGAGGTCGGCACGCGGCCCCGGCCCCCAGCGCGGCTGAGCACGCTCAAGCGAGAGCTCGCGGTCTCACCTTCCCGTGGGAGATACTTCAGGTGCCTCGCCAGTTCATCCACAACGTGGGCCAGCGTGAAGACCCTTATCCCTATTATGTCCTGCCGCGCTGGGTTCGACCATATATCGGATGTCGATATGGAATGCACCAATTGTCCACCGATTGGCACTTTGTCCGCCGCCGCCAGCAGCTTCCCACGTACGTAGGCAGAGACGGGTATATTAACATGCCAAGGGTATCCGCCTTGCCAAGCGCGAGCCTTCGCTGACAGAGTTTCCTTGATATCGTTGACACCCCAGTCACCCAGGCCATACAGAAGGTTGTCCAGTTCATTCAGCGTATTACCAACACGTCTTAGCGCAGCATCAATCTCCCGGACACGCCTTTCATAGCATTCTTTGCTTCCCAGGACATATCGTGGCAATGGTCCCACCATGTAAATACGTCTCTGGATGTCGCCAAAATCACCCCTGAGATCAACTTGATTCATCTTTCTGTCCCGAGATTGCAGCAACTCCAAGTGCCTCTCCCACGCAAGCACTGCGAGGGTTTCTTGCTCAGTGCCGCGCCTGACGTAAGCGGGAACTATGCTCGGCCACATTGTAAGAAAGCCGCTTAACCAACCGCTGCCCGTGGGGGAAAGCCGGGTGACACCCCATTCCTTCGGGAGGTCCCACACATTAACTTCCCCCGTGCAATCGTCAAACAGAACGTACCCCTCAATGCCTTCCTTTGCCAGGTCGCAAACCACACGCAAGCCATCGTTCTGGTTGCGGTACCGCACAGCCCTCCCGCGCCGCCCCTCCCGTGGCTTGCGGAAGATGTACGCCTCGTCATTCAAAAAGTATGCCACAGCCTTCAGCCTCCCTTGCGGATAATGCAGTAGTTGGTAGAGCAGCAGCGAGCCGGTGCCACAAGGCTTCCCACTGTCGGGCGTCCCGATTACAGCGAATGGCACCCGGGTATCGGGCGTTGTTACACCCGTTAACCACCTGTCAAGAGTTCCCCTGACAAGGCGCCACGCACCCACCGCTTCCTTGCAAATGTAGACGTGAACCCCAGGGCAATTCCCCTTCCCTGACCTTTCCACCGTTGCTGCGTCAAACACAGCGGGTGGCCAACCGCTTGACGATGAGAGAACTGCCATAACGATGTCATCGCAGCCAGTCACTTCACAACTCTCTCGCTGCGGATCATGCCGGGTGCTCAACGTCGCTTTGGACCGCAGCCTCGATTGCTCCCCCGATGGTACCTCAACCAGCTTCACCTCAAGTGCGTCTCCGCCGTGACCCCCGCCCTCCACAACATAACTCCACGTCGCATGAGCACAGAATCATACACGTCTCTGAGATCTTCACCGGATTGTGCGACTTCGGGCGTGCTACTTGCCATGCCCTGTTTTGCACACAAAAGCGCAGCATGCAGTCGATCCCTCACGAGTGTGTCAGCGAAATCCATACGCTTAGTCATGTTTTCCCACTGCCCGAGAGTATGAACCTCCCTCCTCCTGAGATCAGCCACCGCCGCGTGTAATGCTTCACATTCCCTCCACTCCGCTGACCGTTTCAGAATTGCTCGCGTGCTTTCTTCCTCCACATACCGCGCGGTATCTTCCATGAGCACACGCAAGGATACGTCTCCTACGCTGCATGCGTTGTTAAGATACTTTTGCAGGAATGCGCCCCCAGTCATGCCCGATGCTCCACCATATTTCTCCAGCAGTACACTTGCTACCGAACTGTTTAACGTCCAGCCAGGCGCTTCATGCGCCGCAGACCCACAGCACACGCCATCCGGCTGCCGAGTGACATCGTTGGCGGGCGGGATCTCTCCCTTTGCTTGCTTTCCGGAATGCGGTGGCATTGGTGTGGTGTGCTTGTGGTTATATTCCTCCCTCCCTTCCAACGTGTCAGTCAGGAGCTGATACTAAAGGGTTGGGGAAAACAGGCAGAAGCAAACAAGGGCGCTAACGAACACAGAGAAACAGTTTCACACGATGGTAGAGAGCTCGCACGGGAGGCATTGGCCCGGCGTCGTCACAACCGCCACGTGCGACAGAGAGGCGTTACAACACACTCGGGCGCCATTGCCCACCTTCGTTCCAAAGAAAGCACAAAGTGCCAAAATGCAAGCGCTCCGCGGTAGACCGCTGTGGGTAGCTTCCGAAAGGCAGCGCACACAAGCAGTGTCTCAACAGATTTATTGCCCGTTCAAGAAGCCACACAACACACTACTCACAGTGGAACAGATAATTGACAACACCGAGGTAAGGAGATGATGCCAAAGAGCAGTAGCCAGTGCCGCCAAAAGGGGCACACACCCACTCCAGGACCGTCGCCTCGACTTCAATTTGAAGAGCAATGCTAACGTCCTTACTGAACACTGCAGTACTGCCGCCACACGTGCGCACAGAGAGCACGAGCAAGACGCAGCGCCTCCTCACCTCAGCAGCCTGAACCAACACAACAGTCACGGAAGCCTAGGCCCATCACGATAGCTGCATGTGTCGTGCAGCGAAGTGGATTTTTCTCATTGTACAATTCATACGCGCCGTGGCGTACCTTAGCACTGGCGACCGGATGGTAGTTGAGCAGTGTGAAACCACGCAGGAAAGGCGAAGCAGACACCCGACGCTGGCAGGCAGAATGTTTTGCCAAAAGTATCACACCACGCGTGTCACGGGACCCGCCGTACTGGAATTGCTGAACATCAGTTGCAAAATAAAGCGGTGAGATAATGTTTCCGCCACCATACAGCGCCAAGTAAACCGCTAAACCGCTGGAAGAAAGCACAGGCAAAGTCTGAAAGGGAAAGCAAAAAGTCAGCCCGGACTGCGTGATTCTTCCAACTGATGCATCCTCACTTCGGTTACAGAACTGCTGCGCACCATCCCCGCCACAGGCTTAGCTACACTCGGCACCGCCCGGCACCCACTGACATTCAGAAACTATATGAAATCACGCTGGCAGGCATGCCGCCCACTGAAACGAAAAATAATTCAACACCACGCGTGGAGAGACAGGCTCGGCAAGGGTGCGGGATCAAGTGACGCACGCTGATTGCTCCTCACCCCTGTAACCTTATGAGGCAAGGAACGAAAACAAATGGTTGGGGGCGCCGTACTTCTCATTCCAGGTTAAACTTGCGGTAAAATGTGAGAGAGCGTGAATGATTTTTCCTAGAAGAAAAGTCACCACTGCTAATCGGCCGACACGTAGTTAGAAACAACACAGCAGGAGCAGGCATGACACCAGTGCCTGCGCGGCGAAAGCCCTCGAGTGGAAGTGGAGCGATACGCGTGATATCATGACGTGTTGGTTGAGGTACAGGCGGGGTACCGCACAACACACGGGCTCCCCACGCCCACAAAGCGGGGCCATACTCCGTGCGGAGAGACACCAAAAGCGTACCAGCCCGCCCAGACCCATCCACGAACGGCGGGCAAGGCGGCCACAGACACACAAGGGCCCTAAACCCACACAACGATCAGCAGAACACACACACCGTGTATCGCTAGCGGGGTGCTGACAATCGTGCAATCGACACGAGTGATTCCAACACACGCTGCAGGAGTCGAATGCACATGGGCGACGGAACCAGGCCTCAGAAACGTTAACCCGTGGTCGCTTTGTTTGCGTACTCTGTTGTCAGCTAGCGAACCCTTCCTGCGCCGCATCGCTTCTGTCCACTGAGCATTGCGGCCCCGGCAACACAATGGGGGCACAAGGTTAGGGTAACGCATCCAACACGATTTCACGGCTTCAAAACACATATGTGCTGCAACTTCATATTGGCACTATCCATTACAGCGGTGGCAGGGCGGTTGGTAACAGATTGAGCAGTAGCACGAAGGGGAAATGAACGTGTCAAATAGAAGCAAACACCTTTACATATTGTGCCCATATATGTGTGGGCAATGGTAATCACTTTAGCAGGGATCAACATCGACCCACTTGACAATCCCACCTAATATTAAACGTCTTCCACTGCCCAATACGACCTTCACGTTTCCAGTGATCGGAGCTTTCAATGATACCGCTCGCCAGCAACTGGGCCCAACACACGTTGCAACGACCTCCAAAGTCACGGGACACTTCCCACTCGCCACAGCCCCATCAAACTTCATAAGCCAGGCAACGATCAGGGCACATCGCACGGTGTGAGCGCGGTAGGCCTTTCTCTCCTCATACACACCGACACACGACACACCGGGAGGGCAGAGCAACAGCGCACCCAGGGTAAAAGCATAAGTGCGGCAAGAAATATAGTGTCGTTCCGAGGAAGAAGCATGGTCACCAACTCTACTTTTATTTGAGTCTAATGATTGAAGCTATTACTACATCATAACCTAATAATGACTATGTTACACGGTGACACTGAAGGAAAAAGACATTCACTAAATCTATTTAGAATTTACGAAACGACGCTTCACTGTACGCAGCGCATAGAACAAAATTTACGCATGGGTAGCACGCCATATACACAAAGTACCCCAAGATAGCGTAGTCACAGTACACTGCGGTTTGATGCGGAGCAAATAGATGTATGAAAGATACCGGTAGACGATAAGGACAAATGGGAGGAGGGAGTGTAATGGGCGGTTGGCGTTAAAAATGGGCCAAATAAGTGTTACGTGTATTTGAAACTCTTTATACCCTTCACACCAAGTGTACACGAACCGTAGCAGATGCCAAAAATGGGGCTGGTTCTTGTGGCCTTCATCTTAAACATTTTTCTTGTTGATGTGAACCCTGACTCCGCGAACACTTATACGTCCCAAACACCCAGTCCCACAGCATAATGTACTGACCATAGTTGTACCTGAAATGTGAGTGGTGAAGATCATGCGCTCGCACGTTGAATATATATGGTATGAACAAGTCTATGCGTGTGTGGTTAAGACTAGCTAACGTTCCCCCAATAAATACAAACATGACAGCTGACAGCGCGTGAACCTGCCCCGCGGGCACAATGCGTGTCAGGAGATAAAGGGCCAGTATGTGGTTATATTCTCCAATGATGTATTCGATAGGGTGATCATTGATGGCGTCGTCGTTGCCACGAAAGGGTGTTATCTGCCGATGGTGATGCTTGTGTATCAAAGGGTAAATCGGTGGCCAGTGCAGTGCCCAATGGAAAGGTGTGTAAAATAAATCGTATATGATAAAGAGCGCAGCCACATGGACAGGCATCCACACAAGTCCCCGGAGGACAACGGTAATGTCATAGAAACTCACCGAAATGTTGCTCACCTCGGTATTCACGACAAAGCTATAAGCATGATACACAAACGCTACAGTGAAGAGTTTAGATAATGTAATAAACAAGCGATCCTTAGGCGTCAACTTTTGAAGGCATTGTGGTCTGTCCGCGATGCGCCGTGTTACAAGTCTTCCTACCAGCGGGATGACAGTGCGATTATACAACACGAAACCCAAAAACACAGCACCGAACAGCAATGCATATCCTGTAGCGGCAACCGTCACTGGTACAACGTATTTCCACTTCTCAAAAAGCTGGGCAGCTTCTTCCATGACACTTTTAATTTTGTTTCTATCTCGTAATCACCTCGGCAACAATACAAGAGAACAGTACTATGCAACACTAGTAAATGGTCTCAGCAAAATCGTGACAAACACGTACACCACACCGCTTAAACAACAACCAGACGGGTACTGTGAGTGAAAACGTTTTCCAGCCCTGTAGAAGTTACTAACCCCCTCAGCATCGTATGCACAAGGAAGGCAACATCCTAAGCGCATTTTTTTAACTGTTTTTTTTTTAAATAAAAATAAAAATAAAACATGTCACGCGTGCCGCATTATACTACATGCAACTGATTATAACATTTTCACAATAAATATTTGGTCCTATTATAAACTACCTACGACCCGGTGAACAGTACAATATTATTGCCCATATTCAAGAACAAACGATGTATTCTTCTTCCTCAAGCACAATCATTAATGACAATAAAATATTAACATACAACCTGTAATGTTGGCCAAACACAGCAGGAGCAGGCATGACACCAGTGCCTGCGTGGCGAAAGCCCTCGAGTGGAAGTGGAGCGATACGCGTGATATCATGACGTGTTGGTTGAGGTACAGGCGGGGTACCGCACAACACACGGGCTCCCCACGCCCACAAAGCGGGGCCATACTCCGTGCGGAGAGACACCAAAAGCGTACCAGCCCGCCCAGACCCATCCACGAACGGCAGGCAAGGCGGCCACAGACACACAAGGGCCCTAAACCCACACAACAATCAGCAGAACACACACACCGTGTATCGCTAGCGGGGTGCTGACAATCGTGCAATCGACACGAGTGATTCCAACACATGCTGCAGGAGTCGAATGCACATGGGCGACGGAACCAGGCCTCAGAAACGTTAACCCGTGGTCGCTTTGTTTGCGTACTCTGTTGTCTTTGAAGGAGAAGCAGCAAATAAGCAAACCCCTAGATGATCATAAAACTTCGGGTTTGAAGTGCCTTACTTGCTTAGGTATATAACACTTTCTTTACATGATAAAAACCAGTTGACAACTAAATACGAGCCAACCAACCCCCGTGTAACTCTTAATATCTCTATGCAGTAAGGTAATGTTGCCTGAGCGAAAGGTCGACGAACTTGATGATACCAGTTCGCCACACAGTGCGCTCAGCATGCTTTAGTGGAAAGCAATACTATACATAATGTTGATCCAGCGAATTCGTCAGATTGACTTCATTTTCCAAACACCCATCACAACAAAACAAATCACCAAAATGAGGAAGAAAAAGGTGAAAGAGCAAATATGACGTAGTAGACAATGATGCAAGTAGAGATCATTTTCAATTGCAAACATTCCATTAATCTTAAGTGTCAATGTGAAACAATTACAATAAGCTACAGCACTATCAAACACCAGAGCCCTCATAGCACACCGCACCGAGGTGGTTAGTTAACACAACCCCGTCTTGGGCACAGCTTATAAAGGAAGAAGACTAGCTGAGCACCGATAAACTATTTCGATTTCGGGTTGATGCAATGATAAAACTTCAACGGGCGGTTTGAAATGTCGTTTCGCAACGCGAACAGTGGGCATTTCTCCGGTGAATAAAATTGATATAATCTACAAAGGTGCGCTCCAAAGCTCCCACCTTTATTGCAGCGGAATTCACCTCATCTTCTTCCTGCTCCAAATGAGTTCAGAGGATGTGTCAGCCCACTGCTTTTTTACGTAAGCATGCCGGCCAGATGAAAACACAAGCAATAATGGTATTCCTGCTCAGGCACAAATAGGTTTCGGTGCACATAGCAGCACGAGACCACCAAACTTAGAGGTTTTATGTGTCTCAGTGACAGGTTTGCCGCCATATCGTGACAACTAAGTAGTAATGAGCAGTAAAATCTGTGTGCCTCTAGAGGCATTCAAGAGATCCATCTATTCGTATCAAATCACCATCCTTCCGGGCGAACCAAGCACATCTCAAATACTCCAATAACAAACAGGTAATGATTGTATCATCTGCTCTCTGTCTGTCGTTAAATGTTTGGCTAATCATGGACTTTAAACTTATCAAAGCCACTACTGTTTTGTGGCTATTTTGCTTCCGTGTAATTTGGCTTTGTACTGCTGCTTGTGACACAATTCTGATATTGGAGTTCCACGTAAGACATGTGAGTCATTCTGGGCGAAAGAAAATCACAGTGCTCTTCCCTTAGGTATCCTGTAGAAGAATATTGTAGTAGTAATATTATGGTCTCTCTTTTGATAGTATGATCAATACCGTCCCCCCTCACTGGAAGATGTTCCCGTTACTGCATGAAACATCATCTCTAAACAGGACGTGCACACAAAAAAACAAAGTTGTAACACTTCAACAAAGCCTCCACGCAGTATATTATCACTCGTAAATCACCAATCGCCCACCAGGAAAGCGAAGAGAGGAACCACCACTGTGAACTTGTGCTTTGCATCATTAGGCACATGCTGCGCAGCTGAGCACCTTGCGATATATTCTCGTCAATTCATAGTGTTCCTCAAGACATACATACTTCTTTTTGCTTGTGTATTGATTAATTCACACTGTAGTATAAGTATGGCACTTGATGCCGGAATCCTAGCATAATGCAGCTTTGCGACCGTCAGCCTGCGTGATATAATTTATGCCCATTTCGGGCGGGGTTAACAAAGGTTATACTGTCCGTTGGGCGATGCAGAACATTGTTTTGGCGCTCGGAAAATCAACAGCGACTTCCCCTCGACTACTTTTAGTGGGTTTGCGTGGTGTGCGTAGAAAAAAATGTTGTATGAATACCATTGTTATGTAAAAATATATCACAGCCATTGGTATTAACAATATCAACAATCTCACTCCACTTATCAAATGCAGAAACTTAATTACACTATAGCAGTGGATAGTTGCTGCAAAAAATAAATGATCGATTCTGGTGCTGCATCACACAACATAACTTCCATTCGCCTTATGGTTAACTACAAGGCAGTGAAGCTGTAGATGCGGCCTAAATGCCTGAGTTTTGTGACGAGTAAAGCGAGGGCAGACTGGGGACTACCCACTCTGCCACATCCCGATTCGCCAACCATAGGATATAAACCTGGTTCCTCCTGTGTTGAGAAGAACCATCAGCCCCAAAAGCTTGCCAATGTCCACATCACCACCCACAAGGCTACTACTGTGCTAGGGCCGTTTGACGAACGACGCGTATAAGAAGCACAAGTAGGGAATGTTGTGACTCTACGTCATTGCCCCTTGCGAAGTGAATATCATGCTCTCAAGCTGGAATACCACTTTGTGAGTGCTTTTCTTATACTTCGTGGCGCAAGTGGTGCTAGTCACTGTTTCCAGAGAGTGAGCACACTGCTTCGACCCCCCAAACCCCCCGAATGAACAACAAAAAGCTCCCAAAAGCCTCGTCCTGACGCTGGTTTGTGTCATATCACCGAAGCAGTTAACCAACAATTGTACCTTCGTCACTTTTTTTTCGCTGAGATGCGCTCTCACACATTAGTTTATACACTTGTCAAAAATAGCACAGACTTTGGTAGCATAATACCGCGCTATTTAACGCCAAGATAACTGTTATTAATATCTCGTTGTGTGCTTTTCTTTTGCGAGGGAAGTATGTGGGCTCGATAGTAGGCCGCTGATAACCGAACCCATAGTAGCGAATATTATACATTCGCACCGAACTTTACTCTGGTATTGTCAATAAGATTTTTTCGGATGAGTTCCTATTCGAAGTCACTCACGATTGTATGTCCTACTTTACTGGATCCACTAACATGCGTCCCACATGTTTCGGAAGCACACTGTCATTCCATTCCATGAAGCCGCTCGCCGGGCCTCACCACTGTAGTGTACACATGTTGGAAGTCGATAACAACTTAGGTCGAGCAACGAGAACCTACTCACCTCACGGGGGAGCCTACAGTTGTGTGTCGTCTCACTCATTCCAGGCGGCACCGCCGTCAATGCCGCCCCACAGAGCTTAAGTAAAGTGTGGCACTAATTACAGTTTAGTGAAATTTCCGATATCTCTCGAGGCAGTATGTGTGGCGATGGTATTTCTTGAAGGTATTCCGCAAGTCGATGCTTCACCATTCAAGCTTCAAAATGGCGAATAACATTTACTCGGCTGTCTGACCACTCGATATTACTCAATTAATGTTTCCCGGCACCTCATGAGCGTGGCAACCGATCGATGCAAATCGTTTGTTACCCCTCCTTATTTACCTCTAAGGAATATGTTTGCCTTTCGATTTTCTACAAGGAGATTCAAGTTGATGCGATGACTCTTTGGTTCCTTAATTTTATTTAACAGCGCTGAGGGCTGATAAAAGTTTATACCACCATTTATAGGCAATCCTCCACGCATTAACCTATAAGCGACACATGTGCCAAGATCTGGTACGGTGATCTCTTAGCTATTGGGGTTCTCGTACAGGGACCGACCCCGCTTGGCTTCACGAGATCTCTCATTTTGAAACTACGGATTGTTATATCTATATAGTATTACGACCCCTCAGTTAATAAGCTTAGTCTACATATCACTTGCATATTTCAGCTTATAACAATAGGTCCTATAGCCTTCACGCGCAAAATGTAATATCATTTCTCGCTCCACCTGTATCTAGCGCTGGTGCAGAAAAATGGATAGCTTCAGCTATCAGATGGGAACAAAGGCACTTATGTATATTGTGACAATAAAGCAGGTACCACGTTCACCTATTCTACGTGCGTATAGTTATCCCAGATGTGTATGAATTGACAAAGATTCAGAAAAAACCCTTGCTCCACCGACATTCCAACAGTGGGATATATTGTGCGACAAACATGTTATACAAGTCCTACCCCCCTCGTCAATGCAATACTTCATCTGACATGTGTTGGAAATGTCTAGTTACCTTCCGGAATTACATATGTAACTTTATCTCAAAAAAGTTAGAAAGACTTCCACAAACTCCGTTCACAGCACATGAACCTTTGAAAATGAAGAGCGAATATGTACAATCAGGTCCACATCCGTGCATAGCCCCTGTCCTCATATACAAACAAGAAACTACAGTCTACAATGCTAGTTTGGGGGAATAATCAGCAAGTCATTTGTCGTGGAAGTCGTAATCGCCGCACCAGTGTTTGGTTATCAAAATCTTCCAATAATATAATGAAATTAAATACCGTACGGCTAGCCCCGTTTTTGAATGAACATGACAAGCGTATGCTGACCACTAGCCGTGCCACACCTCTTTCGTATGGTCTGAAGCGTTTGAAACGAAGGTCACGGCACCAACTCACCCTGCTCGGACGAATACGGGGCGTGACGTCCACCGATCAGTGGCAAGCTTTTCCCCATTGCACATTTATCACGCACGTGATGAGCCCACCGCATGCATACCTTTCAGTGCCTGGGGAAAAGACGCGTCGTGCGTTGGGTAGAAGACCCCGATCTAATTATTGTTTCAAAGAAAACCGCTTTGAATCGGCGCTTTCTTTTTTCAGGAGGGCCACTCGCCGGTCGGCGTCCCTTTCCACATGTCATAGAACCCATTCGTATCACCACTGGTTGAGCCTAAAATTGTAGGATACATAAACCGGGGTGCATTTTCCCATCAGTGACTCGCGAGTCCGATTAAGACCCACCTGTTCCCAGGAGTAGCGGGGTTTTAAGACGAGAAAGGCCCTCAAGAAAAGTCACCACTTTATCCATAGGGTATTTTCCCTCCTGGGACCCTAGCCCGCGCGTCTTACGCGGTGATAATAATTCTTGAGCATTGTAGTCGGTGTGAAAAAGATGCTTTCGATCTTTCAGTGTCTGTGTACAGCCTACTCGTTGGTCTAAGTGCACTCTCAAGTGGAGGCACGTAACAAGATACTGCCTATGAACACATTTGTTCTGGTAAGAACGTTGGCGCTTGTTTTGTGTGAAGAGTAACTTCAACTCAATCACATTCCAGTTTACTCTTAACTGCATAGACGTGTGCATCACCAACCCGTTTGCCATTCTATTGCATGCCTTAGATTTAATGCACAATGGGGGCTGCCACATAGAAAATCCTCAACGCTATCATCCAAATGGCGGCCGACAGCCCATACATTCTCTCAGCACCTCATCCTTTACCCTTCTTCCCATTTTGCCCACCGTAATCCTGCTCCATACAATTTTCCCCATCCAAACTCTGCCCTTGACACGTGGTCATAATCTGGGGGGCGACCACAGCCAATAGTACTCTTTCCTGCCTGTGGAAAAGTCCCCTCTCCCCGGTTGCCGTTCAGCTTTCATTGGCTTACATTCGTCGGCCGAATGCATTCGTGTTCTGCGAGTCAGCCCTTATTCTTTATTGCTCGGTGACGTTTATGACACATAACCACCCTCCCTCCCTTTTGTATATTCGTTGCCGCCATCCCCACACTGGCCATTATAATCACTGCTGTCCAGCTTCTGCTTTCTGCTCAGACATTTTGCCATTGCATGCTCATTGAGCCGTTCACGAGTTTCCCACATCGGTCACTACGAGGGCATATGGGCCTTTCGTCGTTCTATGCCTTCCTCCCTTAACCGTTTTCGGTCTCTCAACGCTATGTGGTCTGCTGCTTTGTTTGTACGGTTGAAAAGCCGCGCCTCTCGAAGCATCCGCCGCGCACGCGGCACACGCGGCCTCCATTAACGACATAGGCGGCTCGTCTGACTAGCTTCACGGGTGACAGAACTCGCTCTCTCATTTGCTCACCTATATGTCTATGTGACGTGCCACTCCAGCCTGGATCGCTCCGCCTCACTGCCACTAACAGCTTGGGTGTGTACGTCCTCTTCCTCTTCCTTTTCCTTCTCAATCTCTGTGGTGCAACTTTGCGCCGCTATGGTTGGATTCCGCCTTGTAGCGCCCTCGACGCTCAACTTGGCCATTTCCACAGATTAGCATCCGATGAGACCACTCAAAATACTTCGAAGTGCTTGTGTGGAACCGTGCCACAAATGCTTCGCGCAACCGACGGAGGCCGGATTCCTTTCCTCACTGCTCTAAGCCAGAGTTCCACACGGTACATCTAATAACATTGATCTCTCAACCCACACTCGTTGATCATAGCCCCCAATCCTTTCACTTTCCACATGGCGTGCACTTTTTCTTTTCCTGACACATGTGCCCTGAAGGCACCTGGCGTGGTGGTGTCAAAGTAAATTCTCTTAATAAGCTGCAGTGCGCTTGCGTCATGTGATCTCATGGGCTCACCAATTGCGCGGTGCATGTTCTTCACTTTTCAAAGTTTCTCATGAATCAGTTACTCCCGACAGGAAGCACACTGTCGGTCATTTCAGCATGCCACATGCCTTTCAGCTTTAGATGCAGCTGACAACCGATACCCGCGAGAAACACTACGACATTTATGTATTTTATCTTCTGCTCGGTTAATTGCACCTGAGCGATCTGCTATTTGCTGCTTTTAGAATGCCGACTGCTATGTGCGCCGTCTGCGCTCGCACTCTCTCAAGCTTTCCTCCATCCGGCATTGAGACAATGAACCAACACGACGCAGCACTGTAACACACCTTCGCCTGGACGAGTGCGCGGCGGATTGCTCGCTAACCCTCTCTGCAAAACCCTCACTCCGGCGTGGTCAAAGCTCTCAGTCTCATGAGTCTCGTGCTCATCGCTGCCTTTATTCCCTTAACATGTGTGGTCACATCCTTGTGCTGCTGCATGGTGAAGTTGAGACGCTTTGGCGCTTGTATCTTCCTCAGTTTGGTCCCACCCACTAACAGGTCCAGCGAGTTTGTCTCACGAGTACCGCAAAGTGTGCATACAGTTTTCTTCACAGAAGCCTCCATTTAGTGCTCGCCCAGCAAATTCACAGCGTAGGCACACCCGGAACATTTCTTGAATCACATGATTGCCGGCATGCGTGCTTGCAATTGTGAGGCCATCCGCGATGATGCTATGCAGCAGGCCTGGAATTGTGTTCAGTCTTTTGCTCAGAGGATTCACCGTAATGATGAGCAGCAGCGGTCTCAGTACAAACCCTCGTGGCACTCCGCACGTGAGCTGGGTTTCTTCAGGCGGAGTGTTATGGAACATTATCCTTGCCGTTCTTCCCTGAAGGAACCTTGGGATCCACGCCGCCAGATGCATTTCCACTTCAAAGACAGTCGGTGCCCTGATTACGTGCCCGTGTTTTACCGAGTCCAATGCCCTTGCATAGCCATTGAAGCAGGCTAGCGTCCTCTTTTCATCTTTCTTCCTCTGCACGCGCTGGATACCTGCATCGGCGTATGCAGTGCCAATACTGTTGGTCTAGAAACGGACTTGTTTCGGTTATAACTTACTCGCAGTGCAGTCCCGAAGTCCGCGCACCAACACTCGTTCAGTTAGCTCGCGCAGTGTGGTTGTGTTTGGAAGGCCTAAATGATGACTTGCTGCTTGCAGGCCTGTTTGGTTTAAAAAGGGGAATGATAATGTTTTGCCTGCACATTCCTGGAACACTACCCTTCCTCAGATCGTGATGAAATAGCCTCAATGCACGCATTTTGTCGCGCCTCCACAATTGCTTCAGGGCCTCAAAATACATTTCATCGATATCTGCAACCGCGCTCGACAACAGCTCACGCAGTGCAGCATCCAAACCCTGAAGCCGTTACAGGAACACACTCGCTGTCCCTCGTTTTGGGAATACTCTTCGCGGGTGCATTAGGCTCATTCGTTCCTTTTTCGGCATGCGTCCTCGTTCATGCCTCAGCCTGTTGGAGCCTCGTTAGTGCGTGGTCGTTGGCAACCAGCGCTCGTGATATCGGAGGCTGCAGGGCATGAATAGACTTCGCTAAACTCCAGCTCATTGGACCGGTAAATGCGAACATCCATACACTCTCCTTCCACCTTTCAAGAGGAGTCTCTGCAAGCAGCTTCCTCCAACATCTTACGGGACCATCCTTCTCTTCCTCACCTCCTCGCATTTTTTCACCGTGCTTTCCTTGCTTGCTAAGTATGCCGCCCGAAAGGAGCCGCCTCCTTACCCATCGGTGTTGGTTTCTTAACCACCTGCCTTATGCCGCACATGAAAAGCAGAAGCAGGTTTTATAGGTGCAACCATATCAGGGCCCGCACCCACGAACACATGGAATATGATACAATAGTGATCATTGTCCGTGCTCAGCGTGGGCGTTCAATTTGAAACCTCAAAACTCTCCGCGCGGTGTGACGCCCTGTGATGACCGCATTGCCGTGGCGGGGCACTTCGCGTTGGCCGAGCAGTGTTCGCAATTCGTACCCTCTTTTGGGGGCACCACCCGGCAATAGAGCCGTCACGTCACTCGGACGCAGTGGATCCCGCATTACGCGGTGGGAATTTGCATCAACTCCCACAGCCAGCGGTCACACTGCTCCCGCCAGACAGTTTAGCGCAGAGCTACAAACACATGCCTTTCGGGGGAAGTGCGCCGACATGACCATTGAACACCACTCCGTTGGAAAACACCGGCGTTTCTGTCACCCATTCCTGACGGTCTCGCGATCACTCCTACGCCCTCCCTCACCTGAATCGAGACTCCTACAGCTCTATGCGCCAGTATCCACCAATCCTGAGCGAAGTGCGTTCTGCTGGCGCCGAGTGCGTCCACTGTATGAGACAAAATACTGCTGTACCTTCATGTAGTTGCCCCTCTAAGCAACCCGTCTTACTTGAGACAATGACCCAATCTTCCACTGCACTCCACGTGTCACGGGACCAGGTTACGCTCCACATCTCCGCTGATAAGCAACAAACTTCGCCTTTACATCTGACAGAGAACGACCGCACGTGCGGAGGGGCACTCTCACAACTTCGTTTACCCCAGAGCGCTGGTGATGCTGCATATCCCTCTTCGGTAGTCATGAGCCTCTTGCCTGCCATGATCCATTTGGATCGGGAATAATGCAGGCGCTTGACTTCCTCCTGGACAAGGTGCAGGGCCTTTGTTACACGTTGGGGTGGCCGGCGTTACCAGGGTTTTGTTCTCCCTTCGTCGTGCGTTTTATGATCACTCGGCTGATTATGCGCTGCCGAAGATAAAGAAATGTACCCACACCACGTCCCGTGGCATGGCAATTTAGGGGTCAGCCTTGGATCTAGGCTTTTGCTCGCTAAACCCCCCCTTGTCGGACAATTTTTCACCAACATTCACCAATTGCTGGTCACCACAGCCTCATATCTCTGAGGACCTGTTGCCATTGCTACCCTGTAGCGCTCTTTGAAGCTGCGGAGTTTCGCTCCGTGAAGACACTCCTTGGCCTGTGGTTGGCGGCGTGTACACTGCTTCGGTGGGCTCCCTTTAGCCAGGGCAGTGGACCGCGAAACGCCTGGAAGCCATGTATTCGAGGACCAAATAATGTTGCATCACACAACCCATCTCTGGGAAATGCATCACCTCGCCCCACTCCAGTCACCCTTCTTTCTCACTGGCCGCAGCTTTCGGCTGCATATTACGTCCTAGACATTAGCGCTACGTTAGGGCGGTGCCACTTACGATCGGGCTGGGTCAGGGTCTCTTTGATTCCAAAGACCGGGACTGAGTTTCACTCGCCACAAACAAGAGCTCTAACACATTAGGCCCGTCAGGGGGTTTCGGAATTTTAAAGCAAAATTAAGGAACCAAAGAGTCATCGCATCAACTTGAATCTCCTTGTAGAAAATCGAAAGGCAAACATATTCCTTAGAGGTAAATAAGGAGGGGTAACAAACGATTTGCATCGATCGGTTGCCACGCTCATGAGGTGCCGGGAAACATTAATTGAGTAATATCGAGTGGTCAGACAGCCGAGTAAATGTTATTCGCCATTTTGAAGCTTGAATGGTGAAGCATCGACTTGCGGAATACCTTCAAGAAATACCATCGCCACACATACTGCCTCGAGAGATATCGGAAATTTCACTAAACTGTAATTAGTGCCACACTTTACTTAAGCTCTGTGGGGCGGCATTGACGGCGGTGCCGCCTGGAATGAGTGAGACGACACACAACTGTAGGCTCCCCCGTGAGGTGAGTAGGTTCTCGTTGCTCGACCTAAGTTGTTATCGACTTCCAACATGTGTACACTACAGTGGTGAGGCCCGGCGAGCGGCTTCATGGAATGGAATGACAGTGTGCTTCCGAAACATGTGGGACGCATGTTAGTGGATCCAGTAAAGTAGGACATACAATCGTGAGTGACTTCGAATAGGAACTCATCCGAAAAAATCTTATTGACAATACCAGAGTAAAGTTCGGTGCGAATGTATAATATTCGCTACTATGGGTTCGGTTATCAGCGGCCTACTATCGAGCCCACATACTTCCCTCGCAAAAGAAAAGCACACAACGAGATATTAATAACAGTTATCTTGGCGTTAAATAGCGCGGTATTATGCTACCAAAGTCTGTGCTATTTTTGACAAGTGTATAAACTAATGTGTGAGAGCGCATCTCAGCGAAAAAAAAGTGACGAAGGTACAATTGTTGGTTAACTGCTTCGGTGATATGACACAAACCAGCGTCAGGACGAGGCTTTTGGGAGCTTTTTGTTGTTCATTCGGGGGGTTTGGGGGGTCGAAGCAGTGTGCTCACTCTCTGGAAACAGTGACTAGCACCACTTGCGCCACGAAGTATAAGAAAAGCACTCACAAAGTGGTATTCCAGCTTGAGAGCATGATATTCACTTCGCAAGGGGCAATGACGTAGAGTCACAACATTCCCTACTTGTGCTTCTTTATACGCGTCGTTCGTCAAACGGCCCTAGCACAGTAGTAGCCTTGTGGGTGGTGATGTGGACATTGGCAAGCTTTTGGGGCTGATGGTTCTTCTCAACACAGGAGGAACCAGGTTTATATCCTATGGTTGGCGAATCGGGATGTGGCAGAGTGGGTAGTCCCCAGTCTGCCCTCGCTTTACTCGTCACAAAACTCAGGCATTTAGGCCGCATCTACAGCTTCACTGCCTTGTAGTTAACCATAAGGCGAATGGAAGTTATGTTGTGTGATGCAGCACCAGAATCGATCATTTATTTTTTGCAGCAACTATCCACTGCTATAGTGTAATTAAGTTTCTGCATTTGATAAGTGGAGTGAGATTGTTGATATTGTTAATACCAATGGCTGTGATATATTTTTACATAACAATGGTATTCATACAACATTTTTTTCTACGCACACCACGCAAACCCACTAAAAGTAGTCGAGGGGAAGTCGCTGTTGATTTTCCGAGCGCCAAAACAATGTTCTGCATCGCCCAACGGACAGTATAACCTTTGTTAACCCCGCCCGAAATGGGCATAAATTATATCACGCAGGCTGACGGTCGCAAAGCTGCATTATGCTAGGATTCCGGCATCAAGTGCCATACTTATACTACAGTGTGAATTAATCAATACACAAGCAAAAAGAAGTATGTATGTCTTGAGGAACACTATGAATTGACGAGAATATATCGCAAGGTGCTCAGCTGCGCAGCATGTGCCTAATGATGCAAAGCACAAGTTCACAGTGGTGGTTCCTCTCTTCGCTTTCCTGGTGGGCGATTGGTGATTTACGAGTGATAATATACTGCGTGGAGGCTTTGTTGAAGTGTTACAACTTTGTTTTTTTGTGTGCACGTCCTGTTTAGAGATGATGTTTCATGCAGTAACGGGAACATCTTCCAGTGAGGGGGGACGGTATTGATCATACTATCAAAAGAGAGACCATAATATTACTACTACAATATTCTTCTACAGGATACCTAAGGGAAGAGCACTGTGATTTTCTTTCGCCCAGAATGACTCACATGTCTTACGTGGAACTCCAATATCAGAATTGTGTCACAAGCAGCAGTACAAAGCCAAATTACACGGAAGCAAAATAGCCACAAAACAGTAGTGGCTTTGATAAGTTTAAAGTCCATGATTAGCCAAACATTTAACGACAGACAGAGAGCAGATGATACAATCATTACCTGTTTGTTATTGGAGTATTTGAGATGTGCTTGGTTCGCCCGGAAGGATGGTGATTTGATACGAATAGATGGATCTCTTGAATGCCTCTAGAGGCACACAGATTTTACTGCTCATTACTACTTAGTTGTCACGATATGGCGGCAAACCTGTCACTGAGACACATAAAACCTCTAAGTTTGGTGGTCTCGTGCTGCTATGTGCACCGAAACCTATTTGTGCCTGAGCAGGAATACCATTATTGCTTGTGTTTTCATCTGGCCGGCATGCTTACGTAAAAAAGCAGTGGGCTGACACATCCTCTGAACTCATTTGGAGCAGGAAGAAGATGAGGTGAATTCCGCTGCAATAAAGGTGGGAGCTTTGGAGCGCACCTTTGTAGATTATATCAATTTTATTCACCGGAGAAATGCCCACTGTTCGCGTTGCGAAACGACATTTCAAACCGCCCGTTGAAGTTTTATCATTGCATCAACCCGAAATCGAAATAGTTTATCGGTGCTCAGCTAGTCTTCTTCCTTTATAAGCTGTGCCCAAGACGGGGTTGTGTTAACTAACCACCTCGGTGCGGTGTGCTATGAGGGCTCTGGTGTTTGATAGTGCTGTAGCTTATTGTAATTGTTTCACATTGACACTTAAGATTAATGGAATGTTTGCAATTGAAAATGATCTCTACTTGCATCATTGTCTACTACGTCATATTTGCTCTTTCACCTTTTTCTTCCTCATTTTGGTGATTTGTTTTGTTGTGATGGGTGTTTGGAAAATGAAGTCAATCTGACGAATTCGCTGGATCAACATTATGTATAGTATTGCTTTCCACTAAAGCATGCTGAGCGCACTGTGTGGCGAACTGGTATCATCAAGTTCGTCGACCTTTCGCTCAGGCAACATTACCTTACTGCATAGAGATATTAAGAGTTACACGGGGGTTGGTTGGCTCGTATTTAGTTGTCAACTGGTTTTTATCATGTAAAGAAAGTGTTATATACCTAAGCAAGTAAGGCACTTCAAACCCGAAGTTTTATGATCATCTAGGGGTTTGCTTATTTGCTGCTTCTCCTTCAAAGACAACAGAGTACGCAAACAAAGCGACCACGGGTTAACGTTTCTGAGGCCTGGTTCCGTCGCCCATGTGCATTCGACTCCTGCAGCATGTGTTGGAATCACTCGTGTCGATTGCACGATTGTCAGCACCCCGCTAGCGATACACGGTGTGTGTGTTCTGCTGATTGTTGTGTGGGTTTAGGGCCCTTGTGTGTCTGTGGCCGCCTTGCCTGCCGTTCGTGGATGGGTCTGGGCGGGCTGGTACGCTTTTGGTGTCTCTCCGCACGGAGTATGGCCCCGCTTTGTGGGCGTGGGGAGCCCGTGTGTTGTGCGGTACCCCGCCTGTACCTCAACCAACACGTCATGATATCACGCGTATCGCTCCACTTCCACTCGAGGGCTTTCGCCACGCAGGCACTGGTGTCATGCCTGCTCCTGCTGTGTTTGGCCAACATTACAGGTTGTATGTTAATATTTTATTGTCATTAATGATTGTGCTTGAGGAAGAAGAATACATCGTTTGTTCTTGAATATGGGCAATAATATTGTACTGTTCACCGGGTCGTAGGTAGTTTATAATAGGACCAAATATTTATTGTGAAAATGTTATAATCAGTTGCATGTAGTATAATGCGGCACGCGTGACATGTTTTATTTTTATTTTTATTTAAAAAAAAAAACAGTTAAAAAAATGCGCTTAGGATGTTGCCTTCCTTGTGCATACGATGCTGAGGGGGTTAGTAACTTCTACAGGGCTGGAAAACGTTTTCACTCACAGTACCCGTCTGGTTGTTGTTTAAGCGGTGTGGTGTACGTGTTTGTCACGATTTTGCTGAGACCATTTACTAGTGTTGCATAGTACTGTTCTCTTGTATTGTTGCCGAGGTGATTACGAGATAGAAACAAAATTAAAAGTGTCATGGAAGAAGCTGCCCAGCTTTTTGAGAAGTGGAAATACGTTGTACCAGTGACGGTTGCCGCTACACGATATGCATTGCTGTTCGGTGCTGTGTTTTTGGGTTTCGTGTTGTATAATCGCACTGTCATCCCGCTGGTAGGAAGACTTGTAACACGGCGCATCGCGGACAGACCACAATGCCTTCAAAAGTTGACGCCTAAGGATCGCTTGTTTATTACATTATCTAAACTCTTCACTGTAGCGTTTGTGTATCATGCTTATAGCTTTGTCGTGAATACCGAGGTGAGCAACATTTCGGTGAGTTTCTATGACATTACCGTTGTCCTCCGGGGACTTGTGTGGATGCCTGTCCATGTGGCTGCGCTCTTTATCATATACGATTTATTTTACACACCTTTCCATTGGGCACTGCACTGGCCACCGATTTACCCTTTGATACACAAGCATCACCATCGGCAGATAACACCCTTTCGTGGCAACGACGACGCCATCAATGATCACCCTATCGAATACATCATTGGAGAATATAACCACATACTGGCCCTTTATCTCCTGACACGCATTGTGCCCGCGGGGCAGGTTCACGCGCTGTCAGCTGTCATGTTTGTATTTATTGGGGGAACGTTAGCTAGTCTTAACCACACACGCATAGACTTGTTCATACCATATATATTCAACGTGCGAGCGCATGATCTTCACCACTCACATTTCAGGTACAACTATGGTCAGTACATTATGCTGTGGGACTGGGTGTTTGGGACGTATAAGTGTTCGCGGAGTCAGGGTTCACATCAACAAGAAAAATGTTTAAGATGAAGGCCACAAGAACCAGCCCCATTTTTGGCATCTGCTACGGTTCGTGTACACTTGGTGTGAAGGGTATAAAGAGTTTCAAATACACGTAACACTTATTTGGCCCATTTTTAACGCCAACCGCCCATTACACTCCCTCCTCCCATTTGTCCTTATCGTCTACCGGTATCTTTCATACATCTATTTGCTCCGCATCAAACCGCAGTGTACTGTGACTACGCTATCTTGGGGTACTTTGTGTATATGGCGTGCTACCCATGCGTAAATTTTGTTCTATGCGCTGCGTACAGTGAAGCGTCGTTTCGTAAATTCTAAATAGATTTAGTGAATGTCTTTTTCCTTCAGTGTCACCGTGTAACATAGTCATTATTAGGTTATGATGTAGTAATAGCTTCAATCATTAGACTCAAATAAAAGTAGAGTTGGTGACCATGCTTCTTCCTCGGAACGACACTATATTTCTTGCCGCACTTATGCTTTTACCCCTGGGTGCGCTGTTGCTCTGCCCTCCCGGTGTGTCGTGTGTCGGTGTGTATGAGGAGAGAAAGGCCTACCGCGCTCACACCGTGCGATGTGCCCTGATCGTTGCCTGGCTTATGAAGTTTGATGGGGCTGTGGCGAGTGGGAAGTGTCCCGTGACTTTGGAGGTCGTTGCAACGTGTGTTGGGCCCAGTTGCTGGCGAGCGGTATCATTGAAAGCTCCGATCACTGGAAACGTGAAGGTCGTATTGGGCAGTGGAAGACGTTTAATATTAGGTGGGATTGTCAAGTGGGTCGATGTTGATCCCTGCTAAAGTGATTACCATTGCCCACACATATATGGGCACAATATGTAAAGGTGTTTGCTTCTATTTGACACGTTCATTTCCCCTTCGTGCTACTGCTCAATCTGTTACCAACCGCCCTGCCACCGCTGTAATGGATAGTGCCAATATGAAGTTGCAGCACATATGTGTTTTGAAGCCGTGAAATCGTGTTGGATGCGTTACCCTAACCTTGTGCCCCCATTGTGTTGCCGGGGCCGCAATGCTCAGTGGACAGAAGCGATGCGGCGCAGGAAGGGTTCGCTAGCTGACAACAGAGTACGCAAACAAAGCGACCACGGGTTAACGTTTCTGAGGCCTGGTTCCGTCGCCCATGTGCATTCGACTCCTGCAGCGTGTGTTGGAATCACTCGTGTCGATTGCACGATTGTCAGCACCCCGCTAGCGATACACGGTGTGTGTGTTCTGCTGATCGTTGTGTGGGTTTAGGGCCCTTGTGTGTCTGTGGCCGCCTTGCCCGCCGTTCGTGGATGGGTCTGGGCGGGCTGGTACGCTTTTGGTGTCTCTCCGCACGGAGTATGGCCCCGCTTTGTGGGCGTGGGGAGCCCGTGTGTTGTGCGGTACCCCGCCTGTACCTCAACCAACACGTCATGATATCACGCGTATCGCTCCACTTCCACTCGAGGGCTTTCGCCGCGCAGGCACTGGTGTCATGCCTGCTCCTGCTGTGTTGTTTCTAACTACGTGTCGGCCGATTAGCAGTGGTGACTTTTCTTCTAGGAAAAATCATTCACGCTCTCTCACATTTTACCGCAAGTTTAACCTGGAATGAGAAGTACGGCGCCCCCAACCATTTGTTTTCGTTCCTTGCCTCATAAGGTTACAGGGGTGAGGAGCAATCAGCGTGCGTCACTTGATCCCGCACCCTTGCCGAGCCTGTCTCTCCACGCGTGGTGTTGAATTATTTTTCGTTTCAGTGGGCGGCATGCCTGCCAGCGTGATTTCATATAGTTTCTGAATGTCAGTGGGTGCCGGGCGGTGCCGAGTGTAGCTAAGCCTGTGGCGGGGATGGTGCGCAGCAGTTCTGTAACCGAAGTGAGGATGCATCAGTTGGAAGAATCACGCAGTCCGGGCTGACTTTTTGCTTTCCCTTTCAGACTTTGCCTGTGCTTTCTTCCAGCGGTTTAGCGGTTTACTTGGCGCTGTATGGTGGCGGAAACATTATCTCACCGCTTTATTTTGCAACTGATGTTCAGCAATTCCAGTACGGCGGGTCCCGTGACACGCGTGGTGTGATACTTTTGGCAAAACATTCTGCCTGCCAGCGTCGGGTGTCTGCTTCGCCTTTCCTGCGTGGTTTCACACTGCTCAACTACCATCCGGTCGCCAGTGCTAAGGTACGCCACGGCGCGTATGAATTGTACAATGAGAAAAATCCACTTCGCTGCACGACACATGCAGCTATCGTGATGGGCCTAGGCTTCCGTGACTGTTGTGTTGGTTCAGGCTGCTGAGGTGAGGAGGCGCTGCGTCTTGCTCGTGCTCTCTGTGCGCACGTGTGGCGGCAGTACTGCAGTGTTCAGTAAGGACGTTAGCATTGCTCTTCAAATTGAAGTCGAGGCGACGGTCCTGGAGTGGGTGTGTGCCCCTTTTGGCGGCACTGGCTACTGCTCTTTGGCATCATCTCCTTACCTCGTGTTGTCAATTATCTGTTCCACTGTGAGTAGTGTGTTGTGTGGCTTCTTGAACGGGCAATAAATCTGTTGAGACACTGCTTGTGTGCGCTGCCTTTCGGAAGCTACCCACAGCGGTCTACCGCGGAGCGCTTGCATTTTGGCACTTTGTGCTTTCTTTGGAACGAAGGTGGGCAATGGCGCCCGAGTGGGTTGTAACGCCTCTCTGTCGCACGTGGCGGTTGTGACGACGCCGGGCCAATGCCTCCCGTGCGAGCTCTCTACCATCGTGTGAAACTGTTTCTCTGTGTTCGTTAGCGCCCTTGTTTGCTTCTGCCTGTTTTCCCCAACCCTTTAGTATCAGCTCCTGACTGACACGTTGGAAGGGAGGGAGGAATATAACCACAAGCACACCACACCAATGCCACCGCATTCCGGAAAGCAAGCAAAGGGAGAGATCCCGCCCGCCAACGATGTCACTCGGCAGCCGGATGGCGTGTGCTGTGGGTCTGCGGCGCATGAAGCGCCTGGCTGGACGTTAAACAGTTCGGTAGCAAGTGTACTGCTGGAGAAATATGGTGGAGCATCGGGCATGACTGGGGGCGCATTCCTGCAAAAGTATCTTAACAACGCATGCAGCGTAGGAGACGTATCCTTGCGTGTGCTCATGGAAGATACCGCGCGGTATGTGGAGGAAGAAAGCACGCGAGCAATTCTGAAACGGTCAGCGGAGTGGAGGGAATGTGAAGCATTACACGCGGCGGTGGCTGATCTCAGGAGGAGGGAGGTTCATACTCTCGGGCAGTGGGAAAACATGACTAAGCGTATGGATTTCGCTGACACACTCGTGAGGGATCGACTGCATGCTGCGCTTTTGTGTGCAAAACAGGGCATGGCAAGTAGCACGCCCGAAGTCGCACAATCCGGTGAAGATCTCAGAGACGTGTATGATTCTGTGCTCAATGCGACGTGGAGTTATGTTGTGGAGGGCGGGGGTCACGGCGGAGACGCACTTGAGGTGAAGCTGGTTGAGGTACCATCGGGGGAGCAATCGAGGCTGCGGTCCAAAGCGACGTTGAGCACCCGGCATGATCCGCAGCGAGAGAGTTGTGAAGTGACTGGCTGCGATGACATCGTTATGGCAGTTCTCTCATCGTCAAGCGGTTGGCCACCCGCTGTGTTTGACGCAGCAACGGTGGAAAGGTCAGGGAAGGGGAATTGCCCTGGGGTTCACGTCTACATTTGCAAGGAAGCGGTGGGTGCGTGGCGCCTTGTCAGGGGAACTCTTGACAGGTGGTTAACGGGTGTAACAACGCCCGATACCCGGGTGCCATTCGCTGTAATCGGGACGCCCGACAGTGGGAAGCCTTGTGGCACCGGCTCGCTGCTGCTCTACCAACTACTGCATTATCCGCAAGGGAGGCTGAAGGCTGTGGCATACTTTTTGAATGACGAGGCGTACATCTTCCGCAAGCCACGGGAGGGGCGGCGCGGGAGGGCTGTGCGGTACCGCAACCAGAACGATGGCTTGCGTGTGGTTTGCGACCTGGCAAAGGAAGGCATTGAGGGGTACGTTCTGTTTGACGATTGCACGGGGGAAGTTAATGTGTGGGACCTCCCGAAGGAATGGGGTGTCACCCGGCTTTCCCCCACGGGCAGCGGTTGGTTAAGCGGCTTTCTTACAATGTGGCCGAGCATAGTTCCCGCTTACGTCAGGCGCGGCACTGAGCAAGAAACCCTCGCAGTGCTTGCGTGGGAGAGGCACTTGGAGTTGCTGCAATCTCGGGACAGAAAGATGAATCAAGTTGATCTCAGGGGTGATTTTGGCGACATCCAGAGACGTATTTACATGGTGGGACCATTGCCACGATATGTCCTGGGAAGCAAAGAATGCTATGAAAGGCGTGTCCGGGAGATTGATGCTGCGCTAAGACGTGTTGGTAATACGCTGAATGAACTGGACAACCTTCTGTATGGCCTGGGTGACTGGGGTGTCAACGATATCAAGGAAACTCTGTCAGCGAAGGCTCGCGCTTGGCAAGGCGGATACCCTTGGCATGTTAATATACCCGTCTCTGCCTACGTACGTGGGAAGCTGCTGGCGGCGGCGGACAAAGTGCCAATCGGTGGACAATTGGTGCATTCCATATCGACATCCGATATATGGTCGAACCCAGCGCGGCAGGACATAATAGGGATAAGGGTCTTCACGCTGGCCCACGTTGTGGATGAACTGGCGAGGCACCTGAAGTATCTCCCACGGGAAGGTGAGACCGCGAGCTCTCGCTTGAGCGTGCTCAGCCGCGCTGGGGGCCGGGGCCGCGTGCCGACCTCTTTCCACTACTTTTCCTCCTTTGACGCACCGCTGGAAATCGAGCCGGGTCGGCTCTACAGGCCGGAGGAGGCGGAGTTCCCTCTGGTGGAGGGCTTCTTTTTCGTGGAGGGCGGGAGCGGGCTGGCGGCAGAGGAGGGCGGCGTACCTCCCATGACGCTGGTGCTGGTGCAAGTGACCGCCGCGAGGGACCGCTGCACGGCGAGCGGCACGGTGAGCGGGCTCATACAGCAGTTGAGTACGCTGCTCGCGACGTGGGACCCCGCTCGCAGGCGACTGCGATGGGAAATGATTTATGTGCATCACTCGAGCGCGAACAAAATTACTGAGAGGCAGCGGCGTGAAACGGATGGATGTGGTACTGCACTTTGGGGCATGGTTGACGAGTACCAGGTGGAGCTTCCTGCAGTGTTTTCTTCGTTACGCGGAGGTACGACTGGACAACCGTAATGACACCTGGCGGTGGTGGCGGTCGCAGCGAATGGGAGAATGGCATACCCGCCTCGGCTGCTTACCATATTCAGGCACGTTCGTTTGTTGGGCTTATCTTCCTTGCTTCCTCGCGTGTCTGTGGTGATGGGGCTCATGCCGACTGTATTGCAGTAATGCTCAGTGCTGAGTGAAGCTTCTGGGGAATATTCTCCACATCGTAGTTTAATAACGTTAGTGTTTTGTGTTGTTTATCGTTTTCCATCGTGCCCGCATGTTGTGACGGGTAGGTTTGCTAGCATACGTATTTTCATCATGTATTTTTTTTTACCATGGTGGATATTTCTTGACTTTCGTCTTCGGCTGTATCCTTTTTCTGTGGGTTTATCTTCTCGTGGCTTTTCCTGCGGTCGCTATAACTCCCGGGCGATGCTCTAGTGTTTCTCGTTTTATTGATTCATGAATTTCCCGGCCCCGAGCCGCGCCGGTGTCGTGCCATGTCATCCACCGACTGCTCAGTGTTTGTGGGCCACACCACTGCTGCCATATGGAGCGCTGCTTTCCCACTCTTTTCCTCGAAGGGGCGCGTTTGAGACCCAAGGCAAAGGAGCACACAATTATACGCTGCAAGGCTTATCCATGCAACCCGCAAGGAAGACCCCCTCCCGAAAGCGGAGAGAGGGTGACGAGAAACTGAGTGCGACAACCGACTCCACGCTGCCGACCAACGCGCACCCCGATCCCGAGGGACAGTCACCGCTTACATGGAGTTTGGAGCGGCGACTGAACGAGGTGTTGTTGGCGAAAGGCATCATTGAAGCTGAAGAGATACTTCATGAGTACCTAACCGTTGCGTTTGGCGGTTCTTTTTGGCGCCCCGGCATCGTAATGAAGATGTTCCTTGAAAACCCAGCAACTTATGTAAAGGACGCATTCACGTGCTTGTCGTTGGCAAGTTCGGAACTGTTCATCGGTTTCAAAGAGTTACATGAGGCGGTGGAGGCGATTGGTAAGACGAACCGCGAAAGAATGAAACATATCGGGCAGCTTCCCTGCGTGCTTGATTTCCTGAAATGCCACATTGGACGTGCCGCTGAGGGCAGACTGGGCGCAGCGTTGAGTGCGATAAGGCGCGGCAAGGAGAGAAGTGTGGCCAATGAAGGCACTTCATCCGTTTGTTGTGCTGATGCGCTTGCTGTTGCAATGAAGGTTGCAGCGATAAGTGGGGCTGCGGCGACTAGCGAGGCGGTAAGCGCAGTTGCGGATGCTACGGCATTCATGAAAACAGCGGTTGGCCTTAAGCCGTGGACAAGGGAAATTACAGGCGCGTACGACAGCGTGTTCAACGCGGCGTGGGGTCACGTGCTGACGGGTGACGAATACCGCGATGAGCCGCTCGGGATGAAGGTGGTCGTCGGACGCCCGGAGCTATGGCCCCGCGCGGCAGTTGACATCGCCCCCGAGTTGGAAGATCTCAACTACCACCACAACCTCCGCAGCGGCGCGTTGGCGGTGGCGGTGCTCACATCGAAGATGGGATGGCCGGACACACACTTCGCTACCCCGTCATGTGAAGGGGTATGCACGGCCTGTCGCAACGGAGGTGACGGGTACCACAGAGACGTGTGTGTTAGCAGGGAAGTGGCGAGGGCGTGGTACATTGTTCAGGAGGAGCTCGACCTGCTGCTCGAATCGCCTGGGCGTTACGAACCGAAGCCTTGCTTTGTTACGGGCACACCCGGGAGCGGGAGATCGTCTGGGCTGGGCTGCTTCATTCTCCACGAGCTCCTGCACTACGAACCGGCGGGGCCGCAGGTTATCGCTTATTTTGTTAATGGTGTGGCATACTTCTTTTACCGGCGCGTGGGGAGTAGTCCCGGAACAGTCGTGCTGTACAGGGATCAGTGGGCCGCGCTGCAGAGTATAAGGCGCATGAGGGTCAACGGCGTAACAGTGTTCACCATTTTGAACGGTGCAGAAGGGAACATCTCGCCCTCCAAGTTTCCTGATCTTTGGCTGGGAGTTGTGCTCACCCAACCGAGTGAGGCTCACAGCTCGCACGGTTTCAAGTCTTTCAGGAGTATTTACATGAACCCCGACGACGAAAATGACCTGAAGGCGCTTCTCGCATGGAAAGGGCTCTCCATGTTGCCGGAGGATGAGCGAAATCTCCCGGAGACAAAGCAGGGGGTTGAAAGGGAGTGGGCTTTGGTGCGTGAGCGCATTGCGGAGATTGGCCCATTCGCGCGGCACGTTTTCAATCCCAAGGCCTTTTGGCGTTTGAGGAGTGAAGTACACGTCATTTTCAGAACCGTTGGACGTTTGACCCGATTCAGTGAGGAACAGTTGCGGCATTATTTTGAGCTGACGAGAGGCAGTGCCGGGAGCCGGTTGTTGGGTGTCATGCGTGTGAAGGGGCGCCCAAACGGAGAGGGTTTCAGGCGCGTGCCTCTGTCGGCGAAGATTGGCAGGGTGCTGCTGCGTCGCTTTAAGGTGGTACTCGATAACTCGTTTCTCCGTAGCGACGCGGCACCCGAGAGCACTCTCGTCTGCTCGCTTCTGAAAAGCGGCATGCAACACCTGACCTGCGGGCGGATGGTTCCGGTGCTGGCCAAGTATTTGAGGCGCCTTCCTGGAGGGCGGTGTGGCGTTGAGGTTTCTGAAGCTGGGGCCAGCGTTATGCAACTGCTCGCTATGAAAAATTCCCGCCTCCCTCAGTCAGAAAACTTGCCTGCGGGGCACTGCGGCACCAGGAGATGCATAAAATACATGACGCTGTACCTGCGAGCGGACGACAACCCTGCGGTGTTCGACGGCTATTTTTTCGTGAGTGAGCCGAAGGCATTTGTCGCTTTACGAATGAGCACCGCCCCCGAACACCCCACAAGTGTGGAGGAGCTGGAGCAGCTGAACGACGCCTTGAAAGCGAACTTTGTTGACTGGAAAGTGTTCAAGGACTCGGGCGCTAAGTGGGAGATGATTTACATCCAGTCGGCCCTTACCGATCCAGTTGCGAGGTGTCAGCCCTGCAATCGCGAGGAAACGGAAACCTCGACGGCCGGTGAAAAAATGAAAAGATTCTGGGACACGGAAGTGCAACAATACGCGGCTGTGATGGAGACGGCCTACATCAATGCGCTAGTTGACTTTATTGCCGCATTGCAGCCTCAGCTGTGAACGTGGGGTGAATGAACGCTCTGAAGTGGGAATGGTGTGAGAAGGGGAGGATGCATTATGAAGGGAGCTGCCACAGCAGGAACCAAGGCAAAGTGATGTCATACCTGGCAGCGTGAGGCCGGGGGCGGAGCTTGTAAATGGTGATGGCCCGTTGTATCGGATGCTGCTGGGCGCTGTGGCCAGCCGCTGCCTCGCACGCTCGCTCCTCCATTTTATTTGTCTTATCATCCATCCTTTCATCGCAGATTCTGTCTGCGTTGCCGGGCCCGCTGCGGCACCGCGGACTTTATTTTGTTGTATGTTGACAACTTTCCTTTTTCCTGCTTAGTGTCATTGTCTTTCAAGAATCATATCTCCGGTAGGTTTTTCCCTCTCTTGCTGTAGTTGCATCCCTCCAGCGGAGGGCGTTAGCCGGGCTGCTTCCGCTTTGCCTCGGTCACCCCTTCCCCTCGTCCCTCCGCACCCTCGCCACTACAGCACCGGGTCTTAGCCACTCGGTGATGCCATTAAGTGTCTGTGTTGCGCGCCCGCATGCCTTTCGCACTCCCTTCCACGATCGACTTTACCTCGACGATGCGCCGCTCCGCACACTTCCCTCCGCTTTACCCGCCAGCTTTTCGGCTCGCCATGCTTACGGGATGCGTGGGGCAGCGACGGGCCTCATCGCGGTTCCGCCCATGACGACTGGAGGGGAATGCACTGGACCTTGAGTGCGATGGGCGGGAACCCCTGGCCTCGGCTGCTTTGAGGACTTTGCTGGTTGAGTCTGGGGGCTGTCCGGCGGATGCCGCAACTTCTTCCGCCTGCCGCCGCTTCGCTCTCATGGCGATTCGGGCGGGAGCCCCTTCTCCCACTCCCGGGCCCGTGGACCCAAGCCACGCGAAAGCGTCGCCGCAGACGTCTCCTTTGTCTCCCGGCGGCCCGGGACGGTATCTTCAGTGACACCTTGGGCCGTAAGAAACGTCGGCCATTGATTGTGCCTGGCCAAGCGAAGTGTGCAATCATCCATGCGGCCCGCATTGGAGGGCTATGTCATCGTGAGCGTTTTTAAGCTCCACACGAGGGAGGCGATCCAGAAAGGAGCGATCAAACAGTTCCCGCAACGCTCAACCAGAACTAGCAACCTCTCCGTCCATGCCCTCCGCTCCGTCACTTCTCTCTCCCCTTGCCGGCGGCGGTGCGGCGGGCTGCTTATTTTAACCGGGCCCGCTTGAGGCAGATCCGGTCGGGAGTGGTGGAACGGTGTGGCTGGCCGCACTGCTTCCTGAGGCCCGTCCTTTGGTGGTTTAAGCGTTTCAGCGCGTGTCCTTCCCCGCGCCAGAAGCACGCGCGGCAAAGTGGGCGCCCGGTTGAAGCCAAGTGCGGAGGCAAGCGGAGTGCGTCGGGCAACATGGACGCCACGTGGCGGGTTGGTTCCGCGGGCTCATGCTCCCCGCGTGGTCCAAGCCGGTTCCTTGTTCTTCGCCTCCCCTGAGGGCGCGCGCCCCACCGGCCCATCTGTGCGGCGGTTCGCGCCTGCTCGGACCCTCGTGGACCACCGCGGGTCGGAACGCTCTGGTGATTTTTCCCCTCGGGCCGCCTGTGGGCCATCGTGGTGGTACCGTGCTGCCGCTGGGGCTCCACCCGATCCCGAAAGGGGGAGAGGGCGACGCGGCCGCAGAGGGACTAACGCCGATGGTTTACCACCGAGCTTTTGGTGGAACAAACGCGCCCTCGGAGACGGGGCCCGGACTGGCGGCGGGTAAGCGCAATGCTTTAATCCTCGGCATCCCAGCCCGCCTTGCCCGGCTCGAGACCCTCAGAAATAAATCCAACAACGTCCCGCAAAGCTTTCCTCAACGGCCGGCCGTTGAGTGCTGTTGGCATCGTCGGGACAAGACCCGCCTCCGGCGTACCTCGCATTCGCTTTCCGCTCGGGGAGCTCACCGTGGACGAGTCCGGGCCGAGGATTACTGCCATCATGTCATGGGAGGTGTGACGGAGATTTTCCGTGCGCTCTCCCATCGTTTGGTGCTGGACGACTGAAGCCCAAACAATCACACCACGAAAAATCCCTTGCCACACACACTGATGTGTTCGCGCGCGCTTTCGTTGAAAGAGAAATACCGCTCCGAAGCACGAGGTTTGCCGTGTTCAATTTCACTGGGACCACAAACTTCTTGCGGAAAGACCGTGCGATTCCCTCGGCTTTGCGATGGGGACGCGCAAGCCCCGCCCACTTCTAACGCAATCGAGCATGCAGAGAGGCCCGCCAGCGAAAACCACTTTCCCCGCCACAAGGTAAGGGAGCACGAGAGGGGAGTACACAGCCACGTGGCCATTGAGTTGGGGCGCTAAAAAGGCGCTGGGGTGAGGAAAGGGGAATGGAGTTGGGCCAAGACGCGCGCCCGTTAAATGAGAGGCGCCGACGCTTTGAAGCCGAGCGAGCGACAAAAGGAAAATAACATGAAATAGAGGAGGCGAGAGGAAAGAGCAGAACCAAACCGATCATGGGCAGAAGTTCCCGCACAAGTAATTATAATAAACCAAACACGCTCAACAAGCAAACAAACAAGTGGCCAGTTATAAGTAGACATGTCTTTGCATGGATTAAGGGAGGAAGGTGCCAGTAGAATTCTCAGGAGCATTCCTCACACACGAGGCCGCCTTTCGCTCAGGCCAACATGGGTCCTTCGCGAAGGGTCAGCTGAGAGGGCGATGGGTGTACATACAAATGGGTCAGCATTGTTTTCGTTAGTAACCACGTTTTTTTTTTACATGCATGCATCCAAACACAAATAGAATTATGTGTGTGGGCAGCGCTCGGGGGGGAAGATAATTCGACCGGAAACAAAAGCGAAAAAATGGTAATAATAAGAGGGCGGCGTAAGGGTCGGGGTGATTCAAAAGAAAAAATAGTAAAATAAAGTGATGGAGCAGAAGGGCGTAAGGGTTTGCGTTTGACGATCGCCAAGCACAAGACGCGGTTAGGGGCAGCACGCTTCGCCCTCCTCTTCGCTGGAGTCGGTATTGAGCTGCAACTCGGGCTCCGGAGTGTCGGCTGTGGGGTTGGATACCACGATCGTTGGCGCATCGCTTGCTGAGCCAACGGTCGTCTCCGCCTGCTCGTGGGCAACGAGGCTCACGGTGTACCCGACCTTCGCGCCGAGGCGTCGCATGGCTTCGAGGCAGTAGTCGTCGTCCCACTCGACTTCCCTCGTGGGCGGGAGGGCTACGTGCCATCGCTCACAGAAGGTGATTAATTGCCGCCGCCGCTGGGCTAAAGTAAACGTCCCAAGGAGCGAGTGGAGAACAGCTACAACCTTTTCGGCTGATTCACCGCCATCGGAATACAACGACAGGTGGTCCACCGACGGGACATCGGATCCACTGTCGTCTTCATTTAGCGCACCGACCGCTCGGTCCAGGCGCAGTGCGGCGAAAGTGCGACTGGGAACCGCATTAAGTTGGTACATTTCCACCGGCTCAGGCACGCCGCGCAGTGGCACCGGACCGAGTGATGTTACGTCGAGGTGCTTACGCTCTGCTGTGCTGAGCGAGTAATACGTCGCGTGTGTCAGCAGCACCTGCCCACCATTTGCAATGCTCTCCGTCCGTGCAGCCATGTTTGCTGCGCGCCCGTAGTAATCGTAGCCCTTCGTCACCTCGTCGTGCCGAATGTCGCACAGCCCCGTGTGGATGCCAACCCGCACACGCAGCCCGTTCCACAGCTGACGGTACACCTCTGGATCCAAGCGTGCGGTCGGCGGCCTGTACTCCGCATCTTCCTCGGCACTTGTACCTTCAGCCTCGCGGTAGAAGCTGTCTATTGCATCTGTCTTCCAGTTGTGGCGCAGGAACCTTTGCTGCAAGTCGTGCGCGAGCTGCACGGCCGCGTATGCACTGCGGCATGCGATCATGAATGAGTCGCCGACAGTTTTCACCTCGTAGCAGCCGTGATGCGAAATGAGCGATCGGATTATGTTATGGTGCGCCGACACGGCGTTAGACATCAGTTCCGGATGGGCGGCCCATTGCGCCGTGCTGTTCTCAATGTCCGTCAGCATCAGCGTTATGGGTTCTGACTCCTTCTTCGGCGCCCTGCTGTTGTCACGTCCCTTCAGGAAACATTGAAGAAGTGTGCAAAGAATGGCCACTAGCAGGGCACCAACAATCGCCCCGCAGACAATGCCGGCCACTTCGAGCTTGGTAAGCCTCCTGTAGGCTCCGTTCACGAGCTGTGGCGGCGGAGTTAGTGGGTCGGTGAGTGGCTCCAAAGCGGCGTCCATCGCGCGTGCCATCGACCAAACGGAAATGCGCGTTGCACCGTAGTTTGTCCTGCAGCTGCTACCGAAGCCGCCCTCGTTCGCGCTGCATTCCACATCGTTGAACACACCGTAGCGCATGTCATCAACATTAACGGAGGACTCGGTGAAGAAGAAGCTTGCGAGCGAGTCCGGCGTCACCCTTTCCATTCGCGTCAGGATCATTTGCATCAGCCTTCCAGTTGAGAAACCCAAAAGCGTAAGCGGAGTCCATGCGCTCTGCTCCTTCATGGCTGCATGAAAGCGCTGGACGGTGACCGAGCTCGACTTACCATCACCCCAGTGTGGCAGACTAGTGGCAAACAAGAGTCGGGCCGCACCAGCGTTACCGCTGAAGGCTGTGACGAGTTCATCGTACAGTATCGCTACGTCAAAGAAAAGGACAAACACGCAGAGGTCGGCGTACTTGGCGAGGTGGTTGGCAAGCACGCTGACGTCACCAGGGGTGAGACCAACCACGAACACAGCACCACTTGTCGGCAGGTATTTGTCAAGCTTAGCGCTGTTTCCTCGCATTTTGGCCGAGTGCAGCCGCATCTCGGATGCTTTCAACGCCCTCCTCAGCACATTTCTTATGCCGTGTGCATCCCCTCCACGGAGGACGGCTTGCACAGTCGTCCGGCTGGTGGTGGACAAGTACCGCGTTAGTACGACCAACTGCTGCTCCACCGTTGGTGACAGGTGTATCACGTGCCTGCTGAACCTATTCAACCGTGGTTCGAGGGTTATAGGATCCATGAACACCGTGTCTAACAGTTTCAACACTCGGCCTTCCACAACACCAAACACAGCGGTGAAGGTGGCCCTCAACTGCTCACGCGCGAGGTCCCCTAACGCACCGGCTGTGCTTGTGTTGATCGAATGAAGAAAGAACTGGTCCGACTGTCCCAACTTCCCGTCACCGATCAGATGGCGCGCGCCCGAAGCCCACGACCCAGAAGCATAAACCGCGGCGGGACTGTCGTTCATGAATGGGACTACCCCGTTGAGCGGTGCGCGCAGCATGAGGAAATTGCCGTAGCAGGCGGATGAGTCCAACACCACAGAACCTTCGCTCTGCGTCTCCAGGGTAAATTTTCCGACAAGCTTTTTCACGTAAACAACTCCTCCGCCTTGGTTGCACTGGCAAATGGCACCCAATGCCTCTGCCCTTCCCGTGCAATTACCACCAAAGTCGCCAATCACGAAATCGTCAAGAACGTAGCGACGTTGTTGGTACAACGAATCTTTGAAAGTTGATCGGTTGACCAGCCACTCGGGAACACCCAACGCCTGCGACAACACCTCTCCTGCGATCCACCCGTACACCATCAGTTCACCCTCGGAGTCGTGGGTCAAAAAGTAGTTGGGGTCACTGATGCCCGTGTCCGCGGGGTGAGTTTTCAAGTACTCACGCATTGCCTTCTGAAACCGCTGGATCACCTTGTGGCCGCCGTCCTTTGCGAGCGGGTTGGTGCCCGTTATGATTACCTTTCCAGGTGTAAATGGACGTTGGGCACTCCTCAGCGCGGCAAGCCACATGCGCTCAAGTGAGGCCTGCATCGCCGATGATGCGAGAACGTACGCCTCTGCGGTGCGCCTATCGGCAGCTAATTTCACCAGGAACTTGGCAGTCTCAGGCATGGGTGGGGCACACAAAATAACCGCCTGCGGACGCCCTGCGGCAAACTGTTCGAACGCATCATTGAAAGGTTTATCAAGTGCAGCACTCGCCTTCGACCTTGGGACATTAAACACACTGGAGGGCTCGAAGCCCAAACGGGACAGCACGCTCAGTATAACCCCATACTCCTTATCACCGTATTGGGAGCCCGTTATGTGCATGAGGCCCAGTCGCAGCACGCGTAGTTGGCTGAGCGCGTAGCGGATGAGCACCAACACCTCGGTAGACGGGTCCATACGCAGGAAGTAAAGCTCAGGGATCCATCGGCGAGTCTCGCTGGAGCCCGTAATGGGCGCAAAGGCGACTGCCTCGTGTTGCCCTAGCAGAGGTATGGACAATGCCGTGATGTTGTCACCCAGCGGACCCAAGACAACAACGATCTCCCCGCTGCTCTTCTCCAGCTGTTCTTTGATAAAATCTTGTGGTGCTGAACTCAAGTTATTCGGATAGACGGGAGCCACGTTAACCCTTTCAGCGATGGTCCAGTTGCGCGACGCCAGGGACGCGTTAAAGCCCGCGTTCAGGGAAATGGTGAATGACGGCGGCATGAAAGTTTCCCATAGGCACGATATTACCCTGACATTAATGTCGGAAGCACTGCCGGCGCGCACTGCTTGCTGGGTCAATAACAATAGCAAAGTAAGCACAGAGGCAAACCTGCAAAAGGTGCAGGAAACGCGAATCCCCGAGGGGTAAGGCGAGAACAGAGACGTACTCCCAGTGCTACTCAAGCGGGGCATAATCGGAGATGTCACCACAAAGCACAGACGCCTTCAATATTGCAAATGTTTTAAAACGCTAGCAGAGAATTTCACAGCTTGTCCACTTGTCGCGTGAGGAACAAAGACAGCCAGTGGGAGAAACAAGAAATAAGCAGCCACACGTAACACCGCCGAAACCGTCACATTTATGCGGTAATTAATTAGGCGATATGAAATCAAAAGCTACCGTGCGAGCAAAGGGGCTAACACCGCAGCGTAGAGGCCACGACTAGGGACTTATCCGGTGAAAACTGAAATCGCTCACTTCAGAGGTGACACAAACCCAAAGAAAACTAAAAAATAAAACTCCAAATAAAAAGTTGATCGGTACACAAATATATGCCAGCATCAGCAACAACTTCCTTTCAAACGCGACACCGGAGAGGGGACACCCGCCACTTCCATTGCTCCATTGAAGGACGCACGGTAAGGCTGCATGGAAAGCACTGGGAAAAGAAAACCCAGCAGCCGTGGAGTGAACCCATCATACAATTCCAGCAAACCCATTAAAGTAATTTTTCACAAAAAAGTCGCAACGCCCAAACACAAGACCTCAAAGGAAAAATACAACAACAACGAGACAGTGGTGCTTCTCCCAGCAACGGCCATGGTCCACAAATAAAAAGCAACAACCAACACACAATCCCCATTCTTAAGAATAGCCATATGCACGAAGCCGCGGCACTTCAACAGCGGCACGAGGAATAATACGAGCACCGGCCACTGGTGCCTCCGCTGCTGGTGCATTCCACACCTCAAGCCCAGTAGTAGCAATGCAACGCAGCATGTGTGAGGGAGTGGAATAAACAGCTGTGACCGTTACTACGGTGCTTACGGTCCCTTGGGCTTGCGGTATTCATTCCTGCGCCTGCTGCCCGCCAGTGCCAAGCCCCTCCTGGGATCCCTGGCACGTAAGAACGGCCCGCGGCTGCTCCGTGGTTCCATGCTCCCCAACGCATTCGGGTCGACACCACCCGTGGGCCCTAAAGCAGAGGGCATGGCGCCTCCAATGGAAGGTGGCGGCGATTACACTGCCAACAGCAGCAGACGTCTCGCCTCTCACATCCCCAGGCATGCTTCCCTATTTTGAGGCGGCTCACCCTCGTGCCGCGTGGACGTACGCCTCGCCACCACTTTCCCTCTCCAGGCTCCGTGACGGCACCGCTGCTACGAGATGCCGGCGTGAGAGGTCACTGCGCTCCACACCGCTCCCAACACCAATAGCAACGGGCCACATCATCGCGCAAAAGCATTCGGAAGAGTGCCCCGGTTGCACCACGTCACAAGGCAGCCTATCGAGCCATACACCAGCACGGCACTGATAATGAAAGAAATGGGAAGAGCAATCGCAAAGGCAATCGTTACAGGAAGAAGAACGGTACACATATGAGCGCTGTGCATACCCAGCACGTGTCACTGCTGCAATGACTCACATCCAACAAAATGAACAAGAGAAAATAAAGTAACACAACCGATCATTTATGTCCATCAGCCACGGCGCCAGTAGCGCGATCCGAAACAAAGGTGCACAGAAATCTACAGGGCTGCGCACCCGTTACGGCGTGGCAGGGGGTAAAAACAGTGGGAAGGAAGGTTCGTACAGCGGGAAATCGTGGCGCATCCCAAAGCGGAAACCCAGTACTGACCAGAGAGGCGAAGTAAATAAATACGCCACGTGCGATAACAGTGACACAATCATAATAACACACAATGTAAAACGAGGAAATGTCACACGGAGAGGAATGATGACCGTGCCAAAGAATAAAAAAGTATAACAAAAGAAAGGGAAAGTTGAAATAAAAATAACGCTCACTGTATAAGGTATTATGCTAGGTTGGGCGAATAAAAGTTGCTCACTCAAAATACGCATGATGTCTCGCGGGCAGATGAGCTGGGGGATCCCGCCTCACAGCACCGCAGAAAAGTGCAGTGCAGCCAGAAGCAGCAGCACGCACACGCCCGTCAGCACGGAACGGGCACCATCTGCCGCGTCGTTCGCATCGCCCTCAGCCTTCTCCGCCTCGCTCTTTGCCTCTCCAGCCGTGCGCACGTCATCCTCCAGAGACTTCAGCCCCTTCACGAACACGGCACCGTGCTCGCGGATGTCGTCCGCACCATCCGGTAGCAGTTCCGCGAGAGCGTCGAACGCTGACTCAAGGGACTTGGACGTGACTTCGGCGGCGGCACCCGTGCACTCTTTTGCAGCAGTGCGGATGGGCTCGTCCGCTTTCTCGCATGTGGCCAGTAGGCGCAGCGACTCGTCTGTCGTCTCGATAGCATCCTTCGACGGCGCCGTCAGGTCTGCCGCGTGCTTCCTCGCATCGCTCACCACCGTCTCCGCGCGTTGGGCCGCAGCCGCAGCCCTTGCAGCCGCTTCCGTCGCCGCGTCCACACCACGCTTCTTCGATTTGGCGCGCTCCACAGCTTTCTCCGCACGCTCTTTCGCCTCCGACGCCTCCCGGGCAGAAGAAACCACGGCAGCCACCGCGGACTGGGAAGCGGTCTCCAGGGCCCTCAGCTGCCGCGCAACGTCGCACATCGTTTGCACCCCCTCCACCTTTTGGGGAATGCTCTGCCCGCCACAATCGTCGTCATCGCTAGCCTGGCCCATTCCCACGCGTGCGCACAGCAGTGTGACCGCCATTAAGTGTAGGACACGGGACATGGTTGTCGTCATGGTATTCACGCTTCTTGTTGGCTTGGAGTAGGAGTGCGAGCTTTTCTTCTTTTAGTAGAGCTTCGTTGCACAATGTGTGAAGAGGAGCTGTCAGGAAAGTAACACAAGCAGCAAGCGTGGCGCCAAGCACACTGCCAAAGACATAGCCCACACGGAGCACTGTTGTGGGCGAAGAGGTGTGAAATGGGGACAGTCACACCCCACACAAGCATAGGCACACGCATACACAAAAACATCCACGACAACGCACCCCTCCACAGCCGCACTCGCTCAAAGCACGCAGTGCGTGAGGAATATGCATTCGCTTCTGGGATCGTAATGCACAGCACAGTTTGACAGCATGAAGCAATACTGTGCTAACGTTAAATGCGATATTGGGTGCACACTCTACAAATGAGAATTTCAGTGTTGGACTGCCCACTTCCCTTTACTCCTCACATTTGTTGATTTCTTGCAGCAGATGTCGCTGCTGCCTTAAGGCCATTGCTTCCCTTCCTGGCCCTTTCTCTCCTGTTTAACACTTCCAGAAGCAATCGGTAGCATTCAACAATTTGCACCCAGACTTGTTTGTCTCACACTCCGCTTACTATTATCCATACTGGTGGTTAATTTTGCACATTTCAACATCCCACTCCCCTCAGCACCCGCTTAGCGTGTTTCTGCTTTATACTGTGTGCCCCATCTCCGCTCCACGTAGGGCCCATGGGATTCGTATCCCCGGCTAAAAATGTGCACGAAGCCGCGGCACTTCAACAGCGGCACGAGGAATAACACGAGCACCGGCCACTGGTGCCTCCGCTGCTGGTGCATTCCACACCTCAAGCCCAGTAGTAGCAATGCAACGCAGCATGTGTGAGGGAGTGGAATAAACAGCTGTGACCGTTACTACGGTGCTTACGGTCCCTTGGGCTTGCGGTGTTCATTCCTGCGCCTGCTGCCCGCCAGTGCCAAGCCCCTCCTGGGATCCCTGGCACGTAAGAACGGCCCGCGGCTGCTCCGTGGTTCCATGCTCCCCAACGCATTCGGGTCGACACCACCCGTGGGCCCTAAAGCAGAGGGCATGGCACCTCCAATGGAAGGTGGCGGCGATTACACTGCCAACAGCAGCAGACGTCTCGCCTCTCACATCCCCAGGCATGCTTCCCTATTTTGAGGCGGCTCACCCTCGTGCCGCGTGGACGTACGACTCGCCACCACTTTCCCTCTCCAGGCTCCGTGACGGCACCGCTGCTACGAGATGCCGGCGTGAGAGGTCACTGCGCTCCACACCGTTCCCAACACCAATAGCAACGGGCCACATCATCACGCAAAAGCATTCGGAAGAGTGCCCCGGTTGCACCACGTCACAAGGCAGCCTATCGAGCCATACACCAGCACGGCACTGATAATGAAAGAAATGGGAAGAGCAATCGCAAAGGCAATCGTTACAGGAAGAAGAACGGTACACATATGAGCGCTGTGCATACCCAGCACGTGTCACTGCTGCAATGACTCACATCCAACAAAATGAACAAGAGAAAATAAAGTAACACAACCGATCATTTATGTCCATCAGCCACGGCGCCAGTAGCGCGATCCGAAACAAAGGTGCACAGAAATCTACAGGGCTGCGCACCCATTACGGCGTGGCAGGGGGTAAAAACAGTGGGAAGGAAGGTTCGTACAGCGGGAAATCGTGGCGCATCCCAAAGCGGAAACCCAGTACTGACCAGAGAGGCGAAGTAAATAAATACACCACATGCGATAACAGTGACACAATCATAATAACACACAATGTAAAACGAGGAAATGTCACACGGAGAGGAATGATGACCGTGCCAAAGAATAAAAAAGTATAACAAAAGAAAGGGAAAGTTGAAATAAAAATAACGCTCACTGTATAAGGTATTATGCCAGGTTGGGCGAATAAAAGTTGCTCACTCAAAATACGCATGATGTCTCGCGGGCAGATGAGCTGGGGGATCCCGCCTCACAGCACCGCAGAAAAGTGCAGTGCAGCCAGAAGCAGCAGCACGCACACGCCCGTCAGCACGGAACGGGCACCATCTGCCGCGTCGTTCGCATCGCCCTCAGCCTTCTCCGCCTCGCTCTTTGCCTCTCCAGCCGTGCGCACGTCATCCTCCAGAGACTTCAGCCCCTTCACGAACACGGCACCGTGCTCGCGGATCTCGTCCGCACCATCCGGTAGCAGTTCCGCGAGAGCGTCGAACGCTGACTCAAGGGACTTGGACGTGACTTCGGCGGCGGCACCCGTGCACTCTTTTGCAGCAGTGCGGATGGGCTCGTCCGCTTTCTCGCATGTGGCCAGTAGGCGCAGCGACTCGTCTGTCGTCTCGATAGCATCCTTCGACGCCGCCGTCAGGTCTGCCGCGTGCTTCCTCGCATCGCTCACCACCGTCTCCGCGCGTTGGGCCGCAGCCGCAGCCCTTGCAGCCGCTTCCGTCGCCGCGTCCACACCACGCTTCTTCGATTTGGCGCGCTCCACAGCTTTCTCCGCACGCTCTTTCGCCTCCGACGCCTCCCGGGCAGAAGAAACCACGGCAGCCACCGCGGACTGGGAAGCGGTCTCCAGGGCCCTCAGCTGCCGCGCAACGTCGCACATCGTTTGCACCCCCTCCACCTTTTGGGGAATGCTCTGCCCGCCACAATCGTCGTCATCGCTAGCCTGGCCCATTCCCACGCGTGCGCACAGCAGTGTGACCGTCATTAAGTGTAGGACACGGGACATGGTTGTCGTCATGGTATTCACGCTTCTTGTTGGCTTGGAGTAGGAGTGCGAGCTTTTCTTCTTTTAGTAGAGCTTCGTTGCACAATGTGTGAAGAGGAGCTGTCAGGAAAGTAACACAAGCAGCAAGCGTGGCGCCAAGCACACTGCCAAAGACATAGCCCACACGGAGCACTGTTGTGGGCGAAGAGGTGTGAAATGGGGACAGTCACACCCCGCACAAGCATGGCACACGCATACACAAAAACATCCACGACAACGCACCCCTCCACAGCCGCACTCGCTCAAAGCACGCAGTGCGTGAGGAATATGCATTCGCTTCTGGGATCGTGATGCACAGCACAGTTTGACAGCATGAAGCAATACTGTGCTAACGTTAAATGCGATATTGGGTGCACACTCTACAAATGAGAATTTCAGTGTTGGACTGCCCACTTCCCTTTACTCCTCACATTTGTTGATTTCTTGCAGCAGATGTGCTGCTGCCTTAAGGCCATTGCTTCCCTTCCTGGCCCTTTCTCTCCTGTTTAACACTTCCAGAAGCAATCGGTAGCATTCAACAATTTGCACCCAGACTTGTTTGTCTCACACTCCGCTTACTATTATCCATACTGGTGGTTAATTTTGCACATTTCAACATCCCACTCCCCTCAGCACCCGCTTAGCGTGTTTCTGCTTTATACTGTGTGCCCCATCTCCGCTCCACGTAGGGCCCATGGGATACGTGTCGTATGCTAATGGCAGATGTTTCTCCGTGATGTTTCGTTTTCCTTTGAATGTAAAGGCGTGGAGTTTCTTTGATGTGTGCGTATATCTGTTGTTGTCGTAATGTTTATAGCGTGTTTTGTCAATGTGCTTTGTAGTTGTTGTGGTAGTTGCTGTTGTCTGTTGGTTGTTGTGGTTGATATCATCTGTGTTTGCTGTAGTCGGTGGTGATATTTTCTTTTTTATTTTGCCATTTCTTTGCTTTGTGAGTAACGGTTTATCCAGTGTGTTTTTACACCAAAGTACTGTTTATCTTATTCTTCCTTTCCTCTGTTGATTTCTGTGACTTTACGTTGCGGAGGGAAGCAGCTTAATAATATGAAGCAGTTGTGCCTTGGTGAATTTGTGTCCCTCCCCTTGTTCCAAGCTTCTCATTCGATAAGTCGTTGCACACTGTTGGAGGATAGTGAATTCACATTATGCCAGTTTGCACTTCCTGCATGGAAAGTAAGCACGTGTTGATCCACCTGTTATTATTTTACAAATGCACGGAAGTCTCCCGGCGAGAGCTTCTCTAATTTTGTGTGCCTTTGGATCAAAGCATATGGCGGCTCCTTTTGGTAGTTGTGAATGGAGTTCCCTCTCCTGATATAATAGCGCATAGAGGTAGTGCACTATAGCAACCTCTGTATTATCTCAAGGGGCAGTCACATGCCATATTCCTTGCAACCTTTGTTATAGCCGAACGGGCGAGCCGGTCTCCCGCTCTGAGAATGAGTTATCACAAGCAGCATCTGTTACTCTGACCACGCTACAGACTGTCCCAGTGATTGCATTGCCGTGCACATCGGTGATTATCGACGCAGTGCCTCACCAAGACGGTGATCGTCATAAAAGCATCCCTTGTCAATTCCGTTCATGAATGAATGAATACTTTCCTCATCAACAAATAATACGAAATTAATTATTCACTTTGATTTACTAGCGGTCCGTTTGGTACGTATAGCTGTAGGGAACGCAGTAGTGGGCCCACGGAAACAGTGATTATGACAGTCACTTCCGACTCCAAATCGTTCGGGCTCAGTCATATTATTGTGAGAGCAACGAGGAACCATATTCTCATGCAAAGGAGTCTTACCTGCTGCATAGTACTTCAATCACAACATTTTCTCCACTCGTACGATGTGTGAGCACTCAAAATGGCTGACATGCATAAATTGAGGAATGAGAAGCCGTGCCTCCTGCGGCGAGTTACGTACTTCCCCGAATAAGGCCCACTGGCTTCAGTGAGCCTAATAACACGAAGGCCCGAAGCGGAGCAAATGCTTTTATCATCAATGCGGTGATCCACCAAGTCAAATCGATGGGCAGTCGAGAAGTATACACATTCCCGTTGCTGTATTTATCAATGCGACTGTTTTTGCACACACGACCAGAAAGGATTAATGTGAATTGCCCACGAAGGAAAGCGACGAAAGCAGTTACGGCATAAAGTGGATGCCTCACACAACAATACATAATACTATGTCAATCTACCTAAAAAGAGCCACATTAAGCCTTGGCGACGTCCCATAGTGATTCTCTCATGTGTTTGTTCTTATAAGGTCTCTGCATAACCTTAATAAGGGACTTCATCGCATCCTGCAGCATGGGCACAAATTACTGGACCGGATACACTCCGGTGACAGTGCACTCCATCGTTGCATCGGGAGAACCAGTGAGCAAAAGGAACGCTTTTGTGAGCGGCGCACGTAAAACCGGAGGGCAAATTCGTATATTTGATATTCATTCAGCCAGGTTACAACAATCTTGTTGAACAAATCACATTAAGGGATTTCTCTTCAACTCAGAAGTGTGCTTTATGTTGGTGTAGACACTAATGAAAATACCACACGCATAACATACGCAATCATAGGAATATATTATCACCTGCATTCATTTGAATGGTGTATCGTAACACCGCAAATATGAATTACCAGACAATTATTCCCGATGAAACTTGTCGCGATGGGCCATTTGCTGCTGCTGCGAGTATTCTCATGCACATGCTTAATCACACTACCCTCTCACTTTGAAGTAGTGGAAACAGTTTTGGCTTGCGGATAATACCCGTAACGGAATATACACTGTGCATCACTCAAGCGATGTGTCAGCTCCACCTTATCCTCTCAGCGGACCACGTCTCTCGAACACAAAGTTCATCCATGAGCATCCAGCCTAGTAGTGCAGCATCGACAAAACGAAGAGATGAGCAGACGTGGTACTTACGCCATTCGGGTAAATCAGCATGAATAATTAAGATGTGTTGGTTGGAAAGCAGTGCTGCACAATTTCCATTCTTCTGCATGTGCCAAGTAAGCAACCAAACAGTCTCATCGTACATGATATTTGGCTTCAATTGCTAATGTGGACAAGCCATTTAGTAGAGGAGCGTATCCGGGTGTTGCACCTTTCGTGCCCACTGCTTTTGGTGGCATTGCACATCGCCGCACGACACTCGCGGGAGCAGCCACACCCATGAGTTCATTTGAGTTTGGGTCCGCAATGAATGGAAAAACACCTCGATGATTTATCGCATCTGAGTGCAGTTACAGCTGGAATGCACCTACCATCCGACGCCGCATCGCTACCTCATTGACCTGCATGCGACGCGCGTATTTACTACTTTGATCGCGCCTGCTGAATAAATAAGGGGCGCGATCGACCACCTCAAGCGCTGATCAAGGATGTGTTTCTATTACCTGCTCCTCGGTCTACGTGTACCAGCGGGTGCAGTATGAGCAACAGATGGTCTCTTGGTGCTCAAACGTATAAATCACCTAGTTTGACCAATTGATGTGTTTCACAGCCTTCCTCCTATCCATCGTCAAACTTTAACACGAACTCGCACGATGTCAGCCTAAGCCACCATATAGGGATCGTGATTCGCTAATGCGTGCGTAGCTCCGTCGTGCGAAATGCACGCGACGCTTCATACCTGCTGAAGCACGTTTCTTTGTTGCATCCCGAAACGCCACTCGCACTCGAGGCAATACCAAGCTACTCCGGCATAGTGAGGACAAAGCGGAATAGTTGCATGTGGCGTCGGTCCTTTGGACGGTGGGGAGAGGGTGTTCAGCGGGGGTAGTGAAGGGAAGCGAATACTGGGCCAGAGGAAGGTTCCCAAATAATTTTCAGCGCAACCAAGCGTACTGGGAACAACAAGTCCACCTACAGAGGGTCCATCACTGCATCGTTACCGAGGACCACGCACTCACCCGGATAAGAGCCCATTCTCGCGCCAACAAGCACGCCCAGCCCGCGGTGAGCGGCGTCTATTCCCAGAGGACCACAAGCAAAGGGAGCAGCAGCATCGCCGTGCTGGGGTGTGCCACATGCCCCAGGCTGAGTAGCTGGTTGAAGCACCGACGCAGTGCCCAGCCAAGCACACCGCCTTTGTGATCGGTGGAAACTGCCGATGGGAAGCTGGTAAAAGGCAGCCCGCTCCCTCCGCATCACTTGCAGCCCGCTAGAAGGCTGAGGAATGCCTCAAGCAGCTCCGGTACACTCCACCGTGGTGAGTTATATCTCCGACCCTGGAACCTCACACTGTCACACTTCAGGCGCTGTGCCGAAGCCGCCATGTCTACGTGTCGGCTCCATGAACCGAAGGCTTTTTAAATACCCAACGGCGCTGCAGGTTCTTTTTTTATGCGGCAGACTAGGGGAACGGGTTAAAAAGGAGGGGCACCACCACTCGTGCGTTCGTTGTCAGGCTTTGGTTGTTGCCACTTCACTCGCCACTCGTGACGGGGTTTCTTTTCAAAACCACCATTGCCTTACGCCCCCGACACGGAGCTACCCCGGTGCCAGTGGCACGGCCCACTCCATCTGACAAGGATCAGATTCAACAGAACGTTTCCCAGCTTTTCCCTATGTGCTACCTCCGGCCGTGAACCAAGCCTTAGCTGTGGCAGTGACCTGAGTGCTTTAAATTTGGGCATTGTGGTTCACAAGATGGGGTTGGCCTGATGTTTCTAGCAAAGACTGCTTATGCCGCACAGTTTAGTGTGCCTTTATGCACACGGGTGTGCTTCCCCTTCCAAAATACCGTCGGACGGCTACTTTCAGCAATGAATTACAAAAGCAGTCGGAGCAGTGGGTACATATATATCAACCACTGACCGCACCTGCAGGCTCCAGACGCGTGCCCTTTTCGCACTTGAGGATTGTTGTAGCACCTGGATGGTTGAACTATTGGTGATATTGTTGAGTGTCAGTTGATTGGGGCTTCTCATTCTGTAATATCATATGCATCTGGGTTCGTGTACATGAGCCACTCGTCGGTTAGTTATTGTTGCCTCTTGGTGTGCGATGGAAGCAAAACTGCTTGCCAAAGATGTGGAACATACGTTCTTTATTATTATTGATCTGCTTTGTCAACCTGGAGCCTTTGACACCGTCAGCGTAGACTTCTGAGTTGTGTGCAATGTGCCGTTTGATTCTTTCGGATCATGTCGCGTCAGCTTTAGTGGCAGCACTCACCGTCACGATGTGTGCTGCGCACCGTCCTTGGTTGCATTAGCAGCCTGATGGGAACCATGGCACCTGGCAGATGACCCAGCGATAACTTGCCAGCGTCGTGCTACGTTTGTTTTGGCACGAGCATATTTGTTGCTGCTGGCTGCGTGATGCCCGTCGGTCGTGCTTCTGTGCGATGACGCTGACCATTATTTGTGTGTGAATTGTGGTAACTGGCTGGCGTTGCTGCACGTGTGTTGGGGGTACACTGCCTCCGCGATGAACCCTGTGCAACGTACGATTATGCGGCACTTGGAAGGCACTGGAAGCTGTTGTAGAATATTTCTCCTTTTGTGAAACAAGCATGTTTGCTGCGCCGAGAGCGGTTAGTACGGGACAGAAGGCTCCTGCCTTACAAGTGCCAAGCACCGGCTCTTGGTAACAGTGGTAGGTTTACTCCCGATGCGACGGCTTTCCACGTTTCGGCGAAATATGCTTGGGTTATGCGACGGATTTGAGGAGTATACGTGCGTCAGGGATTAGTTACGCGGCGCAATCATTGGTGGGCATGTGATGGTTGACGTGCGGCCGTCCTTTCACTCAGTTGAGAAGAATTGAATAACACGCTGCGTGTTTGCGTGTAAAGGATTGCACCGCCCTCGCACGGTGTAGCGCAGCCCGTGTGCCATTCGAAGCGTATGCTGTTGCGCTCTCTCCAACGTTATGGCGGTGGGTTGTGACTCAAGGGTAGCCCCATCCAGCCTCCTCTCAGACCCTAACGAGTTGGTGTTGTATGCAATTGCGAGTTGCTAATATAGCAATAGTCGCGCCTTTTGGCGATTGAAATGTGATAAATGAGACCTCGAGGATTGAAGCTTTAGAGGAAACGTTAACTCATTTGGTGGAGAGAAGCAATGAAGCTCTCGGTGATGCACTACATTGTGCGAGGAGCGTGCGATCACTGGCGTAGATCTGTTTTCATTTTTTTTCTTCTCTTAGTGAAGAGCGGCCTCACACACTACTGCCCCGAACACGTAACCAATCACACTGGAATCTTATCTTGCGAGTATTTATTTTTAAATGAAGTGCACTGCGATATGTAACAAATAAAACACTGCGAAAGGAAGGTTTCCGGTGTCGAAACAATTCTTCTCACATGAGATACACGTGCCTTTTAGGTTTTACGCCTTCTTGTTTGCCGGCATTGTGCGGAGTGTGGGGAAAATATGTGCACCACCACCAACGAGGTCACATGTGGGAAGGTAACTCGCCTCAGCCCTGCGTGCCTCACATAATTTATTGGATATCTCTCGCGGGTGCTTTAATGTCTGAAGTGTCAGAGAACACTGGTGAGTGGGACCACGGAACGCGCCGGCATGCCTACTAAGACATTCATAACACTTTTAGATGAAACAGCGGTGCTGCCATCAGTGGGCTTTAATTGATTTCACAAAATTGTCTTGCAGCGTGGTGTCTGATGGCGGCAAGCCTTTTCTTCACGAGCTCGATCCCATTAACACACAAACACACTCGAGCGCGACTTAACTTGCCGCACACATGTTTGGGGCGTCATACCCACTTCTCGAGGTGGGAACTGTCGGTCAGAAATGTGGTGGGGCTGATTGGAGCGACGCGTCCCCTATCATACACGCTGCGCTGTTTCTACGGGTGACTGACTCTTGTGTGGTGGTTGGTGTCTGATCGTGCCGTCACATGGATTGTTATAATCTCTAGAAGTTTCCAACACCTCTCCGAACACCTACAAAAGAAGAGTAAAAAGTGTCAGACGTTAGGAGCGCACAGTCGTAGTCGAGTGACGGAGGGTTGTGTCGTGAGTGAGAACGAGACATGCTACCACATTAGAGCGGCCAGAAGGGCGCATATGCTGCTCAGGACTGCTTCCACTGGCAGATGGGGAATACATATCCTGTCTCAAGCATTTTCAGGTGGATAGTGTTGCCTGTAAACAACTGGTCGATGTTTTGTGGGTCCATAGCGTTGACATCAAGGGTCACGGCGCTCTGTTTACCGGTTGGCGATGACTGCTTCACGATGGTCACCAATTCCTTCGTCAAGTCAAGCAGCCGTTTTGATGCAACTGATGTGATGGATGGAAGGCCATTAATCTTTCTTGGGAGAGCTCTCAGCAATTGACCGCGAGAAGCCTTGTGCCATGCGAAAGCGCCTTGCCTTATGGGAGGGTGACTACTGGCGATGAGAAACGTGAATTGATTGCTGAGTGTGTTCCTGGTGTTGGTCGCGTGTCCAGCCACTTGAGTGTGTGCTGAGTGGCATATGCTGCCCGAGCACTGTTTAGGCTGTCAAATAAAGTGCTTCAATGACAGTGGCAGAATTGTCATGTCACCACCCGCCACTGGGGCTCATGCTAACCGAGATTTTTATTATTTGAAGGACGGGCAGGCGACACCTCATCGTTTCTGCTTGCTGCGTGCTTGCGTGTCTGTGTAGTTTATGCAGCGTGGAAACTGCTGCGCATGGGGTGGCTATGCGGTGCCTCATGATGCGGTGAAGTTTGATGCCGGACGTGTGTGCGGCCGTTACTTCTTGAGGGACTGGGAGTGCTGCTGTGCGGGGAGTTATGGCGGTAATGTTGAAGTGTTCGCGGTAGTACGCCCAAGAGTGGCAGGCCGAGCATCACGTGGCGCGGCAGGCGCTTGAGTGCTCGACGCTGGACTGCTGCTGCTGGGGCCGTGTTAACGCAGTGAGGGTGAGAGTGCGCCGACCGCTGAGTGTGCGGAGAGGCTACTCGCACAGGCAACCGGATTCCCCTCCAGCCGCACCCCACTGCACCGGTACGCACATGAAGCACCGCCACAGTGCCCTCAGCCCTGGGGTTACATGCATCTTTCTGCACCTCGTGTGGCTGTGCTGCTGTTCCACCTGAATTACACGCGCAATGATAGGCGTGGTGCGTTGTGCTACCCTGACCTTCCATGCGCTATCAGCGGAGGACAGTGTGCAGTTGATGTGCTCACTTCTGTCGCCGCTGCCACTCCCCCAGCGACCTGAGGAATGACCTCGAGATGTTTGGCATGTGCACCGTGTCGCATCGCTTTCTTCATGGCTCAGCCGTGCCTGTCCGGCATATTGCCCCCTGTGACATGTTACGGGCGTGACGTCCACGTGAGTTGCGCGCGCACATGCAGCTGGTGCCTTTGTGTTTTGTGTCTGTTTCTGCCAATACAGCACGGTACCATAGTCGGTGTCAGTGATTGTTGGGACCCTTTCGTGATGCGGAGCAAATGGTGATTGGATGCCTGGTGCCAGTGCGGCGCTCGTTTGTTTGCCGTGTTTGTGGATTGTTTTTTGTTTTGGCACTCACTGGTTTGTGATTGGCAGTTGATTGGGATGGGAAATAGGCTTCTGCACCGCGCGCCGCTACCAATATCGTGTGTCGTGGCCCTTATGATTTTGCCCTCATTCCCCGTCTCCCATCCATTCACTTGGCGGGCCTAAGAGCGCACGTACCCAATAGCTTCCATGGCATTTGTAGTTATCCACCTTTTGGGTTGAGGAGTTTGAAGGCAAACTTGAATATGAGGCTGTCGTGAGTTGAGCCGGCATGGCGTCTCAATGATTTTCGAGATGACGGACTGATAGCGAGTGAAGTATTGCCGAAGGAGTGCTCCTCATGTCGGGTGGGGTCTGTGAAGCTGCTTTCACTCCTTTGGGTGGTTACACTTTGCATAGAATAAGCCACATTCTTCACCTAACTCACATTTTCCCTCGAAGGTATGTGATGGGAGTGGCGCAGTGCAGCTGCCTCGCGCATGTGTTATTGTTGGCAGTACGTGTGTGTGGGACTGCTCCTCTTCGCCCGTGCGCACCATTGCTCAATCTCCCTTTCTCTCATTTCCTTTACTCTCGGATTGTAACAGCGCACTGAAAGGTAAAAATCATTAAGAACGGTTGATATAAATGGGAGAAGGGGGAGTAAAGCGGGAGCGGGATGCTGCAACTGATGCTGTTGCAAGGCCAGTCACAGGCCGTAAAGCAACACGAACAGGTGGCACTTGGACGCTGGACAGCCTTGTCGAGGATGTTTTGCTGGAGGGCTGCTGCGGATTGGGTGGCGTGAGCCTGCACGACTTCCTGATGGAACACTTCAAGAAGACGTTTAAGTCCCTGGATGTTTCCCTATATACGTTCATTCACAAACCAAATCTTTGTTTGACCGATGAGTCAGCGCTCACAGTGGTAACAAACTCGGCACCGTACAGGAAGTTTGCTGGAAAATATGAATTATATGAGGCAATGAAGAAAGAAGCTGACAGGCTGAATGACGTGGGAATTTTCTCCCTCCGTCAGTGGGCACGTGCCGCTGATAATGAGGTGAGTGATATTACTCTGCAAGTGAAAGGCAAGTTGGATGCCGCACTTGGTGTTGCCCGGGGGAACGCGGAAGCCATGAGGATTGTTTACGCATTCGGTGGCGAAGTGGTTGATGACGTGTACGATTCCGTGCTCAGCGCAACGTGGAGTTGTGTTGTGAGGAGCGATGAGTACGACGAGAAGTGGCTTGGGATGGGCGTGGTGGGCATGGCACCAGGAGAGCAGCCCCAGTTATGGTCCAAGGAGCAAGCGATGTCGAGCCTGTTGTGTGGGAGCCGTGGGATGGCGATGAGGTGCCTGGCGTGAGCGGGAAACTTGTGATGGCAGTTCTCTCCTCACAGAGAGGGTGGCCGCACATGTTATTCGATGCAGAAAAGGCACAACTGGAGGAAGTGGATACGCTGACTTGCTACAATGCGGCGTGTGACGCTTACATCCGCAAGGAGGATCAGCGAGTGTGGCACATCGTTAAGGAGAGTATCGACAGGTGGAAGAGTGGCGTAGGAATATTTCGTCCACTTCTTGTGATTGGCACACGGGGTATTGGGAAGTCCTCTGGTACTGGCTCTTTGTTGCTACACCAACTGCTGCATTACCCGTTGAAACGGTTGAAGGTTGTCGCTTACTTCGTGAGGGGTGAGGCATATCTTTTCCACAAGCCAGGTGGACAGCAGCGTGGGAGGGTCGTGCACTATGGAAAGCAGGGTGCCGCTGTGGGCAAAATCAGAGGCATGATAAGCAGTGGGATTGAGGGTTATATAATATTTGACATTGATGAGGAATCTATCGATGTTGAGGTTTTACCGAATGACTGGGGCATTGTTTTGATCTCATGGCCAAACGAGGGTAACTTTGGGAGATTTTTATCACGGCGGACCCACACACTTCCCATTTACATAAACTGCTATGAGGATGCCGAGTTCAAGGCTTCACTTGTGTGGGAGAGGCACCAACAGTTGGCTAAGGGACAACTTAATTCGGAAAATGTCAACCTCGAATGTGGCTGGGAAATTGTAAAGAAGCGAATTCAGATGGTGGGCCCTGTGCCACGCTACGCCATGGGAAATGAGGCAACCTTTGAGAAGCGTGTGGAGGAAGTGAAAAGTGCATTGGAGTTGGTTCCCTACGACATTGATCGTTGCGCGGAGTTGTTGAACAATCCACATGAGTGGCATGAGAACGGCCCCACGCATAAGTTGATGAAGGTAACGCGCCGCACGGTGCGCGATCAGTTGATGTGCTGGGACGACCCCATATCCACATATGTGCAAGGGGAACTACAGGGGAAGATGTTCAAGGCACCCCTTACGGAGGATGTGATACGCCGCGTGCTTTTCAGTAAGCAGGCGCGGAACGATTGATTTATTTGAGACGGTGGCCATGAGGGCTTCCATGGCATGGGACGCTGTGGACGCGCTGGTCGGACGCATTGAGCGCCTGCCCCGTAGGAATGAAGCAAGACGCCAGTCAGTGCTCTTGCAGCGGGGCGTGTGGCTATGCTTATTTCCCATTTCGACTCCGATAGTCCGAAGCGGGTGCCGGTGAGGTGCTGCCTCTACAAACCTGAGCTTCCAAACTTCCCTCATGTGTACGGCTCCTTCGTTGTGGAAGGAACGGGACCCAATACGATTGCCCTGCTGCAAGTAACCAAAGCGAAGGAGCACTACACGAAGAAGCGCACAGTCACTGACTTTCGCGAGTACATGGAAAAACTATTTGAGGACTGGGAGAGTATTGAAGGAAGTCAAAGCTGGGAGATCATTTGCACCCAGCACGTGGACAGCACGGCTAATAGCAAGTGTGGGAACTGCTCCTCATCCTGTGGTGCTGCCAGTGATACGAGCCTCGCCTTGTGAGATAAGTTTCACCAGCACCGGGTGGCACTAAACGTAAACACTGCTAGTGAGTTCATAAGCCGTAGCAGTAACCCGCGTGAGGCCTAAGCCACCAGCAGCAGGTGAAGCTCCGATTTCCAAATTACTTTTGCAAGAAGTGTGTGGCGCCAAAATAACAGAGGACGTTGCCGCTATTGTTCGAGACTCGCGTGGTGCCAACGAAACAGCAGTGGTCGGTGCTGATAGCAATGAATAATATGTTCGCTGACTCCTGTTGTGATTTCCTCATATTTCCATTGTTTCTCCCCTGTGTCCGCGTATGTTCCATTATTTGTTGTTTCCATTATTTTCTTTCGTTTTTAGTGGGGTACCTGCGAGAGAGCAGTGAAAATAATCAGTGGAGTGGAAGGCGTCTCACATATTCACACACTGCCACAGCAACACGCATTGCCGCATGGCGCGTGGTGAGCAAGCTGTTTGAAAGGTGCATGGCGTCTCCTTTATTCCTGCTGCTTTATTCATTCAGACATTCAGATATTTCTCATTTTTATTTTATTTTTTCCTCGCATTATTTCATCGTGCATACGCCATGCGTGTAGTGGCCATGGCACGGCACGCCCTCACCTTTTACGGCTTATTCTTCTTGTGGCGGCTTGAGTTAACTCTCGCCTGCAATGCCATTACTTTCACTCTTTATTTTGTTTGCATTTTAACTCTTTGGGTTTGTGTGGGATTTTTTTTTTCTGTTTTAGTAACCGATCTTGTGTGTGCGTGTCCGTGCAGTTGTGGCACAGCGGCTGGTGCCGTCACTTCATTCGAGTAGGGTCTTTCCCTTCAATACTCCTGTTGCTTTCTTTTTATTACAGGTACGTGGAAGGAGCGCACAGCTGCTAACGGTCCGAGATCGGACAGCCTTTTGGTTACACATTTGTGCTTTGTGACAGCGGCACAACGGCTGAGAGTTGCGTGGTGAGCGCTGAGGCAATACGTTAGTTGTCCTCATTTTTGGTTTATTGAAACCGCGTGTGGCTGCAGGAATGGCTTTGATGCCGCATGCGGCTGAGCCGTGAAAGGGATTGTGATGTCTTTGCGTTGGTGGATTGTGTGGGGCTCGCTTTCGTGTGGACGCCCTGACTTGGTTCCGCTGTTGTGAGCCGAATTACTGCTCTGCATGTCTCAGCCACGTCACAATTTAGCGCTCCCTACGTCATTGGTCCTTTGGGTGGAAAGGCCGTCGCGGTGATTCGGGTGGGTGCAATGGACCTGAGAGGGTTGTGGCTGTGAGAGGCCTTTATTGGAGTGTGGCACTTGCTTTCAGGAGCTGTGGGAGGAGGACATCATGCGCCCCAACGCAATTCCTCTCACGAGGTTTCCAGGAAGGCCCGGCGCTGTTTGATGTTAACGACAGCGAACGGCATCACAAGATGGGGGAGGGGAGAAGTGAACGGTGCGGTGCTGAAGGAGAGTTGGGAGTATTTGGTGTTACAGCATGAGTGCCTTGCCTTCAGGTTGGCGTGATAGCGGCTTGACAGGCACCGTTGCGAGCTGAGGGCTCTCGGATATTCTTCGCAGTTTCGCGGAACCCACTGGGAGAAGTGAAACCACCGCTTTGAATTATGATGGACCTCGATGCTGATGGCTTGCCGCACTTATGCTTTTACCCCTGGGCGCGCTGTTGCTCTGCCCTCCCGGTGTGTCGTGTGTCGGTGTGTATGAGAGAGAAAGGCCTACCGCGCTCACACCGTGCGATGTGCCCTGATCGTTGCCTGGCTTATGAAGTTTGATGGGGTTGTGGCGAGTGGGAAGTGTCCCGTGACTTTGGAGGTCGTTGCAACGTGTGTTGGGCCCAGTTGCTGGCGAGCGGTATCATTGAAAGCTCCGATCACTGGAAACATGAAGGTCGTATTGGGCAGTGGAAGACGTTTAATATTAGGTGGGATTGTCAAGTGGGTCGATGTTGATCCCTGCTAAAGTGATTACCATTGCCCACACATATATGGGCACAATATGTAAAGGTGTTTGCTTCTATTTGACACGGTCATTTCCCCTTCGTGCTACTGCTCAATCTGTTACCAACCGCCCTGCCACCGCTGTAATGGATAGTGCCAATATGAAGTTGCAGCACATATGTGTTTTGAGGCCGTGAAATCGTGTTGGATGCGTTACCCTAACCTTGTGCCCCCATTGTGTTGCCGGGGCTGCAATGCTCAGTGGACAGAAGCGATGCGGCGCAGGAAGGGTTCGCTAGCTGACAACAGAGTACGCAAACAAAGCGACCACGGGTTAACGTTTCTGAGGGCTGGTTCCGTCGCCCATGTGCATTCGACTCCTGCAGCATGTGTTGGAATCACTCGTGTCGATTGCACGATTGTCAGCACCCCGCTAGCGATACACGGTGTGTGTGTTCTGCTGATTGTTGTGTGGGTTTAGGGCCCGTGTGTGTCTGTGGATGCCTTGCCTGCCGTTCGTGGATGGGTCTGGGCGGGCTGGTACGCTTTTGGTGTCTCTCCGCACGGAGTATGGCCCCGCTTTGTGGGCGTGGAGAGCCCGTGTGTTGTGCGGTACCCTGCCTGTACCTCAACCAACACGTCATGATATCACGCGTATCGCTCCACTTCCACTCGAGGGCTTTCGCCGCGCAGGCACTGGTGTCATGCCTGCTCCTGCTGTGTTGTTTCTAACTACGTGTCGGCTGATTAGCAGTGGTGACTTTTCTTCTAGGAAAAATCATTCACGCTCTCTCACATTTTACCGCAAGTTTAACCTGGAATGAGAAGTACGGCGCCCCCAACCATTTGTTTTCGTTCCTTGCCTCATAAGGTTACAGGGGTGAGGAGCAATCAGCGTGCGTCACTTGATCCCGCACCCTTGCCGAGCCTGTCTCTCCACGCGTGGTGTTGAATTATTTTTCGTTTCAGTGGGCGGCATGCCTGCCAGCGTGATTTCATATAGTTTCTGAATGTCAGTGGGTGCCGGGCGGTGCCGAGTGTAGCTAAGCCTGTGGCGGGGATGGTGCGCAGCAGTTCTGTAACCGAAGTGAGGATGCATCAGTTGGAAGAATCACGCAGTCCGGGCTGACTTTTTGCTTTCCCTTTCAGACTTTGCCTGTGCTTTCTTCCAGCGGTTTAGCGGTTTACTTGGCGCTGTATGGTGGCGGAAACATTATCTCACCGCTTTATTTTGCAACTGATGTTCAGCAATTCCAGTACGGCGGGTCTCGTGACCCGTGTGGTGTGATACTTTTGGCAAAGCATTCTGCCTGCCAGCGTCGGGTGTCTGCTTCGCCTTTCCTGCGTGGTTTCACACTGCTCAACTACCATCCGGTCGCCAGTGCTAAGGTACGCCACGGCGCGTATGAATTGTACAATGAGAAAAATCCACTTCGCTGCACGACACATGCAGCTATCGTGATGGGCCTAGGCTTCCGTGACTGTTGTGTTGGTTCAGGCTGCTGAGGTGAGGAGGCGCTGCGTCTTGCTCGTGCTCTCTGTGCGCACGTGTGGCGGCAGTACTGCAGTGTTCAGTAAGGACGTTAGCATTGCTCTTCAAATTGAAGTCGAGGCGACGGTCCTGGAGTGGGTGTGTGCCCCTTTTGGCGGCACTGGCTACTGCTCTTTGGCATCATCTCCTTACCTCGTTATTGTCAATTATCTGTTCCACTGTGAGTAGTGTGTTGTGTGGCTTCTTGAACGGGCAATAAATCTGTTGAGACACTGCTTGTGTGCGCTGCCTTTCGGAAGCTACCCACAGCGGTCTACCGCGGAGCGCTTGCATTTTGGCACTTTGTGCTTTCTTTGGAACGAAGGTGGGCAATGGCGCCCGAGTGGGTTGTAACGCCTCTCTGTCGCACGTGGCGGTTGTGACGACGCCGGGCCAATGCCTCCCGTGCGAGCTCTCTACCATCGTGTGAAACTGTTTCTCTGTGTTCGTTAGCGCCCTTGTTTGCTTCTGCCTGTTTTCCCCAACCCTTTAGTATCAGCTCCTGACTGACACGTTGGAAGGGAGGGAGGAATATAACCACAAGCACACCACACCAATGCCACCGCATTCCGGAAAGCAAGCAAAGGGAGAGATCCCGCCCGCCAACGATGTCACTCGGCAGCCGGATGGCGTGTGCTGTGGGTCTGCGGCGCATGAAGCGCCTGGCTGGACGTTAAACAGTTCGGTAGCAAGTGTACTGCTGGAGAAATATGGTGGAGCATCGGGCATGACTGGGGGCGCATTCCTGCAAAAGCATCTTAACAACGCATGCAGCGTAGGAGACGTATCCTTGCGTGTGCTCATGGAAGATACCGCGCGGTATGTGGAGGAAGAAAGCACGCGAGCAATTCTGAAACGGTCAGCGGAGTGGAGGGAATGTGAAGCATTACACGCGGCGGTGGCTGATCTCAGGAGGAGGGAGGTTCATACTCTCGGGCAGTGGGAAAACATGACTAAGCGTATGGATTTCGCTGACACACTCGTGAGGGATCGACTGCATGCTGCGCTTTTGTGTGCAAAACAGGGCATGGCAAGTAGCACGCCCGAAGTCGCACAATCCGGTGAAGATCTCAGAGACGTGTATGATTCTGTGCTCAATGCGACGTGGAGTTATGTTGTGGAGGGCGGGGGTCACGGCGGAGACGCACTTGAGGTGAAGCTGGTTGAGGTACCATCGGGGGAGCAATCGAGGCTGCGGTCCAAAGCGACGTTGAGCACCCGGCATGATCCGCAGCGAGAGGGTTGTGAAGTGACTGGCTGCGATGACATCGTTATGGCAGTTCTCTCATCGTCAAGCGGTTGGCCCCCCGCTGTGTTTGACGCAGCAACGGTGGAAAGGTCAGGGAAGGGGAATTGCCCTGGGGTTCACGTCTACATTTGCAAGGAAGCGGTGGGTGCGTGGCGCCTTGTCAGGGGAACTCTTGACAGGTGGTTAACGGGTGTAACAACGCCCGATACCCGGGTGCCATTCGCTGTAATCGGGACGCCCGACAGTGGGAAGCCTTGTGGCACCGGCTCGCTGCTGCTCTACCAACTACTGCATTATCCGCAAGGGAGGCTGAAGGCTGTGGCATGCTTTTTGAATGACGAGGCGTACATCTTCCGCAAGCCACGGGAGGGGCGGCGCGGGAGGGCTGTGCGGTACCGCAACCAGAACGATGGCTTGCGTGTGGTTTGCGACCTGGCAAAGGAAGGCATTGAGGGGTACGTTCTGTTTGACGATTGCACGGGGGAAGTTAATGTGTGGGACCTCCCGAAGGAATGGGGTGTCACCCGGCTTTCCCCCACGGGCAGCGGTTGGTTAAGCGGCTTTCTTACAATGTGGCCGAGCATAGTTCCCGCTTACGTCAGGCGCGGCACTGAGCAAGAAACCCTCGCAGTGCTTGCGTGGGAGAGGCACTTGGAGTTGCTGCAATCTCGGGACAGAGAGATGAATCAAGTTGATCTCAGGGGTGATTTTGGCGACATCCAGAGACGTATTTACATGGTGGGACCATTGCCACGATATGTCCTGGGAAGCAAAGAATGCTATGAAAGGCGTGTCCGGGAGATTGATGCTGCGCTAAGACGTGTTGGTAATACGCTGAATGAACTGGACAACCTTCTGTATGGCCTGGGTGACTGGGGTGTCAACGATATCAAGGAAACTCTGTCAGCGAAGGCTCGCGCTTGGCAAGGCGGATACCCTTGGCATGTTAATATACCCGTCTCTGCCTACGTACGTGGGAAGCTGCTGGCGGCGGCGGACAAAGTGCCAATCGGTGGACAATTGGTGCATTCCATATCGACATCCGATATATGGTCGAACCCAGCGCGGCAGGACATAATAGGGATAAGGGTCTTCACGCTGGCCCACGTTGTGGATGAACTGGCGAGGCACCTGAAGTATCTCCCACGGGAAGGTGAGACCGCGAGCTCTCGCTTGAGCGTGCTCAGCCGCGCTGGGGGCCGGGGCCGCGTGCCGACCTCTTTCCACTACTTTTCCTCCTTTGACGCACCGCTGGAAATCGAGCCGGGTCGGCTCTACAGGCCGGAGGAGGCGGAGTTCCCTCTGGTGGAGGGCTTCTTTTTCGTGGAGGGCGGGAGCGGGCTGGCGGCAGAGGAGGGCGGCGTACCTCCCATGACGCTGGTGCTGGTGCAAGTGACCGCCGCGAGGGACCGCTGCACGGCGAGCGCACGGTGAGCGGACTCATACAGCAGTTGAGTACGCTGCTCGCGACGTGGGGCCCCGCTTGCAGGCGACTGCGATGGGAAATGATTTATGTGCATCACTCGAGCGCGAACAAAATTACTGAGAGGCAGCGGCGTGAAACGGATGGATGTGGTACTGCACTTTGGGGCATGGTTGACGAGTACCAGGTGGAGCTTCCTGCAGTGTTTTCTTCGTTACGCGGAGGTACGACTGGACAACCGTAATGACACCTGGCGGTGGTGGCGGTCGCAGCGAATGAGAGAATGGCATACCCGCCTCGGCTGCTTACCATATTCAGGCACGTTCGTTTGTTGGGCTTATCTTCCTTGCTTCCTCGCGTGTCTGTGGTGATGGGGCTCATGCCGACTGTATTGCAGTAATGCTCAGTGCTGAGTGAAGCTTCTGGGGAATATTCTCCACATCGTAGTTTAATAACGTTAGTGTTTTGCTTTATTGGATTCTTTTTATTTTCTTATTTCCTCATTTAATTCATTTGGAGGATTATTAGTAGTGTCTCTTTCCCTTTTGTTGCTGTTATTATTTAGTTTTTGTTCAGTCAACTGCCAGAGGTGTGAAATGTGGAGTGTGTGTTTGTTCACCTCATTTAACGTGGAGCTGAAAAAGCAATCACCCTGCTGCTGCCACCAGTGGGTCTGTAATCGCACTTTCTTCACTGCAACTGGCTTCACTGTCGTTATTTATTATCGGTCATTGTTTGTGTCTGGTGCTATTTTTTTCTTACTTTTTTTAGTTAGTACCAATATTCATGTTCCATTTGTTTTGTTTACTGGTGTGCGTAGCAATGCGTTGCCTGCCATTGCCACTACGCTGTGCTGATAGCATTTAAACTTTCTTCTAAGCTGGGCCCGCTGCTTTTTACTGCGACCTTCCCCTTTGCATTGCATTTGGACGTGTCGCGCCCTCAGACAGCCGCCCGCGTAGCTGCTGGTCCGTGCGTGGCGCAGTGCTTTCTAGACGTTGTGTGTATGGCATTGCTTGTTTACGCCTGAGTGTCGTGTTCAGACAGCACAATTGCTATGTGGCCAAGGCGAGGCATTACGTACATCGCCAGTGTTATTTTCACACGGTCTCTCGGAGCCACGTAGGGCCTGCCTGGATGGTTGACCGTCGTGTAGCTGCGTTTCAGATGCGTGCCAAGGTGTGGTGTGTGCATGAGAGCAGTGCGCGGCGTTTGCTGCTTTATTGCTTCACCAATTGTGTCGCACTTCCCCAGTGGGGGTGCTACAGCTGAAAATGCACGGTAGTAATTGGGGCATGCGGGTTTGTCATTTCTCTTTATGGAGGCGGAGTTTGTCTTCGAGATGTTCCTTGCGGTCTCCGTTTGTCCGCACAATGCACTCACCACAGGAAGACGTGACGGGTGCTGTCTGAGGCGGCTTTGCGCGGTGGGGGCATGTGGGTCCCCAACTCCAATTATTTTTCTGCTCGCAGCCAATCGCTTCAAGCAGCTAACATGCTGCTCATTCACGACAGCGCAGGTCCCAGTGGTGTTGATGCAGCTCACACAACACCGTTAAGGTTCCACTGAGTGTTTCAACAACAGCAGTTATGTCGTAGCTGCTGCCCAGTATATTTCTGATGGCGGCGGTCAGGGAAGGGCGTCGCGCTTGCTAGCGTCGATCCACCCAGCGCTATGTGGTGAAGCGACAAAACTGGGGTGCTGCGTGCCTGAGTTAGCGCTGGCTTGGGCTTCCGGTTGGCGTAAGCATTTGGTGCCTTTTGAGAAGCGCTGTCACGCCTTGGAAGCATTGGAAAGTGCCGAATGCTGTTATTCCCGAAACTGTTTTTCTCTTGGCAACTGCCCATGTCGTGGCATGACATTGCTGAGAACAGGCTTGAGAAATGGCTTTGTGGGCCCCGGGCACCTGCTTCCGCCGGAGCCATTACTTCATGGGATATCTCTGCTTCGCCATTGACCCCTAGTGGGAAACTGCGTTCCCTTTTAGCTGTTACTTGTTCGCTGTTCCCTCAGTGTGCCTTTGCCTTTAACATCACCGTTTACTTGTGCCCTGGTTTAAAGAGGTGCAGTAGTGAGCCGAAACCTTTTGTAGCACTAAAGGAAATGTTAAGAAGTGGAAATAAATGCGCGGGGTGTTATGAAAGTGTGGTGGTGAGCATATTTCATGGCATTGATTGAGTGCGCCGCAAAGCCGTTAGGATGTTTTGAAGCTTGACGAGTTGAGGAGGCACCTCACGCAGCGGGGGTGGTGGCGCTCTGTTCAGCGAACGAGCAACACCCGTTTCAGCTTAAACCAAAAAGGTGTGTGAAATCTCGTCTGGAGGGGGGAGAATGCAAAGGCGAAGGCATTACCCTACTGCGCGACATTTGGTAACTTTGGTAAAGCGGTCAGGACACTTTATACGCAAGTGCAGCAGCAGAAGGGCGATTGAGGCGGTTGTGACGAGTTTCTGTGGGCCATTCCCGCCGGTCGTTGCAACCCCACCTGCATGTGCCAATGGGAGTTGCTTGTGGTATTCCTTCACGCGGCAAGCCAGCCTCACCTTGTAGAAACCAACCTCATTTGTGGGTATCACTGCTCTGAACGCCTCTGGGCGCAAATGCGTTTTCTGCCGTGTGTTTCCTGTTAACTGCCGCACCACACTCCCACTGCGGAGTTTCAAACCCATTTCCCAAGGCGTTTCTGCAATGGATCGGTGCAGAACTTGACGTTGGTTCCTTTTCTCCTCAAGGTGCGTATTTTGCGCATACGTGCCATTGCGGCCACCTCTCTCAGTTCACTCGTTTATCAAAGTTGGGGGGCGGGGGAATTTTGCCTCGTGGTGGGATGCGACGCCAAGGGGCACGCCGGAGTGTGTTAAACCTTTTTGGATGGCTGGCAGAGTTACCGGCAGTGCTTTCAGTTTACTGCGTGTTGTGTTATCTAGCGGGTGAAAGAAATGACGTCTTCTAATTGAAGCGTGGTTTTCTTTTCGGGGTGGGCACTCCACGCTCAGTCACTCGCACTCGTAACGTGAGACGCACTATCAGGTGTGCTCCAGCCGACCCTTCACATTTGGCTTCGGGGCTTCGATTGCTTCTTTCACGTGCGACGAGCGGCTCGGCGTGTGAAATTTCCCGATACCACTCCATGCAGGAAATGCTCCACAAACGCAGGTCCTCCTTCCCGTTGGTGCGTGTGTCACTGCTTCGTGGGTTTATGCCAGGCATGCCGAGGACTTGTTGACTTCGGCCTCCAAAGGCTGCGGAGGAGGGCCACCGAAGGGAACTCTCAACATGTTCTTCCGTGTGCAGTGCCAGAGACGGTTTACACGCATTGCTTGTGGCTTCCATTTCGTACTCCTGTGCGTACATCTTTCGATAGCTGTGGAGCCGAAATGCCAACAATAAATTCTCACGTTCTCGGCTTGTGGATGGCGAGCAAGTTACGATTTCGCTAGGGTTTATGGTTTTGGCAAGCCGACAGAACTTCTGCACGGCGATCGTGACTGCGTTGGTGAGGGCGCGCACGCCGCCAGGTGGGCCCATACTCCTCCCGCGTGGTAAATTTTGGTGATACTGGGCGTCATGGCCCCGCGAAATGTTGCATGACGATCAAGCATTTGTTTCCGCTTCGTGGGCACTCGCCTATGGTGCTGTGCCATCACGCGGGTTATTTCAGTCCTTTTCAGACCTGCGCTGTGTGTGCGCGATAAAATGGGAGTAATGGTCGAGTCAAAGTGTGCGTGTGTGGCAAAATGAGAAGGTTATACTTGGGGAATGCGTAAAGGCTTTGACACCCGCACTGCTTTACAAAGCAAGCGGTACAAGCGTAAAAAAGGCTTTGGTAGCCCAGTTATGCCTTTTGCCTCTTGTAGTTCTTGAGAAAGATGTGCAAGGCCTTAAGGATTATAAGAGGGAGGAAAGGCATAAACGGGCGATGTTGAAGAGGCACGTGCCAAGCTCAGGGGGGTTGGGGAAGAGGGGAAAACAAACTGGAGAACATAATGAAAAATATGGGACGTTCTCAGCAGCAGAAGTTTTAGTTAGCGAGAAACAGTTCAATACGATGGCATTTCCCGTGTGAACCCAAAGGTATGGAGAGCATTTTGGAACAGGTCAGGCAAAAGATAGCCAGGATGATTTCGAATGTGAAGCTCGCACGCTCTTGGGAGGGAGTGAGGAATTCGCCTTGCAAGCTTTATTTGACTGACTTGCCCGGTGCGCCCGCGGCAGCAGTGGCCGTGATGCGGGTTGCTGCGTTTCATTAATGTGTCTTTCTGTCACTGAGGTTTGAGGTGCTGCCGTTTCAGATTTTGCATGTGTGAGTGTGCAAAATGTAAGGTGTGCGTGTGCCTATTGGGAAGGACCCCACGGCTCAAAGCACCATGCGTGACAAATTGGAAATGTATTGAACACGCGTACAGGGGGGGAACACGGCGTGGCGGAATATAATAGCGGCAAAGGCAAAGCGATGTCGCATTGAGGGAAAGAACCGGTGCAACAACACAACCCTGATGTACTGCACAGTTGAATGAAAGAAATCCCAGCGCCACTCTGAAACGTGCCACAACCCCTTTCCCATCACTTCAAACGGTTTGGGGAGTGCGATGTGGGTGGTGTAAGCGGGGTTGTTTTCCCTCAGAAATGTTTAATACTCTTAATGTGTAGGGGAGTTTCAGATGCCACAGGTGTTCGCGAATCCGTGTGGGCCTTTAAGCGATGTGAAGACAAGCTGCCGGACAACGAAAAGAGTTTCGTATGGAGGGACGGTAGTGCTTTGTTGCGGCATTTCCATGACGCAGAGAAATTCATTCAAGTCACACAGCGATTTTAAGTAAGCTACACGATAACACAGTTTTCTTTCTTGAGGATGCACCACAAGAGGTTTGGTAGGGAAGAATACTTAAGAAAAAGAGTGAAATCAGCCTGGGTCTGTCAGGGCGCAAGGAAAAGTTGTGAAATTATAGTCTTGGGAGTGCCTTAAAGTTATCCCAATCAAAAGTCAAGTTGCTGGGGCATCGTAGTAAAGTGCGGGGACGCGGGTTGCTTGACCAAGTTGATTTCCTGTTGTTGTTTTGCTGTCAGTGTGGTTTAACGTGTAAGATCAGGGTTGCAATGGTGTGGAGTTCGCCCTCCCCTCCGGGGTGGGTGTCATCGCTGTTGTGAATTTGTGTAAATGTGGGGATTGAGAGACTGGTTCGCTTCCAGTTGCAACGGCGACGTTGCCAATTTTGTTTGGGGAGTGAGCGGCTCAAAGGTATTGGGATATTTTAGGTGCGGCAAGAGTTATTTATGCTTCCGTTTGCACCACCAGAAAGAAAACGGAAATATCGAAAGCAGCAGGGGTTGGGCACGGAATGTCTGACTAAAACATGTGCCACTTGCCGTGACAGTGAAGGAAATGTTTGATTGACCTGTGGGCAATCTTCCTCCAGTCACGCCACTTGAGCAATAACATTGGGAAAGTTGGGACTCTCAGACACATTTATGTGCACTGTTTTGCGTGTGTTTGCCGCCCCAGTGCGCTGCATAAAAGGGAAATGGCACGGTTGTTTTTCATAGAGACCAACACCAACTGAGGTTACGTCAGAGAGCGGAGAAATTCTCTCAGCACGCAGGAGTGTAATGTGCCCGCGCACGACGTGGAAAACGTGCGATCTTACGGAAGGGGAAGTGGGTTGAGTGACTGCATTGATCAGTTTTAATGGGTGCATCGCTGTTGGTGCGGTGGGTAAAATAATAATAATTTAAACACACGATGCCCTTCTTGGAGCAGTCAATAGGCAAGGCTGAATTCAACACTATCAATTAAAACATTTAACACCTAATGAATGCAAACAATGGAAGTGGTAAAATGGAATACACTGCTTCCGACTGCAAAGTCCCACACGATTGATTACAATGCCATACGAGTTAACATCATCTTGATTTGATATAATTTCATGAGAAATAAAAAATCTCTCAGAAGCGCGCCTGAAGGAGTACTTTCTGAGGGTGGCTGTAAGGTCCTCACATGTGAAGCCGGTAACGGCGTCTTCGTGAGGCGCGCACTACCGCGATGCTGTCGTTATATCCTGCGAAGTTTTGTGAGCTGCTAACATCATATCGCACGTTTTGTTTTCTACAAGGCAGCTTAGGCAGACTCCCTTGATATTGTAAACCACGGGAGCAAACTATGGTCAAATGTACGGGGTTTCCGTTAGCTGCTTATAGTGCGTGCGTTGCCCTTGCGTTAGGGGCGTTAGGCACTGCTGGCACGAAACCTGACAATGAGAAAGAGTTTGAGGTACTTTGCCGCGTGTTGAGAGTGGCGGAAGGCACGCCGGCCCCCGTGCCGGATAACTCGAGCATTGAACTGAAGGCGGTACAACAGGCCAGGCTGCTGGCGCGATATACGGACGTGAATGAGGAGCAGTACGACCTGGTGGTGAGGCAGTCCAAGCAGGATCTCTCAAAAGAGAAACTGTCCGCTGAGGATGAGGACTTTCTCAAATACACGGTAGGTCGGAGGACTGCGCATGAAAAAATAGTCATCATCGTAAGGAAAATGGAGCGTATTTATAAACGCATTCGAGAGAAAATAGAAAAGGCGACTAAGGCGAGGGAAAATGCCGTGAAACTGCTCGCACATTCTATATATGGGAACACTGTGGATTATTTGCCGGCTGAAGAAAATATAACAAAACTTTTATCGCACGTTGATAAGGGAAGTATCTTCAATGATCCGGAAAAAGTCGTGACGCTCGACGGTTACTACTACGCGAGGGGTAGCTGTGGTGCGATAGTTCATGAGGCGGGGCGTACGCTCATTAACGATTTTTACTGCCTTTGCGTCGGTGTGGATAACAGTAGTGCTCCGTGTGTTGATGATATTAAGGGAGTTGATACGTGTCATTACTGGGATGGTACAGACGAGAGGCTCACATGTACCATTAGCCGATGGACGCAGCTTAATAGCGATGGTGGTAGTGAAAAAGATCTCAGTGAAGGTTGGCCCGTATTGAAAAATAAATGTCCCCCAACCTCAAACAAAACAGACTTAACTGCCGAGGCGATTAAAGTGGCTCTCAAAGGTTTCAGAGATATGTTGGGAAAGCAATATAACAGCGGTAATAGTGACTTCCCAACAACTTTAACAGTAAGGGATTTTGTGTTGGGGAAAATGAGTATACTATTAGCAAACTCGGTGACATACGATCAAGGCGGGTGCGTTGGTCACAAAAACCAAACGTGCGTGAATTATTGGAGCGCTTTGATCAAAGGAAAAGGCATTGAGTGGGAAAACAACCTTATAAATGCCATGAATGAAATCGAGACCGTTACTACCGAGGTTAAGCAAGCAGAGAATCTTTCAGTGGTTCTCTTTAGCTTAAAGAAGGAAGCGGAGCGTGTATACGGGAAGGAAATCATAGGGAATGTTTCGTGGGAGTTTGATGGCATAACCCCTGCATTACGGGCGAGGGATCTTATCGCTTACACCACTATTGCTTTTTTTCTTCTTTTGTAATAGTAGCAATGTAAACTGAAAACGATAACAAAGGCAAAAAAAGAAATAGGAATAATGCCTCACGGGATGAGCTCTACGCCCACTGGTCTTGGCTGTAAATTCTGCTCTTTTCACGCATTTATTTTAGATGCATTAGAAATGTTTCATGGTTCCCTTTTAGTCACAGGTCTCTTGGCCCACATCGCCTTGCTAGCAACAAGCGATATGGAAAACGAGCATGAGAAGCTTATATTTTGCCTCATCCGCCTCATGGCGGAGCGTGAGCCGAAAGAATTAGTTTTCAGGAACTCGGTGGAAGAGGGTGAGATTGTTAGCAGAATCAAACAGTTGAATAGCTCGGTTATGAATTTTCACAGAATGAAGGTAGGCGGGTCAGAGAGAAGATATGTGGATAAACGCAGCAAGGAATACGGCAGAGAAATCCATAAAATATTGGAAGCCGCACTCCATCTGAAGGCAGAGGCCGATGCGTATAAGTTTCAAGCCGCTGCAAAGCGTGATTCAGCAAGGGCAAACTTGAAGCGCGTCATTTACGGCGATGCCATGAACTTCACGGCGGAAGACACCGACATTCAAAGAAGAATTGACGACAACACCTCGAAGGAAAACGTATTCCAAAACATTAGGGATACAAGAGAGAGTTGTAATGGTGCTGGAGCTGGGAGGTCGCTCATAAATGATTACTTCTGCCTGTGTTTCACTAAAAGTCATTTGGGAGATAATGAAAAATCCTACAGGGGAGTTTGTGGTGATGGAATTGTGGAGACAAGTTGGGACGACACAAAAGAGGGTTGGCTCGCTAAGTGGCACAAGAACAAGGACAAGGGATGTGAAAGGTTTCAAGGAAGGTTGCCAAGTCCATCCTTAATCGAGGAAGCGCTGAGCCTGTTCAATAAAACCGTTGAGGCCAGTCACGTTAAATACCATAAGAAGGGCGTCTTTGGTCACTATCAACCATATAACGGTGATAACGGTGTCATTTCGTGCGATGGGACAGGAGGCAAAACTGAACGAACCTGTGTCAATTACAAGCACGTACTGAGCCATGGTGGCATACCGTGGGTGAACAGGCTTCAAAACGCCTCTGAAGACCTGAGAGAGATGGAGGATCTCGTGAGTAAATCTGAAAGCATTCTCACGAGGCTGGAGCTACTCGAGCATGATGCGGAGCAAATATACGTAGAGGCAAAGTTCTCTCTGCACCTTCCTGAAAAGAATGATTTAGACTCACTAATGGAAGAAGAAAATGCACTCGACGACACTGAGCCGAATAGTTCACTGGATGATGCCGGAGCCTCTTACAGTGGAAGAAGAAATTTTGATTTTATCGGTATGATCCTCATGACATTACTGTTGCTTTCGTTTTTTTAAACGTTATCATTCCTTGTATTATAAAAATTTGAAAAACATGCTTTCTTCTAAAGACATGTAACCACCAAAGTGCCCAAGCTTCTCAGTGATAACCACAACAATAGAACTTTGTGTGAACCTCGAGGTCATTCATGTGAGGGTCGACAAATACTTATAATACACTGCTCGTTCACTTGTAGTTTCTTTTTCTGGTAGTCCATACGAAAGGCAGTAAAGCCATGGTGACTCATGTCATTGGAGCGTTCCTTATCTGCACAGATGTTGCACATCATGGTATGACCCAATTGCAAAGCCGCAATTGGGAAGAGTTCCGGGCGATGTGTGAGCTGCTTAGTTGTGGTTGAAAAGGGAACACTACCACCTAGTTTTTCAAGTAAGAAGAAAATGAAATCATTGAGGAAGTGGGGTTTCTCGGGAGAGCAACGGGCTCTGATACCAGTGGCTTTGAAGGCGGTATTTGGAAAGTAAGGAAACTCCTGAAGGAACATCCGCCGCTTGAGGGAGAACCTCGGAAGGTTTCACAAGAATAAATTAGACAATTGTTACAAGAAGTGAAGTGAGAAAGAGGAGGGACTAAAATAGAGGAAGTGCAATTGTGCCGTGGGAAATCGCCCAATTGAAAGTATCTGCCTGCTTACGCTGAACGATCTACGAATGTCACAAAATATCTCGACACTCATGTGGATTTTACAAGTAATGCCGGGAATGTTTCTTTTTTTTCCTGAGTAATGCTACAGTAGCTCATGGCTGCGTGGGCTCTGACAATGCGAATGCTGATAAGGAAAAACACTAATAATAATAACAATTATTATTATTTAGCTACTTCGCTGGCAAGTATAATTGGGGCATTCCGCACAACAATGCCGTAGGGGCCCCAGAAAAACGACTTACGCAAAGGAAACTCATTTAATCCTATCGAGGATACGATCCCGTGAGATTGGATTCAGTTAAAGGACAAAACGGTTTTGCTATCAGCGCTGAGCTTCACTGAAGAGCTAGGAAACCATTAGGAAACATGCACCGACACGTTGAAATTGTGGAAATCTGATATTGAAATGAAGGTTCTCTGCTTGACCTTGAGAATTGTTTGCGTGCCCGCAGTAAGACAAGTAGTGATCGTATGGTTTTAGGTCACGTATATAATCCTACAAAAAATATCGCATAAATGAATAGTAAATGAAGCACTGCCTGGTAGGATGGATAACAGTCAGGGGATCTTCACATCAACCAAAACATCAAGCGTGCGTCGACTACGCCAAAGACTTCCACAAATGGAAAAGACGTTCCCTTGGAAAGAGAAAAGTAAGGAAGCCGTGAATTATATTACGAAAGTGGAAGTCATCAACGCAGAGGAGCGGGCATTCCTTGCTGGTATGAACGAATTTGTAAGAAGAAGAAATAAGCTTGGAAGGTCTACAACAGTGGGGAACATAATTTTGCTGATTACCCAATAACACACTTCCTTAACTCCTTCCGCGGATCATTTCCTGCGCTTAACAAAAATTTAACGTTGCCCACGTTCAATATAAAACGTAATTATCAGTAAAAGAGCTCCTACTCTTTACTTTTTTCTTCAAAAAAGTAATATAACTTCTTACCTCCCTTTCTTTATCACTTAATGGTGAAAGCAGTTGAGATCAAAATATCTAAGCGCAGCATGTCAACGCGCGCTGTTGCAGGACTGACAAAAATGGTAGTAATAATAATAGCATTTTGACAGTAATAGCAGTAATAGTAATGGGTGAGCGAAGCCAGAGTCCACGGCACAATGTAAGCGCGATTCCCATAAAAAGTAACCACCTATAATCTTTGAAGCATTTGGTGAGTAATGCAAAAGTTAAAATGAACCGAAAAGTCTTTTAAAATCGCTGATAAATGGTTAAACTCCCTGATTTTACCCTAATCCGTTTTATTATGCTCACGCCAAACCCGGGCACTCAAGCTTTAATCATCTTTGAAAGAAGGAAGGTGTGGCTGTGTGGAATCGTAATTGCTGTATGCTATTTTGTGTGTAGTGAAGTGTATAATATCGGGACCATGGGACTTGTGTAAGAAGCCGTACTGACTGTCTCCTCCCCTTTGATGTAATTTAATCTATGCACTACCACGATTAGGGAGCACTAATAAAGGTATAAACGAAGGTAACAAAACTTCTGCTGCACGCTAACGATTCGCTCTCCGCAAGTCTTCACTTGTCCCCGCCGATCTCTGTGGTGCACTCGGACACTTTGAAGCAACGGTAATGACGACTGCAGGGTAAATGGCGATGCTGCTACGGTTTTGCGTGCCATAGCGAAGACTGTAAAATGAAGCAAAACGTCATGCACAGTTTTGGTTCAAAAGACGCAACGACGCCATAGGGACATATCCTGCACTACAAGGGGCGGCTGGATCATCGAGTGGGTACGCTACACGACATGATCAAAGCAGCGAAGCCAAATGGGACACTAACTGAAGTTGCAGAAAGGGCGACAGGTGCGCACAGGCTGAAGCAAATACTTCAGGTAATACGGCCCTGAGTGAAGGACGAACACGTGAGAGCTGTCACGTCACGCCATCGATTCTTGACGCCCTACAGTACCACTTTGGGAGTGAGCGATCGCAAGGTACTAGGGTCCCTGTTGGTACGGTAGGCGACGGGATGGGGTCTGGTCAGGGCATAAACGTAGATGATCTTCTTACAAACTGCGGTGTACTTGACAAGCGCAAAAAAGCATGGCACCGTGGCTGAGAGAGCACCCCAGGCGACATTGGAAAGGTGCAGCACAGTAGACAAAACCAAACATTTCACGGATTGTAATGCAGACCCCCAATCATGCACTATCAAGGAGGACCAAGAGGCTCACGCCGCATATGGTTTTGCACGTGCTCCAACTGGACAAGCATGTGCAAAACCATATGCGGCGTGAGCCTCTTGGCCGCTGAATACTTTTCAACAATCCACTAGATGAAGGGGAACGTCGAGTATGGCACGCACATGAAGGAAACTCTCGAAAACGCCCGCAAAACCGGGAAAGAAGGTGGTACAGTGCCTGGGGACAAAACGAATCCAGGCACTGACGAAAACGCTACTGCAGCTGGAAGGACCGGTGAGGGCATTAAAGGTGAAGTGGAAAAAGACACATGTGAAACTTGACGGGCTCCAATTTGATGAAGACAAGAATTCTCTCGTTAATCCAGGGGATAAGTTTCCACAATATTATGTATACCTCACGGTCTCCATGATCCTTGCTTGCTCAATTGCCCTCGCCGTTACCGTTTTTTGCATCGTCTGCCGGACCAAACCCACACACGCCGAGAAGGGAATCCCAGGGGGCGGTGTACATATTGGAAAGCTACATGAAAGCGTAAAACTCCGTAAGCCTTCAAACATGCAGCAAGGCTTGTGACAAAAACAGTTATTTCTGTGCTTGCTTGGTTACATGCTTTGTTAACAAACTATTACTGACTAACATTGGTACTCGTTACCCGGTGTCGCAATTTCCTCCAGTCTGGATCACTATTTTCTTTCAACACTCAGCCATTCCTATTGCTGAAGCAACATCTTTGGCGGCAATTGTCAGTGGGCTAGCCACGCATCGAGAAAGGAAGGTAGTGCCAAACATCCTTATAAGACGCTAATGCAACAGAGACAGCGGCGTGTTGCTGATATGGTTATTTTTTCTTTACACCATAATTGGGCGTAATAGACCCGGTCTCGACTACTGCTATTGTTCCCCTAAATAGTTGGATAGGGTTGACTTCCACAAGTGTCTTACCCACTGCCCCAATACAACAATGTGTAATATATATATATAGCGAAATGTGTCCTCGAAATAGCGAAAGTGTCCTAAACATGCTTTTCACACTTAAAAATGGTTGGTCCCGGGTTCGAATCCCCTTATAGGCGCCTTTTCTTGCCTCCGGGGGCTATTCTAGCCATTTTTCAAAATATCACCAAAAACTAAAAAAAGTGGTTTTGGAGCTAGTGCGGGTTTTTTTGTGGATTCGAGTCTTGTGACCGGTGAAATTTTTTTTGTACTTACGGAGGATGCATGGGATAAGGCCTTTTTTTCTGCGCAATGCTTGTTGCTCCTATTCCCTTTTTTCCTGTGCACATAACCGGTGGGTGGTGATGTGACTTTGACAGTTTCCTGATTATGTCATATGGGACATGTTTGTTATTTTCTTCCTTGTTTATTTCCTCACCTTACGCCTTTTTGTCATTGCCCCAGAACAGTGGGCCGAAACGCTGCTCTCTCTGTCATGAAAGGCTTTATGTTGTTTTTCAGCGGGGGTTATTTTTTTTTATTTATCTTATTTGGACTCGTTTGCTTCTTTCCTTTGCTGACTGATACCTTCGGCGATCCTCCTCCGCTCCTCTTTTTTATGTTGTACATCATTGTGTGTTGAGAGCTGTCCCTGTATGCCTTTGCCAATCCATCCGGCTGAAAGCGTTGACAATGGAGTGTGCAGGCTTTTGTGGAACAGTAATCCTTTTCCAACAGTCTATTCCGCATCATGTTCTTTACACAGTTCTGTTAGTTCTTGGTGATGTAAAGCGTTCAATGGAGAAATCTCTCTCCTGTACATACCTTCTTCATGTCGTCCGATGCTTTTCGGCTTGATAGCGGTGCCTGTATTGAATTTCTGGTGAGTGACCGCTCTTTACAACGTATTTCTTAGGAGAAGTTTGGCCATTGAATAGTCTTCCGATACAATTTGTCTGCTTGGCATCTTCCATTGCCCATGGCCTTCTTTATCGTGTTCTTCCTCTGCTGCTCAGTTATTCTACGCAGTACCACTCCCCGTGTAACGAAGCACTTTATATTGCACCATGCGCATTCGAACCATGCTTCGCTGCTCCATACTTTAGAAGTGTTTCCCTTGTGACTGTCACGGGCTTCTCCAGTGCACCTCTCATTCTTCACATCCTTCCTTGCTTCCCCATCCTTTTGATTGGTTTACCGAACGGACATTATTCCTCTCGTTTCCTTCCTTTTGCACCGAAAGGATCAGACACTCCGGATAGAGTCGCCTCAGTTGTCTCGGCACACAATCCAAACACATCCGTTCATTGCATACGAACATCGGATCTTCGGTACTTTAGTCATCATTGGCCCCCACCATCCCAGACGCTTTGGCTTACTGGGCACCTTCGCCTTCTCCGCCATCCCTTCCTTTTATTTCTCTATTACGCACGTAGCACCGCAGCACTCCATCATCCTCCTGTTATTGCGCCCACTGAAGGGTTTCCACTGCCACAGTGTTTCCAGCATGTGCTAAATGCTCACCTTGCGTACGATTCCGGAAGTATCCAGTAAACTCTTGCGCTTTAGGGTGGAACGGGTATTTTACCTTTGGTTTGTTGTCCCATAGCGTTTCTCCTCTCGTTTTCTTTTGACGCAGTGGCGCACTGGAATGACGCTGAGCTGGTTGGAGATATGTCTGCGAGCAACCTTTCCTGTTCAAACTCCACATTTGTGACGAATGGAACCGCTCTTGTATATTGCAGGTTGTTCAAGGGCGCGCTTCGTCACTTCCATTTATTTCCACTTTTCCCACTGACGCATTCGAACATGCATGCAACCATCGCCAACAGGTGTGCCAGTGTGACGTCAAAGAACATGCATGCTACAGGGCCTTCGTACCGAGGCGTTCTTGGCGGTGGCTCCGAGGCAGTTGGTAAAACGTCATGATTCCCTTCAGGTACTCCATAAGTTTTGTCAGGTTTGAGACCGGATCGCACTATCTGCACTTCGTGTTGTCGGATCCTTTTTCCGGTGTTGCCGTATGCCCAGCAAAGTGTTTTGTTGTTTCTTTCTGAAACTGTGGCAGAGCTCCTTCCTTCTGCTGAAGGAGTCGTTTTCCAGTGCGGACTGACCGTGGCCGACCAGCCCACTTTTGTGAGTGTTAGGGGTGCTGTCATCTTCCAGACTGTCTCACCTCTTCGCTCCTTTTCACAATCATCAAGCCTGTGACAACGTCAGTCTTACGCACTGGGAATCGTTTCGGTGCGAATTTACATTCATTGGCCTTGGGTCCATTCTTTTTCTGTTCCTCTACTCAAAAGCTGAAAAGCGTATGTTGGAATTGCAGCATTATTTCGTGCGTTGTCTGTAGGACAATGTGCCCCCATGTACACTCCAAGGTTCCTTCGTTTACATTCGTCGAACATTTTTCCAAATCCAACGAGGGAAAAGTGGGTCCACGAGCATTCCTGCCTTTCGTGACTTGGTTGGAACCCCTTACGATACAAAGAGTGTTGCATGTACAGCTTCGGTTCCTACACTCTGTGTCCGATAGTGGTATGTTATTTTCCACGCTCCTTTGACAATAACCTTTCTCTCTCCTCCCATTTTCTTGTTGTCAGCGTTGCAATTCCTGCCGAATCATTCGATGTCACTGCTCTATGAAAGCGCGAATAAATTAAGAAAAATGGAAACTACAGGGTATGAACTCAATGTTTCCCTTTTCCTTTCTTCGGAAGGATACACCTTCAGCTGGCAAGGTGCAATTGAGATCAAGCTTCTTCTCATACACGAGACAGTCAGCATAACGAGGCTCATCGCGCCTGCCCAGTTTATTACACGAAGCCGCAGCACTGCGAACCCACTGTGCCGCTGGGTGCTTAGTTGACTGTAACATCTCCGGAGGCTTCCCGGAGATTCACCCTTTGTTTCTGAAAGGGAGGCATAGGTTTAACACACGCTTCAGTGCGGTGCTTTCCATCAGTATAAGTCAGGCTTCCCTCCATATGTCCTTCCTATTCGCTACCTATGGAGGACCAGCAATGGTGTGCGTTGCTCCACCTAGATAAGTTCCAATGCATTTTGGCCCGATGGCATGGAAGCATAACGCCACACAGCAATGCCATAACATAGCTCCCCCGTTCAGTGCCACATGAAACGTACCAAGTGCTTCCCCCTCGGCATCTATTCAGAGGAAGGACATTGCCCTCAATTTCACAAGTCTCTTATTCGATCCCTCACTTGACCATCATGTATGCCTCGTTACTCCTCCAAGTGGCTGAAGTCTAGACCCGAACAGTTGCGTACCCCCTGTCATTGGGGGTTTAGTGCCGTTGATTTGGATGCTGACAGTGTCCGGCCTTCTGACTCCAAAACGGGTGAAATCCGCTTGCTCCACTAATGCTTCTACACAATGCCCTCTCAACAGCTGAGAAGCATAGTCCATGTTGCAGAAAGCATTCGATGACTTTCCAATCCCCATTCATGCAGGATATCCTCAGATCGCCTGCGAAGGGGCTGCATCGGATACCAGTTACCCTGTTCAGTCTCTGGTTGTGGGAATCAATGGCGACGAGGAACAGGAGCGAAGCAGGCACAGACCCCGCGGCACCTCATATGTCAAGGATGCTACTTCAGACTAAATGTTGCTCACTGCCACTTTGGCGTCACGATCGGATAAAAATCATCTCATTCATTTCGTTAAACGTCCTCGTTACGTTAACTCAATGCGGTGGTCACGCAACTGTAATCTGCAAAATCAAATCCATGGCCATAAGTAATGTAAACAGCTATTGTCCTTCCGTTTTTTGCTTCCATAGCTAATACCAACGACTATTTGAACGGTGGCATCTACAATGGAGCGTGTGGATTTGAATCCCGACTATTGTGGCCGCTGTTAATCCACGCGGCCAACAGTCCACGGGCCACCATTAGCTCCATCAGCTTAGAGAGTGCTCGTTCACGTCACCGGCCCGTATGATCCCATCTCCGTTGCTGATTCGTCGGGGTTCAAGAAAATCACAATAATATCTCTACGCCAATGCTGCAGGATTTTGACATGAAACACGCAGTAGTTACATAGAGTCAAGAAGCATGCGCGTTCCCGCCTTCATAGTTTCTTCACCCTATCTCAGCGCATGTTATCTTTGCCGAGAGAAGCACCGAAAGTCAACTCACTAGAATCCCATTTTAATTCCGCTGTCGTAAAAGATGTGGAGCTTTTTTTGCAGATTTATGCAAGGGTATTTGCCTGCTGCTTTTTGGCCAGTGGACACCAATTGCCCACAAAAGCTTGTGCACTCAGTGGTCAGGTGCATGCTCCGCTTTCACCAAGTTCCAGTTAGCTGCTTCGGTTGTCTCAAGTTTGACGCTGTTTCCATTCATCATGTTAAGGGATGTTTCCTTTAGCGCCTTATTAAACATGCACATTTCAACAACTCTTCTCTCTTATTGGTTTACATTCTCCAATTTTCTTTTCCAGATCTTCCAGTTCCCGTGTCCAGAAAGGTGTCAATCCATTTCCCTTCTGTATCAGCATCCTTGCCGCGGTGCGAACTGCAGACAAAGTGGTGCAATTCAATTAGCCTCATTCCTCAGGAAATTTTCGAACCACTCTTTCAATTTCCTGACGCAAGTGTGTAGAAATATCCCCAGCTCGCGTTATTCTACGCAGAGAGTGTGGGGCCGTGTCTGCGACTATGCACCTCATAAACGTTTATGCCCACGGTTGATCTGAAAGAAGTCCAGTTGTTGTTGCTTGCTGATCTCGTTTCCAATCACTGGCTTGATACTTCATATTCTCCGTATATCTTTACACAGAATGCGGCGACAAAAACGAAGTGCGGATATATTTTTTTTGTGGCCCCTCCAGAGTTCATATGTTTCAGTTCCCCACTCGAGCAGAGCTGTACAATGCATTTGCCAGTGCCATCCGGCTGGGTACAAGGAACTCACGTCTGACTGCGCAGGCCAAAATCCTCACCAATTACCGATGGATCTTCCACCGAGCACAGTGAGTCCGTTGTACATCTGGTGATACCAGATTCTCCAATAAATACGCAAACAGAAGTGTGACACGTAGGCCCTGTCTGAGTGGCAGCGCCGCTGATACCTTTCCAACCGCCCAAAAAACTTCTGGACCTTGAACGACACCGATACCATCCCTCATCGGAAGAAATGCTCCTTCGGAAGATGAGGCTACACCCACACGCTGGCAATGCACTACGAAGTTGTGCTTCGTCTCCGTGGTGAGCAACTGCTCTCGCTGAAAAAAAAATACAGAAGCTGGACCTTATATTTCCAAAGGTACTTTATCAAATGCAGGAAAGCGCCTGACCATGTTCATTCACTTCACTCCAACTATCGGGAAGCTGCGATGCACCCGGAGTGGGTCTGGCCAGCGTCCATTTGCTGGCTCTGCCCAAGTCCATGCGGTGGCCAGTTGAGAGCGCTGGACCCTGGAACCACGCTGAGGTGTCCGATGCCAGCCAGGTCTCTTGTGCATAAACAGATCCGCTTAACATGGGAATGGATACCCAGGGAACAGCCCCTGTGCATGTCACCCAGCGGAATTTAAAAAGCACTCGCGACACATTGATACCGTGACGGAAAAGGGAACCACTGATTTGCGCAAGCGGCGCACATCATGGAAAATATGCGTACTGCCTCCAAAGCCATTGAAAAATGCAAGAACCAAGACTCCGTAGGCGCACGCGAGACCGAAGCGCGATGGACAAAATTCCCACATCTCGGAGACCTGCATGAAGCAGCAAGACGGTAACCGAGAGGCGCCAGTGCATGC
>NHOR01000421.1:0-5000 GCA_002287245.1 Trypanosoma congolense | reverse complement strand
AGTAGCACCAAAACTTACTTTCGCGAATACATAAGGAATTCCGCGTTTTACTACTTGTACCTACCCGTCTGACATTCCTGACGGTTATATAGCCCTTTTTTCGTTTTTTGTACATGTTTTTTTCCACTTTCGTATTTGTGACGGTTATATAGGCCATTTGGGAGTGTGCCCAGCCGGAGGTTCTGACTGTTATATACCCTCAATGTTGGGTCAAGGTCAAGATCAGGGTCAAGGTCAGGGTCAGGGTCAAGGTCAAGGTCAGGGTCGGGGTCAAGGTAAGGGTCAGGGTCGGGGTCAAGGTAAGGGTCAGGGTCAGGGTCGCCGCTCGTTGGGATTGCATGTCCCTAAAGATGTGGCTTGTGCGCTTTTCAAGGAAAGGCAATATAAAACGAAAGTGAAAAGTGATGCACAAACAAAGGAGGTGTGGCAAACCTCCCATGAAATGCTGAAGATAGTATAAAGGAAAGGAGCGATTTAGAGAAGGTGACCCTTGGTGCAATAATTTCTTGTCAATACATGGTGTACGTGCAGGAGACCCAGTGCACACACCGAGAGAGTATCAAAGGAGAGGGAGTAAAGATTGTAATGAAGGAAGATGTGGGTGCCAACACGGCCTACTGTACACCATCGTATCCACTGGATCGTGGATGTTCCATCATACGGCATCGTGGGAGGGTGCACCACTTGCACGGGGAGGCAATAGTAAGGCAGGGAAGCCATCGCATCCTTATGTCAATCATCTGGGTTGCATGCGGAGCCTAGATCACCTCTCACCACCACCACTACAGCCCGGCATATATACTCTCATGCTTACGAGGATTACGTGATAAGACGCCTTTGTCGCTTCCATAGCGCATTACCCCACGGTCCCAACACCGGTCCATGCACACAGAGCACAACACACATAAAACCAACGCGGTATGACTTTTTAAGAAACAAAGTATCGCACAACGTGCAAGAGGCGCCTTAGCAGCCAGCTATGTGTGAAGCATTGGGGACCCTAACCCATTGGCCATCCGAGGAGAGAAATCCGCTCCGGCATTCCCAGTGGTAGGCGTAACTACTGTGGGGGGCGTGTATATTAACCACGATTCCGTGCGAGAATGTCACTGACACGAGACCTTGGAGCACCCATCTGAAAAAAAAACTATGATAATAATAATAAATAATAATAATAACATAGAAAACACCAATACACGCATGCATACATGGATATGGATATGTATGTATGTGTGTGTGGAAATGCATTCTACAGAGGGTGGAAACGAAGTATTAGGAGTGGAGGCCCCCAAACGTTTCATGAGCAGTATGGAGAAGGAAAATGGATCACTACAACACAGGTGTGGTGCCAAGCCACAATGCCATCCGCTGCAACATCCTAACCCCCACTGTCACATTCGACATGCCATCAAATGCATGAAGGCAACTGCGGCGGCGCAAGGTCAGGGACTGGAAATCGTTCTACAGAAAAAAACTGTGAAACACTCTCTCTATACTCCCCTATTTGACACCAAAACGGGGAACACACAACTATGATGCCAGTGAGATTAAATGAAGCATGATATGAGGAAGGGCTCCATAGTGAAGATATCCTCACGATGGAAAGTGCAGCAACGCTATATGTATGCAAATGTACATACATCGTGTCGAGCATGCATACCGCCAAAGGCTCTCCCGCCGCGTGAACAAAGTAAAGACTGATGATTGCAAGAGAGAAAGAGAGAAAGATAAGGAGTGACCTCCTGTGCATGTGCGTAGGAAACGACCATTGTAGCGCCACAAGTGTGCTTAAACACCCCACAGCGTATAGAAGGCCTCTTTGAGTTCAGCTGGTGCTACACATGCAATGGTGCTGAGGCACGAGTATTTTACAATGGTGTTGGGTTCTGAAGGGCTTTATATCCACTATTATTTGCTGTAAAGTCGTCCAAGCATGCCCAGAGAGTATGCAGCGAGATAGCCATACATCAAGAATATGATCAAAGCCAATAATACCCTTGCAATAAAGCAGCGTGTGGATGTAGACAGCGTCACGCTCCTTTCCAAAAGAAAAAAAATGCTGGAAACAGTGATAACCAATAAAATAAATCAGAGAGTGGAAGAGAGAAATAAGGAATGGAGCAAAGAATTATGTATATGGGTACTAATGCAATAATTGCAGTATGTCGAACCGTACTCAATCCCACACACACCAATTGTGGATGCGAAGGGACAGCCTTTGAGGAGACAAGCACCCAGCACAAAAAAAAAAAAGTAAAGAAAGGAAGAAGGAGGAAAAGATAGGGAACGAAACTTCATTACCAGAAAGGCTTCTTCCTATCAGTTTGAAAAGGCTAGCGCAGCCAAAGGGCATTTGGTATTATTGGTTATGTCTATCACTTTTATATTGGAGGGGTGCATGAATGGTTTTTCGGGTATAAGCCCCACTATCAACCAACGTATACGGCACAGCACCCGGGCCTGGCACACTCATGCTGCCGTAACCTTTGATCCTGTGTATGAAATGTGAGATCTGCAACTTGTGCTGAGAAGGAGAAATGATCGGCATGAACGGCTTGAAAGCAAATTCTTTCCTAAAAGCACTCCCTCACAAACTGCAACAACAATATAAAAAAAATTCTACAAACATAAAACAAAGCTACAGTACACCAAAAGACTTAAGAAAGAAAGCTCACGACACTATGCAAAAAAAAAAAAATAAGGTTGCCTTCACATATAACGGCCACCTTAAAAAACAATAAATTCACACTAAAGTGTCTCCTTGTTTCTTTCTACAACACATTTTCAAAAAATTAGCTGGCGGGTTCGAACTTAAACATATCCGAATTCTTTGAAAATTTATTCAAATTCTTTTTTCAAAAGTGTTCCCGAAAAAATTTTTGTGAAAAATGTGTTGGTAAACCAGAAAAAGTGTCCTGAACACGTTACGTACATCAAAAAAACGGTGTTATTGACTTTTTCATCACGTTTTCGCGTTTTTTAGCAATTTTTTTGTTTTTGGAAAAATGGGAAAAATGGCCCCCAAAGGGAAAAAGTTGGACGTGGGAGTTTGAACCCGGGACCAAATTTTTCTGAAAAAAATATTGAAAAAATATTTTTTTTTGCATTTTTTTAGTAAAATTTTGTAAAAAGTGTTATTTCACGTCGGGCATGCAAAAAAACAGTTCAAACAGCGAAATAACCACCAAAAACACACTTTTCGGCACAAAAAACAAAAAAACGAAAAAAATATTTTTTTTGCATTTTTTTAGTAAAATTTTGTAAAAAGTGTTATTTCACACCGGGAATACAAAAAAACAGTTCAAACAGCGAAATAACCACCAAAAACACACTTTTCGGCACAAAAAACAAAAAAACGAAAAAAAATATTTTTTTTGCATTTTTTTACCAAAATTTTGTAAAAAGTGTTATTTCGCGTCGGGCATGCAAAAAAACAGTTCAAACAGCGAAATAACCACCAAAAACACACTTTTCGGCACAAAAAACAAAAAAACGAAAAAAATATTTTTTTTTGTATTTTTTTGCGAAAATTTTGTAAAAAGTGTTATTTCGGCGTCGGGAATACAAAAAAACAGTTCAAACAGCGAAATAACCACCAAAAACACACTTTTCGGCACAAAAAAAACAAAAAAACGAAAAAAATATTTTTTTTTGCATTTTTTTGCGAAAATTTTGTAAAAAGTGTTATTTCACGTCGGGCATGCAAAAAAACAGTTCAAACAGCGAAATAACCACCAAAAACACACTTTTCGGCACAAAAAACAAAAAAAACGAAAAAAATATTTTTTTTGCATTTTTTTACCAAAATTTTGTAAAAAGTGTTATTTCGCGTCGGGCATGCAAAAAAACAGTTCAAACAGCGAAATAACCACCAAAAACACACTTTTCGGCACAAAAAACAAAAAAAAACGAAAAAAATATTTTTTTTTTGCATTTTTTTACCAAAATTTTGTAAAAAGTGTTATTTCACACGGGCATGCAAAAAAACAGTTCAAACAGCGAAATAACCACCAAAAACACACTTTTCGGCACAAAAAACAAAAAAACGAAAAAAATATTTTTTTTGCATTTTTTTAGTAAAATTTTGTAAAAAGTGTTATTTCACACCGGGCATGCAAAAAAACAGTTTCAAACAGCGAAATAACCACCAAAAACACACTTTTCGCACAAAAAACAAAAAAAAAACGAAAAAAAATATTTTTTTTGCATTTTTTTACCAAAATTTTGTAAAAAGTTGTTATTTCACACCGGGCATGCAAAAAAAACAGTTCAAAACAGCGAAATAACCACCAAAAACACACTTTTCGGCCACAAAAAACAAAAAAAAAAAAAAAAATATTTTTTTTTGCATTTTTTTGCGAAAATTTTGTAAAAGTGTTATTTCACGTCGGGCATGCAAAAAAACAGTTCAAACAGCGAAATAACCACCAAAAACACACTTTTCGGCACAAAAAACAAAAAAAACGAAAAAAAATATTTTTTTTTGCATTTTTTTTGCGAAAATTTTGTAAAAAGTGTTATTTCGCGTCGGGCATGCAAAAAAACAGTTCAAACAGCGAAATAACCACCAAAAACACACTTTTCGGCACAAAAAACAAAAAAACGAAAAAAATATTTTTTTTGCATTTTTTTAGTAAAATTTTGTAAAAAGTGTTATTTCACGTCGGGCATGCAAAAAAACAGTTCAAACAGCGAAATAACACCAAAAACACACTTTTCGGCACAAAAAACAAAAAAACGAAAAAAAAATTTTTTGCATTTTTTTCAAAATTTTGTAAAAAGTGTTATTTCACGTCGGGCATGCAAAAAACAGTTCAAACAGCGAAATAACCACCAAAAACACACTTTTCGGCACAAAAACAAAAAAACGAAAAAATATTTTTTTTTGCATTTTTTTAGTAAAATTTTGTAAAAAGTGTTATTTCGCGTCGGGCAAAAAAAACAGTTCAAACAGCGAAATAACCACCAAAAACACACTTTTCGGCACAAAAACAAAAAAA